>CM062816.1:1001461074-1002061074 GCA_031772625.1 Pinus tabuliformis
TTTCATTGCCTTTCAAAATGTATAACAGGCAAAATATATTAAGAAAGTTCTAAATATGATAAGTTAAACATTCAGCGTTTCCATTCAAGTGTTCTCGACAACCTGTATGGGTCGACATAACCAGGACCTCAAAAGGAACCGCATAAATAATTCATGACTTTACTTTAGGAATAAAAACCCATAAAACCCTCCGTCATCTAAAGGGGTGGAGTTCTCACAAAATTTAAAGTGCCATACACAGCATTCGAAAAAACACTGCACATTGTTAACTAATTAAAAACCAAAAAGAATAAACTCAACCCAGTTTTAGCTTAAAACTTAGTAAGAGACTCGGTCTACGTTTCCAACCTTGTGAACATTGCTTTCATAACTTAAATTCATGCCTACAAGTAATGATTCCAACCTAGAAGAATCAACAGAGATGCCGTAAGCCCTTAAGCCCTTGAGGGTAGTGGCCATAGTCAAATGAATAACTGAGAAACGATGTGAAAATACCTGGCATAAACACTCGAAGAAAATAAGTCAGTAAACCTTAAAAAAATTACAGTATAAGCTAAAGAACGAAGCCATCTGAGGGGCATTTACCTGAGAGTTAAAGGTTCTCGCTTTGTGTAGTCCACCTATATTTCATCAATCGAATGACCATAAGGAAAGCGTAAATCGATAACAACAACCTATAAACAAGAAGAAAAGCTTGCAAAACTATGGGAAATGCAATGGGATTCACCTTCCAGAGATAAACCTAGGAATCAAGTATTCCATGTAGCATTTGAAGTCCCTCGAATCATCCATATGCAGTGGAGGCGAAGCGTTAAACGTTTTACCAGACGGAAACCCCAATCTACTGCATTCAAACTGTGTGGATAAAAGAAACGATAGGCTACCAGCCCATTGGGGTTACATGCCACTGTAGGGACAACCACCACTGCCATCGCAACCCTCAAAAGAATCAAAAGGCGGATTGAAAACCTCAACAGTTAAAACCCTCGTAGAACGGTAAGAACCCTCGGAGCAACAGCAACAATGAGACAATTAGCTCCTGAGCGCGAAGAGTTAGTTAGGGGATTAAACACTAAGCTTCCTCTGTCGTTGGATAGATGGGACCAGATTAATGGATGCAAAGTGGAATGCGTTCAACATCTTCGAACAGTGCTATGCCATGTGTCTCTGGGTACAAGAGCCAGCACATCAAAGTTGAGGCAAGGACAGAGGGATCACCACGAGTCCTACTCGCATTAAAACCCACTCTACATACCCACATTGTAATCTGTGTAATATCATTTCACACATTATAAACCTTAGAGTTGTCTGGTTCTACGAGCCTAATAATAAATGTAGTCAATAATTATGTAATATTTGATAAGCCATGTAACCAAGGCCAAACGTGGGTGGAGGTCCAATATTTTTTTTTTTTTTTCATATTTATTCAGTAAGTTTAGTGTTTAGGTGTTACAAAATTGCATTTTGTTTTTCAATGCGAGTGGACGCTAAAGGAGTCTGTCCCAACTCTCACGACGATGGGAGAAAGGAACAAGGTAATGTTCGTCTTCCCTCAAGGATAATTAGAGGAGACCCTTTATTGGGTTTATCTAGTCATAAAATGTGTCCTCCATGTGAGTCCTTTACCCCTATGGATATAAATAAAGAATCTTCTTTAACGTTCGGTCAGGATTATGTATAAATAAAGAATCTTCTTTAACGTTCGGTCAGGATTATGTTTATTTGTAAGGGATTTGACATTCCATGTATCCTTCTGGCTACATATCTGGTACCAAATCCCTTTGTTTTTCATATATCTATTCTATCAACTACTTCAATAATTCGTTTAAATGGAATTTTTTACCATGATGTTATTGAGAATGGGGTTTTTCCTATCTTTTTATTTTATTAAATTTTACAAAATTTATCTCTAATTTTGTAACGAATGGAGACTTAGAGCATCCCTTTTGGTATCTCACGGGGTTATCCCTTTGCTCGTTTTTGGCAGAATTTGTTATGAGATTATAGTTCGGCTATGGCTACTAGGATTAAGACCTCATCCTTGCTATGACTGTCCTACTCATGTGAGGTACGATTTTATGCTCATGGTTTTTTATTTCTTAGTTCGGTCAAAACCATGAAATGACTAGAAAGAGTTGAAATATGATTTATTGTTGATGTTATTTCTTCTAAAATAGTTTTGCTATTTTTATTACTTTATTATTACATTTATGTTTTGGTTTCCGGATAATGAACTTTATTATCTATTTTCCAATATCAGGTATAATTTGCGTCCCAACAGTGTTATAGAATACCGAATTTTTCAATATCCACTAGAGTCCCTCCTTTAAGTTTATAACCTTTATCCTTTGGTTTTGGATACAGGGATGTTGTGTAAAGTGGAAGTGGAAGTGAAAGTAGGGACTGGTAATACAGAAGCATTTGTACTTTCCACAAGAAAAATTCATGACTTGTTATGCCTACAGGTTTGCACTTTATGTTTCTCGCATTTCTATGAAGTATCACAACACAACACATCACCGTAGATTGATGATATGGTTGTAGCCTAGATCATGGTCATGCTTTTCTTGAGCTATAGACAAACCTTTCCAAGGTTATACACTACGTTCTTCGTCCTTGGGCTTCTTCGGCTTTGGGCTGTTATAAATTATATAATCCTTATTCCTTTACTGTCTCATATAGCGGTTTGTACTATTTCAACATCGAGCTTTCTCTTATTGCAGAATTTTGTATGTAATTGCGACTGAGATTTGTTTAGACCTAAAGAGTTTTGGAAAAAGGAAAACTTTCCTTTATCTTTACTATTGAAAATACACCCCATTTTTCTTATTCGACTTTCCATTAAACTCTTTGTATATATATATATGGGTTTCATTTTTGCCTGTGTGACATGTTCCTATATCTCTCAAACCATTTATTTTAATACGTTAAAATATAAATTTTCATAAACGAGAGTAGTTTAAGTATTTTTTTTAATGATTGTGCAATGAGGAACTTTATAATCTAGTATAAGATAGATGTATAGATATAATGTAATTATGTAAACAATTTTATTCTAGTATAAGTGAGATGTATAGATATAATGTAATTAAGTAAACAATTTTAAATCTAAGCTCAATAAAATACAAAAATATAAAAAAATGATATTGGGGATGAGGGTAAACATTTAAATGTTGTCTCGTATAATATACAAAGTTAAAAGTAATAAACAAGAAGTTAAAAATAATAAATAAAAAGTTGAAATTAATATAAAACTAGTATCAGGGATGAGTGTAAATATTTAAATGTTAGCTCAGCCAATAATAAAAAGTTAAAGTAACAAAAATAATAAAATTTAATTTGTTATATTTTATTTTGTTATTAACGTTTGAATAACCTTTGTTACAATACCATGGTTCAATACCATGTCTTATCAATACCACATGCCCAAAAACCATAACCTATTTCACATCCAAAATATTTTATAACAATAAAAAATCCTTAACCATGATATTCGTCCCCACTTTATCGTGGATATTATTAACATGTAAAAAATAGGTTATCAATACCACATTCCCAAAAACGCATAACTTATTTCACAATCAAAATATTTTATATGAGTATGAAAATATTCTTAACCATGGATATTCACTTCCACTTTACCATGGATATTATTAACTTGCAAATATGTTCTGTTACAATACCATGGCTTATCAATACCACATGCCCAAAATAGATAACTTATTTCACTATAAAAATATTTTATAATAGTATGAAAATATTCTTAATATTTATAATAGTATGAAAATATTTTTAACCATGAATATATACCTCGACTTTAACATGGATATTATTAACTTTTGTGTGGACGAGTAAGGAAAAAGTCACCTTGTGGAGAACAATACTATATCTTATTCATTGATGACTTTTCTACAATGTGCTGGATCAGTTTATTGAAACTCAAAGATGAATCGTTTGATAAATTTAAAGTCTTCAAGGAATTAGTTGAAAATGCAGTAGATCTAAAAATAAAATGTCTTAGCTCTGACCAAGGAGCAGAATACATATCAGATGAATTATTTGATTTCTGTGAATAACATGGGATAAAAAGACAACTTGTTGTAGCTAATACTCCTCAACAATGTGGCATGGCAGAAAGAATGAATAGATCTATGCAACAAATGGCTCGTGTTATTCTTGATGAGTCTAGAATTCTTGACGCCTTCTCAAGTGAAGCTAGACATACACAGTAAGCATTCTCAACAAGGCTCATGTTCATGTGAATTGTAATAAAAATTTGTATGAAAATTGGTATGGTAAGCCACCCACTATAAAGCATTTCAGAGTTTTTGGAAGAAAATGTTTCATAAAAAATAAAGATGAAAAACTTGGTAGCTTGAAGCTAGAGAAGATGAAGGAATACTTTGTGGTTACTCATCTAAAAGCAAAGGATACAAATGTTACAATAAGAGACTTTTGAATATTGTTGAATGCATTGATGTTGTGATTGATGAAGCATGCACAGATCCCAAAAAGGTAACATGAACAAAAGAGGATGATGATGAATGCTTTCCCACATCAAAGCACAATGATATAGAAGAAGAAACTAATGAAGCAGGAGAAGAAGACACATGAAACAAAGAAAACACTCCATCTACGTATGTTCCCATAAATTTCGTCTTTAATAGACATTGTTTCTCATGTCATAATTTTGGTCATAAGTCTACTCAATGTGTTGCATACGAAACCATCATGACTAGAGAATCAAGAAAACGAAGGAATGAGTGAGGAGTCAAGAAGAACACTTATAATAACTTCTCACCTCTTATAGATGAAACTGAATGTTACTTTTGCAATAACATTAGACATGAAGAATCTGAATTTAGGATCCAATTATAGCCAACATCCCAAAAAGAGAAAATATCAACAAATTCTAAGGTATGGAAAAAGAAGGAGTTACAGTCTGAAAGTTGCGGCATATCATTGTTTGCAGAAGGAGAAGAAAATAAATGGTACATTTATAGCAGATGATGAAAACACATGATAGGTGATAAAGATAAACTTATTTCATACAATTCTTTAGAGAAAGAAAAGAATGTCACCTTTGGAAATGCCTCACCTACTGTCATTAAGGGTAAAGGTTCTATTTTTCTAAGATAAAAGGTTAAAGATGGTAATGTTATGTATGTTGATGGATTAAAGCATAATTGTCTAATTGTTATCCAAATGTGTTACCAAGGAAATGAGGTGGTATGTCGATTAAAAGAATGGGTGGTTCGTGAACTTGACACAGGAAAGACCATAATAAAAGGAACAAGAACCCCGTGAAATTTTTATATATTGAAGGGTCGCCAAGAGCAATGTTACCTAGGCAAGGAAAAGGAAAACTAGTTATTGCACAGAGGGTTGGGACATCTAATCTTCTCTCAAATAAGAAAATCAAGCAAGCTCAAAGCTGTTCATGATCTACCCAACATCACCATACCAGAAAGTACCATATGTAAGTCATGTCATTTCGATAGTCAAACCGGAGTTCAATTCAATGCCAAATAAGGATCAAAAAATAAGCCTCTTGAGCTTATACATATTGATTTGTGTGGATGAGTAACGAAAAAGTCACCTTGTGGAGAAAAATCTGATATCTTATTCATTGATGACTTTTCTAGAATGTGGTGGATTAGTTTATTGAAACTCAAAGATGAAGCATTTGATAAATTTAAAGTATTTAAGGAATTATTTGAAAATGATTTAGATCTAAAAATCAAATGTCTTAGATCTGACCAAGGAGGAGAATACATATCAGATGAATTATTTGATTTTTGTGAACAACATGGGATAAAAAGACAATTTTTTGTAGCTAAGACTCCTCAACAACATGGCGTGGCAGAAATAATGAATAGATCTATTCAAAAAATGGCTTGTGTTATTCATGATGACTCTAGAACCCTTGACGTCTTGTCGGGTGACGCTGGACATACCATAGTAAGTATTCTCAACAAGGCTCATGTTCATGTGAATTGTGATAAAACTTTGTATGAACTTTGGTATTGTAAACCTTCCACTGTAAAGAATTTTAGAGTTTTTGGAAGAAAATGTTTCATAAAAGATAATTATGAAAAACTTGGTAAGTTTGAAGCTAGAGAAGATGAAGGAATACTTCGTGGTTACTCTTCTAGAAGTAAAGGATACAAATGTTAAAACAAGAGACTTCAGAAGATTGTTGAATGCATTGATATTGTGATTAATAAAGCATGCACAGATCCCAAAAAGGTAACATCAACAAAAGAGGATGATGATGAATGCTTTCCCACATCAAATCACAATAATATCAAAGAAGAAACTAATGAAGCAACAGAAGAAGACACATTAGACAAAGGAAAGTCTCCATCCAGGTATGTTCACATAAATTTCTTATTTAATGGACAATGTTTCTCATGTCATAATTTTGGTCATAAGTCTGCTCAATGTGTTGCATACAAAACCATCATGACTAGAGAAATAAGAAAGCAAAGGAACGAGCTAGGAATCAAGAAGAACAATTATAATAACTTCTCACCTCTTATAGATGAAATTGAATGTTCATTTTGCAATAACTTTAGACATGAAGAATCTGGATGCAGGAGCCAATTATAGGCAACATCTCAAAAAGAGAAAATATCAACAAATTCTAAGCTATGGAAAATGACGGGGTTACAATATGAAAGGTGTGGCATAGCATTGTTTCCAGAAGGAGAAGAAAATAAATGGTACATTGATAGTAGATGCTAAAAACATGTGATAGGCGATAAAGATAAACTTATTTCATACAATGCATTAGATAAAGAAAATAATGACACCTTTGGAAATGACTCACCTGCTGTCATTAAGGGTAACAGTTCTATTTTTCTAAAAGAAAAGGCTAAGGATTGTAATGTTATGTATGTTTATGGATTAAAGCATAATACGTTAAGTGTTAGCCAAATGTGTGACCAAGGAAATGAGGTGGTATTCTGATCAAAGGAATGGTTGGTTCGTGAATTTGACATAAGAAATACCATAATAAAAGGAACAAGAAACCTGTGAAATTTTCATATATTGAAGGGTGGCCAAGAATAATGTTACCTAGGAAAGGAAGAGGAAAATTGGTTGTGGCACAGAAGGTTGGGACATCTAAGCTTCTCTCAAATAAGCAAATCAAGCAAGCTCAACGATGTTCATGATATACTCAACATCACCATACCAGAAAGTACCATATGTAAGTCATGTCAATTCGGTAATCAAACCAGAGTTCACTTCAATGCCAAAGAAGGATCAACACGTAAGCCTCTTCAACCTATACATATTGATTTTTGTGGACTAGTAAGGAAAAATTCACCTTGTGGAGAACAATACTATATCTTATTCATTGATGACTTTTCTAGAATGTGTTGGATCGGTTTATTGAAACACAAAGATGAAGCATTTGGGCATTAGCTGAAAATGAATTAGATCTAAAAATCAAATGTCTTAGATCTGACTAAGGAGGAGAATACATATCAGATGAATTGTTTGATTTCTATGAACAACCTGGGATAAAAAGACAATTTTTTGTAGCTAATACTCCTCAAAAACATGACTTGGCAAAAATAATGAATATATCTATTCAACAAATGGCTCATGTTATTCTTGATGAGTCTAGAATTCCTGACACCTTCTCAGGTGAAGCTAAACATACCATAGTAAGTATTCTCAACAAGGCTCATGTTCATGTGAATTGTGATAAAACTTTGTATGAAATTTGGTATGGTAAGCCTCCCACTGTAAATAATTTTATAGTTTTTGGAAGAAAATGTTTCATAAAAAATAATGATGAAAAACTTGGTAAGTTTGAAGCTAGAGAATATGAAGGAATACCTCATGGTTACTCATCTAGAAGCAAAGGATACAAATGTTACAAAAAGATACTTTGGAAAATTGTTGAATACATTGATGTTGTGATTGATGAAGCATGCACGGATCCCAAAAGGGTAACATGAACAAAAGAGAATGATGATGAATGCTTTCCCACATCAAATCACAATGATATAGAAGAAGAAACTAATGAAGCAGAAGAAGAAGACACATCAGACAAAGAAAAGGCTCCATCCAGGTATGTTCACATAAATTTCTTCTTTAATGGAAAATTTTTCTCATGTCATAATTTTGGTCATAATTCTGCTCAATGTGATGCAGACAAAACCATCATCACTAGAGAAGCAACAAAACAAAGGAATGAGTTAGGAGTCAAGAAGAACACTTATAATAAATTCTCACCTCTTATATATGAAATTGAATGTTCATTTGGCAATTACATTAGACATGAAGAATCTGAATGCAAGAGCCAATTATAGCCAACATCTCAAAAAGAGAAAATATCAAGAAATTCTAAGGTATGGGAAAGGAAGGAGTTATAGTCTGAAAGTTGTGGCATAATATTGTTTAGAGAAGGAGAAGAAAATAAATGGTACATTGATAACATATGCTAAAAACACATGATAGGTGACTTTATCACTCCTCCAGATCTCCAAGGCCGAGGAAGAGTCAAGATGAGGTAACCACATACCAACCTTTTGACTTGATATCTAGCCCTACAAAGCGAGAGATGGCTCTTTCCACAAAATCAAAGCCAAGAGGGTCAGATGAATTACGGTTTTAGGCTAGCTATGATGTGCATAAGGGGTTGATTGTTTGAGATTGTGTTGCTAGATGAGAATTAGGTCAAAGAGACTAGGTCAGGGCAAATAAGGGTATGATTGCATACATTCAAAGGGGAAGGGTAGGCATAAAACCTAACACTTAAGGGTATTTTTGTGGAATGAACTAGACTGATGAGGATCTATGAAAAGAATGAAACACATGAATTTTTTCTAAACTGAAGAAATGATTACAGACTGTGAAAGTCCCCCAAAACAGAGCATGAAAACTCATGAATTATGTTCATAAACTTGAAAACTATCACAAAATAGAAATGAAATGATTGTTGGAATAAGCAAAGCATTCAAAAATATGAGAGAATATAAGAAAAAATGCTAAATTTTCATACCACAAGTGTCCAAAGAAATAGTTGTAACTCATCTATTAAAACTGGCCAAATTCTGATACAATAGTGTCTCTTTATCAAAAGCCAAACATCCAACTAATTCCAACCTTTGAAAAGACTGCAAAATACATGATATAGGCCTCAAAAAAACTCCTCGCAGCATCAGGGGTCAAATCCATGAGAAGAGGAGTAGTTCCACCGAAATATGAACTGATAGCTAGAATATAGGGTGGTCAAAGTGACTCATCCCTAATTACAATGAAATTGATTCATTACACTTCATTTAGTCCATTTACATAATGTATTTACCCTAGGTAACAGTAGAAACACCATAATTACATTTACATCATCAATTACATAAGTAAAATCATCATTTCCCAAGATGAAAATCAAATTCTAAAGTGAAAACTGAAAAATATCAGAGAATTGTCAAACGCGCAATTTTTGTGCCCCGAACGCCATATCTTTTCTAGGTGCACCATCCATGTTGAATCCAAGTTTTGAGTGCCTTCATAGCACTCAAAATGATCAAGTATAGCCCCTCAAAAATCAATTCTACCAAGACTAGTCAAAAAGTGCAGAATGAGGTTGCAAAAATGAAGTGTCCTCTTGCAAGAAAATTTTGGAGGTCTTACTCAACTCCAAATTTCTCTCATGAGAGCTCATTCAAAAACCATCTCTGTCTGGTTATCATTTGATGTAGCAAGAAAGTCATGTGGATACTCCAGCTAGGAGAACAATTGATTTTCCCAAGGTCACTCTAGAAGTGCAGAAAACCTCTTGTAGCACCTGTATGTTTTACATTTCTCAAAAAACGTAACGCATGTGTAAAAAATGAAGGAGGTTTTGTTTTCTTGGCATATGATGGAAAAAAACCTCTCTCACATTTGTAAAGTTCATATCGGTTTGGTTGGAAACATACTTTGAAGCAAAACTAGCCCTATGTGTAGGAATTTACAGGGTAAGTTCCACAGAAAGAATACCAAAAGGACACCGCTCACAACCAGATCTCAAATCAATACACCAGTATTTTTGATGTGGTTAAAACCCTCAGAGTGAAAGGAGGGAAACAGTCCACGGCCTGTCCCAACGTGGGTACTACAGGCAATTTATTAATCAAAGAATGAAAATTTACATAAGCTTCTCTCATGCACGGATTACCCGAACAATGACCCTCCATGCGCTTTAAATAGAACTCATGGACCAATCGGGTGTCAAGCCACGGATCAAGTGTCGGTAATACCGAGGTGAGAGTGAACCGTCGGATCACTACATATCGTGACCGTCGGATTGTAAGTTACAAAATGTACAACGGTAAAGAAACACACTTTACCTAACTCTAACCTAACTCTATACTAGACCAAGTTGAACTTAACTATATCCTATGTGTCGGAATATCCTAACATCCCCCCTTAAGAACAACTTGGGATAGGATTGAAGGATTTACAAATATGACACAATAGGAGAAGGAAGGAGGCACTAGAGCCTATCCCCCCTTAGTGACAACTTCCTGAACTCCAAGCATATATCGAAGTTTAGTGAACTTCGCCTCTGTGAGAGCCTTTGTGAAGATGTCTGCAACCTGATCATCTGTTGGACAATATTGCACTTCAAGAACATGGTCATGAATGAGCTTTCTGATGAAGTGCATGTGTAGTTCAATGTGTTTGCTGCGCTGATGCTGGACTGGATCTTTGCATAGCTGAATGGCACTTTGATTATCACACCAAAGTGTGGTTGGATGCTGCTGCTCAAAGCCAAACTCTGATAGGATCTGACGAAGCCACAAGGCTTCCTTACTAGCTTCCACGGCACCACGATACTCTGCTTCTGCTGACGAAAGAGAAATGGCAGCCTGTTTCTTACAAGCCCATGTAATAGGTCCTGAACCAAGAGTGAAGACATAACCGGCAGTAGACTTCCGATCATCAGGGTCACCAGCCCAATCAGAATCAGTGAAACCAACTAACAGAGGAGCTGCTTTGGCACTGTAATGAATCCCAAACTGTACTGTACCTCGAACATAACGAAGTATTCTTTTAGCTGCTTTCCAATGACTTTCACGGGGGTTTTGCATAAAACGAGCAACAAGGCCAACAACAAAGGAAAGATCAGGACGAGTATGGGTTAAATACAAGAGTTTTCCGACAAGTTGACGGTATAAGGTAGCATCAACTTCAGGAGAAGTACAAGAGACTGAAAGTTTGACTCCAGACTGAAAGGGAGAAGGGGCTGGCTTACAGTCTTCCATGTGAAAATGACGAAGAATATCACAAGCATACTTGGACTGGGAAAGGAAAATACCCTCTTGGGATTGCAAGACTTGAAGACCGAGAAAATAGTGTAAGTGTCCTAAGTCTGTCATTTCAAATTTCTTTTTAAGGCTGGACTTCACATGGTTTATAAGGTTGGGATCACTACCAGTAAGAATAAGATCATCAACATAAAGAACAAGGATGATAAGAGAGTTGCCCACTTTCTTGGTGTAGACAGTATTGTCAGAATGACACCTAGAAAAGCCAGATTCTAAAAGAAAGCTATCCATTTTGGCATACCAAGCCCGAGGAGCTTGCTTGAGGCCATAAAGGGATTTCTTAAGTCGACAAACAAGGCTGGAGTCTGTTTGTATGAAGCCAATGGGTTGTTCCATATAGATTTCTTCCTGCAAGTCCCCATGCAAGAAGGCAGATTTAACATCCATCTGATGGACTTCCCATTTTAAAGAGGCAGCAAGGGAAAGAACAAGGCGGATAGAGTTCATTTTGGCAACAGGGGAGAAGGTTTCAGTGTAGTCAATGCCTTCAACCTGTGAAAAGCCCTTAGCAACGAGACGAGCTTTATGTTTATCAACTTTCCCATCTGGTCCATACTTGGTTCTGTAAACCCATTTACATCTAACAAGTTTGCGTCCCTTTGGTAGAGGAACAAGATCCCATGTATCATTTGTCATCAATGAATGATATTCTTCATTCATAGCTGCTTCCCAATGTGGATGGCCTGAAGCTTCTGCAAAAGTGTCAGGATCATGATTTACTGGAGCTTGAGCCAGTAAAGAAGAGGCTCTTTCAAACTGAGAACGTGTACGTCGCTGATCTGTAGGATCACCGGCAAGATCACCTGCTGCATCCCGAGTAGCACGGACCCATCTTGGAAGTTGAGGATCCTGAGAAGGTGGGGGAGGATTATCATCCTCGCTTTCATCATCTGAAGAAGAAATGTTTTCAAAAGTAGAAGAGATAGGAAGAGGTGGCACATCCGCCGGACTAGGCTCGCAGGCCGATTTATTTTCATCAAATTTTACATCTCTTCTAATGATAACATTTTTGGACTTAAATGGAATAAGTCTATAACCTTTTACATCTTCAGAATATCCAACAAAAGTACATTTCTCACTCTTAGGTTCTAAAGCTTTATGCTTTTCATCTGGAATATGGGCCCATGCTTCACTTCCAAACACACGAAAGTGACTTACATCTGGTTTAATGGAACTCCAAGCTTCTTCTGGAGTGATATTCTCTAGAACCTTAGTAGGAGTGCGATTGATTATATAATTTGCACAATTAATTGCTTCGGCCCAAAAACTAAGACTGAGTCCTTTAGATTGCAGCATACAATTAGCCATTTCCTTTAAGGTGCGATTTTTCCTTTCAGCTACACCATTTTGTTGTGGAGTGTATGGAACAGTATGTTGCATTTGAATTCCATTTTCGGTGCAAAAGTTGATGAATGTGTTTTTAACATATTCTCCACCATTATCAGTTCTTAGCTTAAGAATTTGATGTCCAGATTGTTTTTCAACAAAGGCTTTGAAGGCCAAAAAAGTGTTAAATACTTCGCTCTTGAGTTTTAAGAAGTATACCCAAGTGCGTCTGGAGAAATCATCAATGAAAGTTAAGAAGTACTTGCAGCCAGAGAATGAAGCAACAGGAAGAGGACCACATAAATCACTGTGCACAAGCTGTAAAGGGGCTGAGGCGTGCCAAAAGGCACGTTTGTCAAAACTGTCCCGATGATGTTTTCCGAGTACACATCCGGAACAAACACCATCTCTGCAAGATACCATAGGAAGACCTGTCACCATATTTTCTTTACATAGATGCTGAAGGGAGCGATAGTTTAAGTGACCAAATCGCTCATGCCAAAGTTTGCTCACTTCATCATTATGAGCAACAAATACTGAGGGAAGATTGGATGACCCAAAGTTGTGAAACTTATACAACCTTTTGGAATCATCAGCAAGACCAGTAGCTAGAATCTGTTTAGGATCTTTTAGATCCTTGATTACAACATCATGAGGTGAAAATTCAACAATTTTACCTTCACCTGAATGAGTTATCTGATAGACAGATAGAAGGTTGCAGGATAAGGTTGGAACACATAATACATCATTAAACTGACCATTGTCTAGATGAACAGTTCCAGTCCCTACAACATTAAGAGATCTATCATCACCAATATATATATTTTTGGTGTTACAATCATTTAAAGAAGAAAACATGGCTTGGTTTTTGGCCATGTGACAAGAGGCTCCAGAATCAATGAGCCACTCATGAGAATGAGAAGAAGAAGAAGATACATTTAATGCATAACCAGACTGAGATGATTGACAATGACATGCAGAAAGTGCCATTCCGGAAGTTGAAGTTGAAGTAGGCTCCACATGGATGTTATGTTTCTTCATTGCGGCTTCCAAGGCTTCCATCTTCTTAAAGCATTTAGATTCTAAGTGGCCATCTCGATTACAAAAGTTACAATGTCTATCAGTCTTCTTCCATTTGTTTTTATTGGTCTTATCATTTTGCTGAAATGATCTTTCATTTTGAGGCTGAGATGGTTTAGGACCATTCTTTTGAGGATATGACTTCTTAGGATTCTTTGAATTTGGTTGCTGCTGGGCGGCTAACGCTTTCGTGGAAGAGTTTCCAAGATTAAGAAGACCAAGGTGTAAGAGTTTTTCTTGTTCTCTTATTAAGGAATCACAAAAGGAGTCAAAGGAAGGGGCCTTGTAGTCTTGTCCTTGACAAATGAAAGCTTCCCTTGTAGAATGGAAAGTGGAAACAAATACAGAGTAGGCTGGTCCCAACTTAGTAAGGATGGAATAAATAAGGTTACCATCTTCTTTCTTAACTTTAACACCTTCCAAGAGATATCTAAGGGTCTTGAATTTGGACAAGAAATCTTCAATGCAAGAAAAATTATTAGGATCCAAAGTAAGCAGCTCATTTTCAAGTTGATGGGCTCTAATTTCATTTTTAATCCCAAAAACTTTAGCAAGTTTTTCTAATGCTTCATGAGGAGTCTCAAGTTCTGCAATGTGGAATCTAAGATCAGGAGAAATAGACATCCCTATCAAACCACGTGCTTGATCTTGTCTATTTTCCCATTTTGCCGCCTTGTCTTCATCTTTTGGTTTCTTCTCTTGGTCTGTGGCTATTCTGAAGAGACCTTTACTTCTAAGTAAATCTTCCATGTAGGCTACCCATTGGAAGTAGTTAGTGCTGTCAAGAATGACTTGGCATGGACTTTCCATTTAAAAAAAAACTGAAGCTGAAGATGCTGAAAGTAAGTGTTCCAACGGATAGATCTCGAAAAAATAGGCGGTTTTAAAAAAAAACGGCTCTGAAAAAGGCTTCCGGATGAAGAAGTTATGGCTTTTTGAAAAAAAATTGTTGACGTTGCCGGCAAAGTGCGCGAATGTGCGGGAATGAAAAAATCCGCCCCCACAAAATGGAGACTTGAACCCAAGACCTCTACTCTCTTAAAATAGCTTTGAACCAATTGATCTATACAAAAAATTTGAGAGAGAGAGAGAGAGAGAGAGAGAGAGAGAGAGAGGGGGGGGGGGGGGGCCTTGGTTTGCGTGCTTGCCTTGAGAAAGCTCTTTTTCCCTACAAAACACAAAACACAAAACCCAACACGAATATGCAAAGAAAAACGAACCTTGCGGCTCGAAGTTAGCTTTAGCCAAAAAACTAGAAATTTTTAAAAAAATCTCAAAGTTAGCTTTAGCCGAAAAACTAAATATTTTTCTCAATGTTTCTGATTTTCCGAGATCACACTAAGGTGCAAGGAAAAGAGCATACGCATGAGAAAAATCCTTCCTTTCTGTTTCTGATTTGCCCAGATCGCAGAGAGTCGCAGGGCAAAGAGCATACGCAGAAATGAAAGGTATAGATCGGGTTAAAAAAAAGGCTAAATAAACTGATACCGAAATAAGCAGAGAGAAAATAACAGTAAACTGCAAAAGAAACACTGTATACCTCCCGATCTGAAAAATGACGCAGCTAGGGCTACCGGAAACCTTTTCGCATGAAACGAAAGGGGTTCTTCATTGGAACAGATGCTCCGAACGCAACAGAGCAGTCCTCTCGGCCCGAAAGCAGTCAGAAACAGTAGATCTACGAAACGACAGCCGCATGCAGTTCTACCGGCTTCAGATTTGGATCACCAACGGACGCGGCCCTCAAATAGCTCTGATACCATGTAGGAATTTACAGGGTAAGTTCCACAGAAAGAATACCAAAAGGACACCGCTCACAACCAGATCTCAAATCAATACACCAGTATATTTGACGTGGTTAAAACCCTCAGAGTGCAAGGAGGGAAACAGTCCACGGCCTGTCCCAACGTGGGTACTACAGGCAATTTATTAATCAAAGAATGAAAATTTACATAAGCTTCTCTCATGCACGGATTACCCGAATAATGACCCTCCATGCGCTTTAAATAGAACTCATGGACCAATCGGGTGTCAAGCCACGGATCAAGTGTCGGTAATACCGGGGTGAGAGTGAACCGTCGGATCACTACATATCGTGACCGTCGGATTGTAAGTTACAAAATGTACAATGGTAAAGAAACACACTTTACCTAACTCTAACCTAACTCTATACTAGACCAAGTTGAACTTAACTATATCCTATGTGTCGGAAACATACTTTGAAGCAAAACTAGCCCTATGTGTGGCAAATGATTTTGTCCCTTAGAATGACTTTTTGGAAAATGATGGAGGCATGATGTTTATGAGTTGGAGTGGCATCATAATTAATGAAATGACCTCCCTTATTCTTCCTCTTCTTATATGTCTCTGATTCCATAGCAAACCCTAGCTCAATGGGAGAGGAAATTAGGGTTTAGTGTAGGCAAGACAGGGGATTTGGGAAATTTATAGGAATGAAGGGAAATAAAGGGGATAGGGAGCTTCTAAATTCTTAGGAAAATTTTGGGAGGTAGGGAGGGATGTTAGGAAGTATAGGAAACTAGAATTTCAAGGATTGAGTGAGGGGAAGGGGTTCAAAAGGGCAAAACACAGGCCTAGTCTAGAAAAGTGTCAAAAGCATAGTAATAAGCTAGGGTTTGTAGAAAAATGATGACTTTGAGGGATAGGATTGATGTTAAGTGTTTAGGAAGGTATATTAAGGATAGCGGAAGGTGTAGTAGCATCAGGATACAATTTTTGTTGATTATTTAACCATGGAGGTCATGAAACCAAGAGAAATGCCCTCAAAACCCTAGGAGAGGGAAATGAGAGGAATGGGCACGGGAAAAGGTCAAGGGTTGTAGATGGAGTGTAGGTGAGTGATATATTGATGGATAAGAGTGCAAATGAGCCTTGGACATTTATGGCCTTTATACCTTGTTTAAATTTTCAAAATTGATCTTGAGACCCACTTTCTTCCTTTTGTCATTCACCTTACTCTTGGAAACTATACCTTTACACTTCCCTTTTTCTTTGATAAATTGATCACTTGATATACATTGAGAAAACTTTGGCCTTTTAATTTTTGGTCCTTTGGCTTTTTGGAACTCTGAGTTAGCAGCCTGGAAATCATGTGCTTATTACATTTGAAATACATAAAATTACATAGTGAAAAATAAAATGTATTACATTTAAAATCAAAATTACATGATGAAATAAGCATTTCTCTTTACAAATCATCTTCACATGGTGAAGAGAGTACAAATCATTTTGACACTTGTTGGATTTATGCAATGGAGTGGAATTTTATTGAACCATGAAAACCCTAATGACCTAATGAAAACCTTGACTGGATTGACCTTGGATGACATGACTGATGTGATGGCATGATGTCATTAACTTTATGGATAATGGATACTCCAAAAGGTATGGAATTTTGCCAGCAAGTAATTGAATTTGAGGGAGAGTGATGATTTTTTTATTTTAGGACTACCATCAGTGAGTGAATTTTGGAATGCAACCTAGTGGAATGACAATTTTTGAATGATACCCTAATATGCAATGAAAATAGGATTTTTTATCACGGATGGAGGGATGAAAATACTAACATTAACAGGCGATGAAGATAAACTTATTTCATACAATGCTATAGAAAAATAAAATAATGTCACCTTTGGAAGTGACTCACCTGCTATCATTAAGGGTAAAGGTTCTATTATTCTAAAAGAAAAGGTTAAAGATTGTAATGTTATGTATGTTGATGGATTAAAGAATAATTTGTTAAGTGTTAGCCAAATATGTGACCAAGGAAATGAGGTGGTATTTCAATCAAAAGAATGGGTGGTTCGTGAACTTGACACAGGAGAGACCATAATAAAAGGGACAAGAACACTGTGAAATTTCTATATATTGAAGGGTGGACAAGAAAAATGTTACGTAAGCAAGGAAGAGGAAAACTAGTTATGGCACAAAAGGTTGGGACATCTAAGCTTCTTTCAAATAAGAAAATCAAGCAGGCTCAAAGTTGTTTGTGATCTACCCCACATCACCATACCAGAATGTACCATATGTAAGTCATGTCAATTTGTTAATCAAACAAGAGTTCATTTCAATGCCAAAGAAGGATCAGTAAGTAAACCTCTTGAACTTATACATATTGATTTTTGTGGACCAGTAAGGAAAAAGTCACCTCACAGAGAACAATACTATATCTTATTCATTGATGATTTTTCTAGAATGTGCTGGATCGGTTTATTGAAACACAAAGATGAAGCATTTGATAAATTTAAAGTCTTTAAGGAATTAGTTGAAAATAAATTAGGTCTAAAAATAAAATGTCTTAGATCTGACCAAGGAGGAGCATACATATCAGATGAATTATTTGATTTCTATGAACAACATGGGATAAAAAGACAATTTTTTGTAGCTAATAATCCTCAACAACATGGCGTGGCAGAAAGAATGAATACATCTATTCAAAAAATTGCTCGTGTTATTCTTGATGAGTATGGAACTCTTGACACCTTCTCAGGTGAAGCTAGACATACCACAATAAGTATTCTCAACAAGGCTCATGTTCATGTCAATTGTGATAAAACTTTGTATGAACTTTGGAATGGTAAGCCTCCCACTGTAAAGCATTTTAGAGTATTTGGAAGAAGATGTTTAATCAAAAATAATGATGAAAAACTTGGTAAGTTTGAAGCTAGAGAAGATGAAGGAATAATTTGTGGTTACTCATCTAGAATTAAAGGATACAAATGTTACAATAAGAGACTATGGAAAATTTTTGAATGCATTGATGTTGTGATTGATGAAGCATGCATGGATCCCAAAAATGTAACATCAACAAAAGAGGATGATGATGAATGCTTTCCCACATCAAATCACAATGATATAGAAGAGGAAACTAATGAAGCAACAAAATAAGACACATCAGGCAAAGAAAAGGCTCCATCCATGTATGTTCAAAAGAATTATCTAGAAACTCAAATTCTAGGAGAAAAGGAATTTGGGGTTCAAAGAAGAAGAACCGTTGTAGGATATTCTAGTTATCTAGCTTTATTATCCACCATTGAACCAAAAAATGTAAATCAAGCTAGAAAAGATGAATTTTGGGTTAATGCCATGAATGAAGAACTTGATCAAATTGAAAAGAATGATACTTGGGAATTCGTTCCAAGGACTCATGATAAAAATATTATTAAAAAAAATGGATATTCAAAAATAAGTTGAATGAAAATGGAGAGGTCATTAGGAACAAGGCTATACTTGTTGGTAAAGGTTATGCTCAACAAGAAGGTATAGAATTTGAAGAAACATTTTCACTAGTAGCCATACTTGAAGCCATTAAAGGTTATGCTCAACAAGAAGGTATAGACTTTGAAGAAAAATTTTCACCAGTAGCCATACTTGAAGCCATAAGAATGTTTCTTTCATTTTCAAGTATTCAAAATTTCAAATTTTATCAAATGGATGTAAAATCTGCTTTCCTTAATGAGATCTCGAAGAAGAAGTATATATTGAACAACCAGAAGGTTTCATTTTGGGGATTGATGAAAACCTTGTATGAAAAATCAAAAAGGCTTTATATGGGCTAAAACAAGCTCTGTGGGCATGGTATTATCATCTTGACAAATATCTTCAACAACAAGGTTTCACAAAAGGATTTGCAGACAACTTGTACAAAAAAAACCTAGTGTGATAAACTATTAATTATTGTTATTTATGTTGATGATATCATCTTTGGAAGTAATGAAGAACATATGAGTCAAAACTTTTCTTCTATTATGCAGCAAGAATTTGAAATGTATTTACTTGGGGAACTAGCTTATTTTCTTGGTCTGCAAGTGAAACAAGAAAAAGATGGCATATTTCTCTCACAAACAAAATATCTCAAGAAAATTCTGAAGAAGTATGGGATGGAATATTGTGAACCTGTATGTACTCCCATGATGACCCGATGTAGCCTTAGTACTAATGATGATTCTTCCATAGTAAACCAACTAGAGTACAGTTCTATGATTGGAAGTATTCTTTATCTAACACGTACTAGACCAGATATCATGCCTACAGTTGGGATTGTTAGACATTTCCAAGCCAATCCTAAGGAGTCACATCTTCAAGGAGTAAATAGAATATTAAAATATCTCCAAGGAACCCAAGTATTTGGTCTATGGTATTTTAAAGATGTAGATATTACCCTTCATGCATATACAGATACAGATTGGGTTGGAAATGTGTTGATCTAAAGATGATCTGAGGTTGTCATTGATGTCAACCCAAGCAGCACCAAGCATGACCCTGAAATTCCATGGAAAATTAGGAATCATCATTGATGGTTTCTCATCTTATAACCATTATAGGAATACTCTACTCAAAAATATCCTTCTATCGATATATAGCTCTCCTCGTAATTCCTCATGGTTTGTAAGTTATTCAAGATTGAAGTTAGTAACCCCAATTAGTGGGATAAAACCCCATGGGGTTGAGGCATGGCATTTATCATTGATTTTTTTCATTTAATATTCAATAATTAATCAATTTTTAAGCTCCTAAAATCCCTCCAACATTCTCTATAGAAGCCCCTCTCAACTCTATAAAAATAAATCTCATATGTCCTCCAAAAGTAGTGATCGTGGAATTGTCGCTATAACTTTATTTCGCCGCATTATTTGATGTTCATATTAGAATCCATTTGAGAGGAAATCTTGATGAATATCGTGACCAAATTTCTGATCTTGGTTCTCTATAGTTTTGGAGATATGATCTATGGAAGTTATGGTTTTTGCAGGCTTTTGAATTTCATCTCAAAGAGGTGACCTAGGGAAAATCGTCATAACTCTCTCTCTCTGAGAAGGAGATTGGAATTTTATAAAAAGTGGGAGATAGTGCACGGACTGTAGTTTTCCCTATAGAAATTTTAGAGCCGAAGGAGGAAACAATGACACGTGGAACATTGTACAAGTTGGCTTTACTGAACTAGTCCATAATTAGGTCATTGTGAGTGATTGGGAAAAACTTTTCCTCGAAGAATCCAAATCAGGTCAGACCTGTGGCATTGGAAGGAATACTCAGAGGGCTATCATAGGACTGAATGTCACATATTGGGGATCTGAAATCACAGAGATACATCAAATTCAATATCATGATCCTAGAAGGAAAAAAACAAGAAACAAACTAGATCAAGTGTTGTCAAGGGTTGCAAAGGACGAGTCTGTCCAGGGCAAAAAAGTGCAAGGTGCAGCAAAATGTTGCAAAAGAGGTAAGATTCAGGTAAGTATCTTCTATATATGCATGTTCATCTCTTAGTTTCATTAGGTTCTTTGTGTTCTCATTTTTTGTTTCTGTTTAGCACTAACATATGCTCTGCAGGATGAGGTGAGTTTTGCTATTATCTTGTCATGGGTATTTCCTTGAAGACTTTTTGCAGGTATTATATATTCATCAAAGAGAAGACTCAATGCATAATCTAATGTTTTGAAGAGTGGGAAAGGGTAGCATTACAAGGGCAACAATCAAGGTGCAAAACAACGACAAGAATTTTACCACATGAAGTCTTCAAGTGGGCAACATTCCATACGGTCATTGTAAAAGTATCATTCTACAGAGTCATTGTAAAATTTGTACAAGTGTCTACCTGCCATGAGTTGAAGAGCCAATGTTAGGAGGTATAAGATCATCATTATGTGGTTGTGTCATAGATGGGGTTATGGTCTAGTGTGTCTTCTTCTTCTACATCATTCTATATCATTGTAAAGTGGACCATTTTCCCTAGTACGGGAGTCCATTCTTCTTTATTCTTCTATAGGGTGGTAGGGTGGTGCTATGCTGGTGCATGAAGTCACCAACAGGTTCAAGCCTGTGAAAACTTTAGGGTGGTAGGTTGGTGCTAGGGTGATTTATAGCTCATTGGGTGTTGGGGCATCCGTTCAATTGAATACTAAAGAATCTCGAGTGTTGGAGCGTCCATCCAGTGGTAGATGGAGAAGAATTATTTTATAGATCCTAGGAAGTTAGATATTTATTTTCAATTGGAGCTGAATATTAAAGAAATATTAGAAAAGCGTTCAGGTGGTTTTTGTGCTGGAGGGGGTTTCCATCTTAGAAACTTTTCATTTGTGTTCCTTTTGTTTACTGCTATCATTGTACAAACACTAATAATAATTGAAGATTAACTAATGCTCTAAAACATTAATAATAATACTAATTGAAAGGAATAATCACTCATACCCCCCCCTCCCCCACTCCCCCTCTCAGTATTTCCAACAATTGGTATCAGAGCTTGGTTCCTTGAATAGCAGTTTAACAAATCGAAGGAGATCATGGATCATACCAAGAATGGTGTACCTTTGTTCAATGAAAATTATTATGCACTCTGGAAAGGAAGAATGGAGTTCTATCTCTTGGCACAATGTTACGAAATATGGGACACTGTTCAATATGGATTTACACCAACCATGGATGAACAAGGTAAGAAGAATTTGGTAAATGATGCAAAAGCAAAGAATATTATTAGTAGTGGAGTTATTGAATCTGCCTATCATAAGGTGTTGGGTTGTAAAACTACCAAAAATGTATGGGACAAGCTTGAGAATATATGTGCAGGCGACTCAAATGTCAAAGAAGCAAAGCTTCAAATCTACACAGAAAAATTTGAGCAACTCAGGATGAAAGAAGATGATAACATTGTTGCATACTTCCAACACGTTGATGAAATAAGCAACACTCTGGAAGGATTGGTAGAGCCTGTTGAAAAGAAGACTATTATATGAAAGATTCTTAGAACTTTACCAGGAAGATTCAAACCAAAGGTATCGGTCTTAGTATATGTGCAAATATGGTCAAATGCAGCAAATATGAATTACATGGAGTTCTCGTAACATATGAAATGAGACTTGATGAAGAAGAGGGTACTTCGAATCTAGAAACTTCGTTCGTTGCATCCAGGAAAACCAATAAGGACAAACAACCTTCAAAGGCAAATACCTGCACCTGCAAGTGTGAAGAAAAGGAATATGATGAAGAAGGTTTTTCAAATGGAGAATATGCTTACTTTACGAGAAAACTAAAAATTGGCAAGAACAAATGATTAAAAAGGAAATTTCTCTGTAAAGAAGATAACTCATAATCTGATGAAGACAGTGACAGTGAAGAAAAATCCAATGAGACAGTATTGTTTATGGCCAAGAACAATAAGGAATAGGTATCAAACGAAGAAGAAGAAGGGTTGAACATAGAAGAATTTTCTAAGCAGGCAATCAAGCTTACAAAAGAGCTCAAGGCTGAGAAGATTTGTTCCAATAATCTTTAAGAACAAGTTCAAGGTCTCAAAATTGAAGTTGAGGAACATAAATGTATTGAAGAATCACTTGAAAAGAATTTGGAAGAAAGCAACCAAGAAAGGGAAGCATTAGAAGCTAAAGTAGTCTCGCTGCCTAAGGAAGTGAAGAAGGGAAACACTGTCCAAAACTATGGCAACAACTCAAGGGTGTTGGAATAACTCATCAACAATCAATGATCTTACAACGACGGAACTAGCATCAGTTACAAAGATGAAGAAGCAAAAATTAAGGAAATTAAAGATGGTAACGCTCTAGCTGATGAAGGTACAAGATCCACATCTTCGTAGGATGATTCTAATAAGGAATTTGATCAAAGTGAAAAGCCAAAGAAGAATGTTGCAACTCCAGAGAACAAGATGAAAGAAATCAAGAACAAAGGACCACAACAAACTACAACACCACCTCCAAAGAACAATGAAAAATATTCCAGATATGTTCGTTTATTTAATGGTTATTGTTTTTCATGCGCTAACTATGGACATATGGCCAAGGATTGTAAAGTTATTTACAGGTACAACTATCAAGGACCATCGCATCCAAATAAACCATTCAGGTACGCACATTTATTTAATGGTTATTGCTTTTTATGTGCTAACTATGGACATATGGCTAGGGATTGTGAAGTTTTTGACAGGTACAATCATTATCTGCAAAACCCTAGAAGCAGGATCATGAGACAGGTTCCACGATGATTTTGCTAGAAGAGAATACGTACTAGATGGGGAAAACATTGAATGTTTCAAATGCCATAACTATGGCCATAGCGCTCGTGGTTGCAGATTTTCAGATGGAATCACCTATGGACAACATTGAAGGCTTCAAGTGTCATAACTGTGGGCACATGGATCGAGATTGTAGGAATAAGAACGTCTGGAAAAGAAAAAAGGTATAGGAAGACAAAGCAGATAACAAGGTTTCAGCAGTTATGCTTTTAGGATTTGTAAAAGCAAAAGGTCATGAGGAATTAGTAGTTTCTTCAAATAGTTACTCAAGTCAAGATGGCTTGTTAGGTGACTCACTATTTTGAACAATATGGCTTGTTGACTCCTTAATGTTTTTAGAGGAGGAATCTTTGCAGCAGTATATGGTACAAGTCTACGATTGACAAGAAGGTAGTTTGAACAAGATGACAGCTTCAATATAGGTTCAGGGGGAGAAAAACAGTTGAAGGATTACAGATTACCAGGAACAAGGCAAGATTAGTCTACAAAGGATATGAACAGGTTGAAGGAATCTATTTTGAAGAAAAAAATTCTCCCTTTGCCAAAATGGAAGCTATCAGGATGTTTCTCGCTTATGCTTGCTCGAGAAAAATCAAGGTCTACCAAATAGATGTTAAGTCAACTTTTCTAAATGGTAAATTGGAGGAAGAAATTTACATTGAAAAACCTGAAGGTTTTCTGCTCTTTGACAAAGAATACTATGTCTGCAGATTAAAGAAGGCTCTATATGGTCTCAAGTAAGCTCCTAGCCCTTGGTATGCTCGTCTTGATAGATATCTACATCAACATGGATTTAGGAAAGGAAGTGCTAACAATAATCTTTATTTGAAAGTGGATCTAGATAACCTAACAGTTATCGAAGTATATGTGGATGATATAATATTTGGAAGCAGTGATGATAGATTAAGTAAAGACTTTGCCAAAAAAAAAAGTTGAAAATTGAGTTTGAAATGTCCATGATTAGCAAACTGACATACTTTTTAGGGCTTTAGATTTCTTAGGAGGATAAATAAATATTCATATATCAAACCAAGTACATCAAGGAAATGCTCAAAAATTCCAGGTGCAATATTATAAGCTAGTCCTTACCCCCATGATAATAGGTTGCAAGTTAATCTTAGAAGATTCATCAAAGGATGTGGACCAAAGGTTTTATAGATCCATGATTGGTAGAATCCTATATGTGATAGCCTCCCGACTAGATGTTATCCAAGAAGTTGGACAAGTAACAAAATTCCAAGTAGCACCAAAAGAATCACATATTCTTACAGTCAAAAGAACTCTTTGATATCTAAAGGGCACAACAGAATATGGCTTGTGGTATGCCAAGGGAAAAAATCTCATTATTCAAGCCTTTATAGATGAATATTGGGCTGGAGGCGTTGATGATCGTAAGAGTACTAGTGGAGCAACATTCTATCTAGGTGGTTGTCTCACATCATGGTTGAGAAAAAAGCAAACCTCAATCTCGTTATATACAACGGAAGTAGAATACATTGCAACAACAGCTTGTTGTACTCAAGTTCTTTGGATGAAACAAAATTTGCAAGATCTTCAAGTACAATTCTATGAGCCTATTCCCATCTTCTATGATAACACTAGTGCCATCATCATCTCCAAGAATCCCGTCATACATTAAGAAACAAAACACATTCTGATCAAATATCATTTTGTTAGAGAACAAGTCGCTGAAAAAAATATCAAACTTGAATATGTTGGTACAAAAGAACAATCATTGATATCTTCACTAAACCTTTACCTCGCGAACCATTTGAATATATCCACCAGCAGCTTGGGATTCTCCCAAGTTCTCATTATATTTTCCTTACTCATAAAATAAATGGGGAGTGGAAGTGTATATAGATCCACAAGATGGTTGTGTTTCATGGGGAGTTACCCTTTTCCATTGATGTCAAAGGGGGAGAGAAAGTAGTAGGAAGAGGTGCCCTGATCGGAGGGGGAGTACTTGTGTTGCCATCAATGCCAAAGGGGGAGATTATTGATCTAAGGTTGTCATTGATGTCAACCCAAGCAACACCAAGGATGAAATTGAACTTCCATGGCACATTAGGCATCATCATTCATGGTTTTTTATCTTATAACCATTATAGGAATACTCTACTCATAAATATATTTCTATCAGTATATAGCTCTCCTCGTAATTCCTCACGGTTTGTAAGTTATTCAAGATTGAAGCTAGTAACCCAAATTAGTGGGATAAAACCCCATGGGGTTGTGGCATGGAATTTATCATTGATTTGGGCCATTGAATAGTCAATAGTTAATAATTTTTTAAGCTCCTAAAATCCCTCCAAAATTATCTATAGAAGCCCCTCTCAACTCTATAAAAAGAAATCTCATATATCCTACAGAAGTAGTGATCGTGGCATTTTCGCTATAACTTTATTTATGTGAAGTCTTAGATGTTGAAATTAAAACCCATTTGAGCCGAAATCCTGATGAAGATAGTGACCACATTCAGATCTTGGTTTGATATATTTTTGGAGATATGATCTGTGAAAGTTAGGGTTTTTGTAAGCTCCCGAATTTCATCTCAAAGAGGTGACCTTGGGAAAATCGTCATCTCTCTCAGAGAAGCGGATTGGAATTCAGTAAAAAGTGTTAGATAGTGTACAAACTATAGTATTTTTGGTAGCAATTCTAGGGCCAAAGGAGGAAATAGTGAGACGTGGCATGTTGTACAAGTTCACTCTACTGAACTAGTCCATAATTAGGCCATTGTGATAGATTGGGCATAAATTTTGCTTGAAGAATCCAAATCGGGTCAAACCCATGCCATTGGAAAGAAGACTCAGAGGGATACTATAGGACCAAAGATCACATATTGGGGATCTGAAATCACAGAGATACATCAAATTCAATATCATGCTCCTAGAGGGCAAAAAAAACAAAACTAAATCAAGTGTTGTCAAGGGCTGCAAAGGACCAGACTATCTAGGGCAGCAAAGAGCAAGGTGCAGCAAAATGATGTAGCAAAGGTAAGCTCTAGGTAAGTATATTCTGTATATGCATTTTCATCTCTTAGTTACATTAGGTTCATTGTATTATAATTTGTTGTTTTTGTTTAGCACTGACATATGCTCTGCAGGATGAGGTAAGTTTTGCTATTATCATGTCATGGATATTTCCTTGAAGATTTTTTGAAGGTATTGTATATTCATGAAAGAGAAGACTCAATGCATAATCTAATGTTCTGAAGAGTGAGAAAGGGTAGCATGACAAGAGCAGCAATCAAGGTGCATAACAACAACAGGAATTTCACCACATGAAGTCTTCAAGTCGGCAGCACTGCATACAGTCATTGTAAAAGTATAATTATACAGAGTCATGTAAAAGCACCATTCTAAAATTTGTACAATTGTCTATCTACCAAGAGTTGAAGAGGCAGTGTCAGGAGGTCTAGGATCATCATTAGGTGGTTGTGTCATAGTTAGGGCTATGGTCTAGTGTGTCTTCTTCTTCTACATCATTCTATATCATTGTAAAGTGGACTATTTTCCCTAGTACGGGAGTCCATTCTTCTTTTATTATTCTATAGGGTGGTTTGGTGGTGCTAGGCTGGTGCATGAAGTCACCAACAGGTTCAAGCCTATGAAATCTTCAGGGTGGTGGGGTGGTGCTAGGGTGAGTTGTAGCTCATTGGGTTTTGGGGCATCCATTCAGTTGACTACTAAAGAATCTCAGGTATTGGAGCATCTATCTAGTGGGAGATGGAGAAGAATGATTTTATAGATTCTAGGAAGTTGGAGCTTTCTTTTCAATTGGAGTTGAAGATTAAAGAATTATTAGAAAATTGTTTAGGTGGTTTTTTTCCCGGAGGGGGTTTCCACCTTAAAAACTATGTGCATTTGTGTTCCTCTTGTTTACCACTATCATTGTAGAAACATTGATAATAATTGAAGATTAACTAATTCTTTGAAAGATTAATAATAATACTAATTGAAAGGAATACTAATTCACCCCCCCCCCCCTCTCAGTATTTCCAACAGAAAGGTTGATGACCAGAAAAGCACTAGTGGAGATGAATTTTACATGGGGCCCTCATTGGTATCTTGGTTAAGCAAGAAACAAAGTTCCATTACCTTATCTATAGCGAAATCAGAATATGTGGCTATTTCATCTTGTTGCACACAACTTCTCTCGATGATGCAAATATTACAAGATATACAAATCAAAAGTTATCCACTCATCTCCATCCTATGTGATAATACAAGTGCTATTAGTATTTCGAAAAATCCTGTTATGCACTCTAAGAAGAAACATATTCCTATTAAGTATCACTTTCTACGAGAACAAGTGCTTGAGAAAAAGGTTAAATTCAAGCATGTTGCCTCCAAAGAACAAATTGCTGATATATTTACTAAACCTCTTCCCAGAGAAGCATTTGAATATCTCAGACATAAACTGGGAGTTGTCTTTGCCTCATTTTGTTGTTAATCTAGTCTGCTCAGTCCACAGGTGAAAATTTAGAAGGTTGATTTCTATACATGGGTTTCATGAAGTATAGTCACGTATATACACGAGTTTGTTTGTAGATAGTTGCGTATGTTTTTCTCCGATAGAAAAAATAGTTGGACATACTCACGATCAACCTATGACATGCTACTAACAGCTATGATTTGATTTTTCTTGGTCTAGTGTTGATGGGTACACTCTAGTGATATGGTATTGAGTAATGTTTTTCTCATTCATATTTGTCTGATTGATGAAGATGCTTTGATGAATGAATTGTTGACAATGAATAGGTAGCACAAGTTCAGGGGGAGCACTAGCCTTGAAGTATATAATGCATTGTTAGCATTATTGTTGTTGAATTATTCTACTATTAAGATCTTTTGGTCTCAGTTATTAATGTCATATCTATCATTTGATGTAAAGGTCATGTGGAGACCTATGATGTAATAATTGTCATATTCAGTCATGCATGGACTTTTGAGTTCATGTCAAATAAGTAATCCCACTTGGTCGGGTGGTAGTGTCAAAAAAATGTAATACCACTTAGTTGGATAGTTGAGTCAAATATGTATCCCCACCTGGTTGGGTGATTGATGTATGTATGAGTCCTTGGTGATAGAAAGGCCATACTTAGTTGTGTTATAAAGTCATGTTCTTCATTTGAAAATATTTTTGAAGGTTCAACATGTGCTCAGGGGGAGCATGGACAGTATAGTGCAAATCAAATCCAAAGAGGGAGCTTTGGTCCACCCTTTTCCCTTGATGTCAATAGGGGAGAGTATCTTGGTGTTTGAATAATAGTTATTCGATGTATCTAATAGGTTTCTATAGGTTGAGGTGATCAACACCAACATGGTTTCCATCAAGTTCAAATGGGGATATTGTTGGCATTATGATGCATGTGTTTTCCTTGATGGAAACTCACTTGTAAGAAAAAAAGTATATGGTAACTAGATGAATCCACAGGTCAGTTCAAAGGTGACAGAGTGATGGAATAAAATAACAGAATGATGGGACAAAGGTTTATAGATTAGAATCAGAAGTTTGATACATGTGAATATTTAAAGATCTATATGCGGGTTCCTCAAGGCCAAGTCGCATATACATGCAAGTTTAAAGAAGCAAAGGCGCGTATAGTTTCAACATCATGGCATTCTAAATACCATGGGTCTTTACCATGGTATTGGCAAATAAAAATGAACGCGCCAACGAATATCGATCCCATCAAAGAATACTACTAGCACTAGTGAAGTTTTGACCCATGGTATTGGCTAAGGCTCTAACTATATAAGGAGGTGAAGATCAAAGTGCTAGGTGTGCATGTGAAAATGTTTTTTATGAATACTTCAATGTGAAGTGTATTTTCATTCTAAGGGTCATAGTTGACATATAGATCTGAAATTATTATGAACCAATGAATACAATGATGGATCAGGACCATGAGACCTAAAATTACTTTCCATTATATCATCTGCTCACGGATTGACTAGATCTAATTATTGACATGTGTTTTTATCTCTGAATATTATGGTCTGGGTCTTTGTAAATTTTTGAAGAGCTGCAAAATTTAGGTCAAAATTTGGAGATTTGTACATAGGTTGGTCTCGGTGAAGCCGCGTATACATGTGGGTTCACTTCTTCAGATTCGCATATATAAAGAAAGGGTTTCTACAAAATTTGCAAATATGTATGCACATTGGTCTCGGGTAGGTCGTGTATAAACATGGATTCACTTATTCAAAGTCGCGTATATAAAGTAAGCGTTTATGTTCATAAATGACTCATCAACCTGATCAATGTTATTGTTTCTCTATTGTCTATCAATGATGTCCTCGTGTTGATCTGGGTTGAGTGATAACGTCTGAAGTAAAATTGATTGAATGATGAAGTTGAATTTGGTTACATGTTGATTGGTTGAAAATATTATTGATGCTGCTAACTGTATGAGGGTTCTATAAGCTAATAAAACATTTCAGAATACCTCTGGTCAATTCCGTGTCTGATTCATAATTACAGGTTTTTAGTATATTGAGATATGTATGTATGTTTTTCTACACAAAAGTGCATATATACACGAGTTAACTTAAGTGAAGTAGCGTATGCATGTTGACATATGAATGATCATGGTTACAGTTGATGTGTGATGCAGTCTTCTCAGTTCATTTATGTGCTCTAGTTATAATGATATTATTGTTCTATTTGAATTAAGATGGTGTTTTCTTCAATTGATCTACAAGTTATGATGTATTAAAGTAGGTGGAGCCAATGTGAAAATTTATGAAACGTGGTCCACAGAATTTTCTGAGGGTTGGAGCCGTCAGTGAGGGAGTCGAAGCTTCCTGTGAGTAGTAGATGGTAATAAAATCAGGTAGTTGGAGCTCCCTTCGAGTAGAAGCTGGAGAACGAGTGAAGGTTGTGGCCTTCAATAGGTGGGCGCCTGTGTACTGGTATGAGTCTGCACCAGTAGAAGAATGTAAGAATTTTTTTATATTAATAAGTTTGAAAACTGAGACAACAACCGTAGTGTTTTTCTCTCAAATTAGGTTTCCACCTTAGATCTTGGTGTTCATGTGTGTTTCTTATGTGTGATACTTTATTGTATGCTTACTGCACGTGTTTACTGCTTATCAAATGTGCTTAACATAAAATAAAGAAAATGAAAAAAAAATTGGATTCTCTTCATTTACGAGTCCTTTGCAAAAAGGTACTCTTGGTTTTTTATTTATGTAAATAGTATAAACAAAATATGCAGAAACACGTGTTTGAAAAATGAAATTCAAATTTTAATTTTCTTTCTTTGAAAAATAATAAAAAATATAATTTTTCATAGAAAAATATAATTTTTCATAAAAAAATAAAGTTGTAATATGTATAATTTAATGTTGTCTATGTAGATCATGCTTATATATATATATATGTGTGTGTGTGTGTGTGTGTGTATATATATATATATATATATATATACATATATATGCATATATCTATATATATATATATATACATATATATACATATATATATATATATGTATATATATGCATATATATGTATATATATGCATATATATGTATATATATGTATATACATATATATATACATATATAATATATATACATATATAATATATATATATATATATATATATAGATATATATAGATATATATATATATTATATATCTATATTATATATGTATATATATGTATATACATATATATACATATATATATGTATATATATGTATATACATATATATACATATATATACATACATATATATATATATATATATATATATATATATATATATATATGACTAAGTTATTTCTCTCAACCACACATATACATGTTAAGATGTGCGAAAAATTGCAAGAACAAGCATTTAATTTAATGGAAATTTGACAAATTATATGACATTAATATTTTTTGAAAAAGGATCATTAGGAAAACAACATAATTCTTCACTAATTTTCTTACTCCAAATGAAAATTCACAAGGCTTACATGAATTTTGAGGGATTCAATTCCATAAAAGAAATTTTTTATAATTTGATCACTAGATTTAGCCCAAAAGTGTAAACTGACTTCTTGCATTGACCTTAAAAATATAGTTCGTTTAAATCTTCTTCTTGAGTAATATTTATGCATAGGTTAGGGTTCAACAAAAATGTGAGTCGTAAGATCGTGAATTTATTCATCGACCATGTTACAGTCTTTCTTTCTAAACGAGAATAAATTTCATGCTTATATTTAGACCCTTATTGACATAGTTTTCTTGTCTACTACAAGTTTGCACCGATTCATTCCTAATTTTTCCTCCCTTGATATTACGTATACATATTGAACATTTACTAGGTATATAGGATTATCTAATCTTGACCCCTTCTTCTTTGTAGGATTTCCTTTGCCACAAGTGGTCAATGCTTATAAACCTATAATAGTTGTGACTATGGTTATTATATTTTACAATTTTTTTTGCATATCTTCTGATGGCTTTAATAGGCTAAAAGAGCAAGAGCCAAATGGACTTATACACAGGCACTGGTTAAAGGTATGGATTTCAACACCAAATCAATTTTACCACTCACGTACTCAGAAAAACACAGTTTGGATATTAGCTCAAAAGTCCTCAATCAAGGTTTTTCTTCGAAAACCATTCGTGTGTCACCAAATATACCATGCTCTAAACAAAATCCAGATCGAAATTTTTTGAATTTTCATCTTCCCTTTCATAGAAATTGATTCGTAATTTCGATGATGGTTTTCCTCCTATGAAATTCCCTTCTTCTCTTGGCTTGATACAGAGTGCTCTGTATTCTCAAGCCTATAACGTAAATGACTCTTTCCAATACACAAGATTTGATGCAAAATCTCTGTTATTAAAATATTAAGTATAATATGGTTCTCCAGGTCTATAATTTAGTCTCATTGAAATGTAAAGAACAAAGAGAATATAGTGCACAAATTCATCATTCAATACAGTAATTTCTCTTGGAAATATATTAAAGAATAAATACCAAATCAATTTCAATCTCTAGATATTAATATGAATGTTAAGAAATCTCACAAATCCACATACAATTTACTATCTCACACACACTTAAAAATTCGACTTCTTGTTTAATAAACACTTGTCCAAGAGTGTTGTTATGTTCCCTATTAACTCCACATGCCACATCCAGTTCACACAGATTGAAGATTAATTCCCATTGTTTTATCTCACGGATGTATTAATTTCTATCAATTAACTTCAATCTCACACAAAGAACAGAAATAACATACCCTTCTCCCACACAAAAGCTTCAAGAAAATGTTCATTTTCTCCAAAACTAAAAAATTGGGCAAGAAATGAGTTCACCGATGTGAACCAATTTCCTCACTCCACAAAATCAAGAAACAAGATATATTTTTAATATAATTATCTCTAACTCCCTACGAGCTATCAAAATCCTATCGTTAACTATTTAAAATTTCTTTTAACTAGATGCTCCTAACTACTCTTAACTAAATATCCAAAAACTTTTCACAAATAAACTTTAAAATGTTCTAGCCTTGGCATGTGATCAACCGATCACATTTTCAATCTCTTGGTCTAACTTCAATAACTTATCATGTTTATGTTCACGACCTAATTCACCTACATGAGACTCCCCAAGAAAGAAAAATTTATGAGCTCCTGCTCATAATATCTTCTATAGAATGACCTGCTTTATGTAGTGCTTTATCATCCACCCAAGTAGAATCCTCCATTGGACAGTCTTTGCACTTCACGTGATACTGCAAGTATTCCTCCCTTTTGGTCTTCTTGGCAACATGTGTATCCAAAAAAATTTTAGCCTCTAAGTTATTTTCCACATGCATTTGTTTCAATCACTATTGTTCCTTTCCTTCATCATGGTCAATATTCCCAGAAGTTTGATTTGCATCACCACTTGTGTAGGAACAAAAATTTGCTACACTAAAAATGGGTGAAATGCCAATGCCTGGAGGTAACTCTAGCTCATAATAATTCACTTAAAACTTGTGGTGGATCTTACAAGGTCCTATCTTCTTCATTTTCAATTAGTTATATTATCCCCTTGAAAACCTCTCCTTTCTTAGGTGGGCGAGGACCACGTCTCCCACTTTAAAGTTTACCTTTTTCTTGTGTAAATATGCTTGTTGCTTGTAGCTGTAGCTTGTGTCTTGTAATATTTGTTTTACTTGCTTGTGCAACTCACCCATGGTTGTTGCAAAATCCTCTCGATCAACACTTCTATGCTCAAGCTTCCTCGAGTCTCATAGCTAATAAATTCCCGTCAGATGCATGTTGTACAAGATTTGAAATGAACTCTTTCCTGTGCTCCTATTTGGTGGGCCATTATAGGTAAATCAAATTGGGCTAGCACATCATCCGATTTCTTGGGTCGGTCACCTACTAAACTCCTCAATAAGTTACCCAAACTCTTGTTCACAACCTCTGTTTTCCCATCAAAATGTGGATGATAGGCTTAGCTAAAATTTAGCTTAGTGCCAAGTTTCTTCCACAAGGTCCTCCAGAAATCTCCTATGAATAGTTTGTCATTGTGAGATATTATACTCTTTGGAAAAAAGTGCAACCGAGCAATCTCATCCAAAACCAAATTAGCCACATGGGTAGCATCAATAGTTTTGGAACACATAATGAAGTGATCCATCTTAGTAAATATGTCCAAAAATACAAGGATTGAATCATTACTTTGTTTAGTTCTTCGTAAACCCAGAACAAATTCCATACTCACCGAATCCTGAGGTTTGTTGAGAATGGGTAAAGGCATGTATAGTCCAGCATTTTGACTCCTCCATTTCACATGCTGACATATCCATCACTTATTCATGTACCTTTGTACATCAGTCTTCATCTTAGGCCAAAAATAGAAGTGACTAAGCTACACAAGTGTTTTCTCAACACCAAAGTGTCCAACCAACCCACCATTATGCTTTTCTTGGACCAAGTTTTCCCTCATTGAGCAATTGAGAATACATAGTTGATTGTTCTTGAAGAATATTCCATCATGCAACATAAACCCTTTCCATGAACTATTGTCCCCATTGAATGGATTCTTACATGCTACAAAATCTTCTTTAAAATCAATATCAATGTCATACAAGTCCTTCAAATAATCAAAGCTCAAAATTTGTATTTGAATTTCTTTCATGATTAAACATGCCCTACTCAAGGCATCAACAACCTTATTTTTCTTCCCACTAATGTGCTTAAAAAAAAGTGAAATTTTGAAGGAACTCCACCCACTTTGCATGTTTATGACTCAACTTATGTTGCTTCATAATGTATTGTAAAGCAGAATTATCTGTGTACAGAATAAACTCCTTAGGCATCAAGTAATTCGTCCAATGCTTTAAAGCTTGAATGATGGCATAAAATTCTTTTTCATAGGAAGAGTATTTATGTTTTGACTCATTTAACTTATCACTAAAATATGGAACAAGCTTATCTTCTTGGGTCAATAGAGCTCCAATCGATGTCCCACTGGCATCACATCTTACTTGAAAGGGTTGATTGAAGTCTGACAACTTCCACACCATTTCTCAATGATCTTCTTCTTCAATAAATTTTTTTTTCTATTCATGTTTTCCAATAAAATGGTTTCCTATCCTTCTTGATGGTGTCAATGATAGGTTAAAAAATTCCACAGAAATTCCTAATAAACCTCCTATAGAAGCTGGCTAATACATGAAAACTTCTCAGCTAAAAAATGTTCTTAGGTGAGGGCCAATTTACAATTACCTCTATATTCTCCGGATCCATTTTCAAACAATCCTTAGAAATGAAAGAAACTAGGTATACAATCTCACTCTTCCTAAAAGAAAATTTCTTCATGTTAATCCATAACTTTTATTGCTATAATATTTCTAAAACATACTTCAAATGTCTCAAGTTCTCTTCTTTAATTTGACTAAAAATTAAAATGTCATCCAAATAAACAATGATGAACTTACCAATGAACTCCTTCAAGACTTCGTTCATCAGCCGCATAAAGGTACTAGGTGCATTTGACAAGCCAAATGGCATGACCATCCACTCATACAAGCCATGATTTGTTTGGAAAGTTGTCTTCCACTCATCTCCTTCTCTAATCTGAGTTTAATGATAACCATTTTCAGGTCAATCTTTGAGAAGAAAGTTTCCCCACACAAACAGTCCATCATATCATCCATTTGTGGTAATTGAAACTTGTAACAAATGGTGATATTGTTGATTGCTCTAGAGTCAGTGCACATTATCCATTCTCCACCCTTATTTGGACTTAGTATTGTAGGTACGGCACACAAACTCAAAATTTCTATTATTAGTCCTTTGTCCAATAGTTCTTGGACTTTCTTCCTCACTTTCTCATTCTCCTTGGGTGTTATTTCATATACAGCCTTCTTCGGAAGACTTTCTCCGAGTATCAAGTCTATGTGATGACTGATGCCTCTTTTGGGTGGAAACTCACTCAAAAATCCATCAACTACAATATCATGAAACTCATGCAACAAATCCTAAACTTCAATAAGTAAATCTAGAATTTCAATGTGCAGAAGTACTACCTTTGGCGTGCAAAGCACTACATAGCTTACCTCTTCTTCTTCCATCTGTTGTATAAATTCCTTTTGACCAAGCAACAGTTCTTTTGGGCTGCTTGTTTTAGTTGTACCTTTCTCTTTCAATGGTACACGAGTGTGCTTTATGCCATATTTTCGAACTTATAATAATTTCTCTCTTCATCATGTGTCACCTTCCAATAAAACTACCATAGGTGACCCAAAAGAATGTGACAAGCATCCACTAGAATTATGTCATAGAGCCCCTTGTCCTTATACCTGCCTATCTAAAACTTGACTTCTCTTTGCTCATGCAACTAGATACCTTATAAGGTTTGGGATGCTTAATTATTTTTAATCCCAATTTTTCCACCATTTCTTGGGATACTAGATTATCCGTACTTCCACTATCAATCACCAATTTGCAACATTTGTCTTTTTCCTTACACATTGTCTTGAATAAGGATTTCCATTCAATTGGTTCAATGGTCTCCTTTGCTGGTTTTAACAACACTTTGTGCATCATCAACACATTTCTAGTCTCTGGCATATTCTCTCGCTCAAGAACGTGTGCCTCTATTGCTTCAATTTGATTTATGTATACACCTCACTATCCCATAATGTCATTCTCAGAACATTCAAAAGATCAGTGACCCAAATTATTAAATATGTAACACCGATAGACAATATATCTGCCTCTTCCTCTACCTCTACCACATTGGTAAGATATTCCTCCTTCGTTGCCAACTTATTTCTCTTACTTCCCTTGCTGATTTGAGCTTCCTTCATCATTATTTTGCACTAGAAGCATTCCTCTTCCATTTGACTGTCCTTTCCCTCTAGAAAAACCATGTCCTCTGCCAGAGCTTTACTTCCTAGCTATTTTTTATTTTGCCTTAAAGGCAAACTGGTATGCTTACTCTATTATCCTTGGAGAAAGTATGTTGATTTAATCTTGGATATCCAACCTCAAACCATTAATATACATTGTTTTCTTCTTGAGGGTATCTTCTACATAGTCTAGTTTCAAGTTCACCATATAGAACTCTTCGGTGTACTCCCTCACTATCATCATATTTTGCTTAAGATTTTTCATTTGTCCATAGAGAGTTAGCTAATAATCCTCTGGCAAGAACTAATTCTTCATCTTTGCCACCATTCTATCCGAGCTCTTGATCAATGGTTTTTCCTTCTTCCTTCTTTCAGCGTGTACATTGTCCCACCATAGTCTAGCATGGCCTTGCAACCTTGTCACTGAAAACTTGACTCTCTTGTCCTGTTCAATTTACTCATACTCAAGATACTTGTCCATCTCACTGATCCAGTCTATTAGATTCTCAGCTTTCAAGGTGCCATAGTAAATGGATATTTTAGGCTTTGGCCTTGAACTTGACCCCAATACTGCTCTCAACAACCTAACCTCATCATCTTCTTCAACAGGTCTTTCTTCTTCTTCCTCTTTAGGTTCCTCTTCAGCCTCACTAACAGCTCCACCTTCAGTATCTTGCTACCTCTCCACTTCCATGGCTTCTAACCGAATTTGTAGTCTCCTTATCTCTTCTTGAAGTTATGCATTACCCCTGCATCTACCTCCTCAACCTCATGCCCTTCTGGGTCACCTATTCAACTCTCTATACTTTAGAGAACAACAATGTTAAAGCTCTAATACCATAAATTGATGGTTTTAAGAGGGTGAAAGAACAAGAATGAAATGGACTTATACACAGACGATGGTTAAAGGTATGGACTTCAACACAAATCATTTTTACCAGTCACGCACTCACAAAAATATAGTTTGGAAATCATCCTGAAACTCCTCAATCAAGGATTTTCTTGGAAAACCTCTTGTGAGTCACAAAAGAGACCATGCTCTTCACAAAACCCAGGTCGCAAAATTTTGAATTATATCTTCCTTGACTAGAAATTTAACCATAAGTTCGATTACAATTTTCCTCCTTAGAAATTCCCTTCTTCTATTGGCTTGATACAAAGTGCTCTGTATTCTCAAACCTGTAACGTAAATGACTCTTGCCAATACACAAGATTTGACGCAACATCGCTATGATTAAAATATTAACTATAATATGGTTCTCCAGGTATATATTTTAGTCTCATTCAAATGTAAAGAACAAAGAGAATACAGTGCACAAATTCCTCATTTAATACAGTAATTTCTCTCGGAAATATCTTAAAGAATAAAGAAAAAATCAATTTCAATCTCTAGATATTGATATGACTGTTAACAAACCTCACAAATGCACATACAATTAACTATCTCAGACACACTTACAAATTCGACTTCCTGATTAATAAAAATTTGTCCAAGAATGTTGTTATGTTTCTTATTAACTCCACATGCCACATCTATTTCACACATATTGTGGATCAATTCCCACAGATTGATCTCATAGATGTATTAATTCTATTAGTTAACTTCAGTGTTACAAAGAGAACAAAAACGACGTACCCTTCTCCCACAGAAAAGCTTCAAGAAAATGTTCAGTTCACTAATGTGAACCAATTTCCTCACTCCACAAAATCATGAAACAATATCTATTTTTAATATAATTAGATCTAGCTTCCTATGAGCTATCAAAATACTATGCTTAACTATTAAAATTTCTTTTAACTATATGCTTCGAACTACTCTTAACTAAATATCCAAAATCTTTTCAAAAATAAATTTTAAAATGTTTTAGCATTGACTAAATATCCAAAAGCTTTTCACAAATAAACTTTAAAATGTTTTAGCCTTGGCATGTGATCAACCCATCATGTTGCTAAGCTCTTGGTCTGACTTCAATAACTTATCATGTTTATGTGCATGGCCTGATTCACATGCATCATCTTCCAATTTTTTTTTCAAAAGAAACTAAATCCTTTGAGGTTCTCTTGTGTATTATTTCATTTTCTTAAAGTTTTAGTTGAAATACCTCCCTCTAGAGCATCTTGTTCTAATTGCATTGCCTTAATGGCCAATAGATACTATAATTTGTAACAGTCTATCAGTACTAGATTATTTATCAAAACTTATTGCATCTAAAATCCTTATCTTATATTATTTAGTTTATACATGGTTAAACCGCATTCTATAGCAAGGTATATACATAGAAATTTGCATGCTTATTGTATGATTGTTTCCACCCTAGTTCTATGTTTTAAAATATTGATATCTTGCATTTTATGAGAAGAATTGTTGTAACTACTTGATATATAGATGACATGTTCTAGAATTATTAAGTCCTCTTGAAACATGCATAAGTCCTCCATGTTTTTTTTGTAACTTTCATATTGATATTTGTCTTCGTGTACATTTCATTGACTATTAACATAAGGACCAATAGTCTTGAGATGTTGATATATATATATATATATATATATATATATATATATATATATATATATATATATATATATATATATAATTTTCTAGGGAAACACTTACTTCAAAAGTTTTCAGTACAAGACTCTTGGTTACCGTGTTTTAGTACATAAAACTTCTAAAGGTTTGCCATATTATGATAGGGACTGCTTGTTTTGAAATAACCTGATAACCTTCTCTTTGGACAATTCATAACCATGATAACCATGTCCTTCATAATTATATCTACTAAATTTATACAATGTTATTAGTAACAATTCTCCTACTTAGTTCATAGTTTCCAATATGGGTTTACTTTCAAAGCTAACTAAATTTTACATAACTTACATGCTTTCTGATATAACAATTATGGAAAGAGTTAAAACCTTCTTGAAAGTAGACTACATACTTATTAGTCCTTTCATTAATTCCTCTCCCATACAAAATAACATAATCCAACCTTGGGATTCATAAACAAAACATAATAGGAAAATTAGTCACTTATCTGTGTTCTTTCGAAAATATGAAAGGAGGTACCACATTCCTCCCAACGACTAAACGCAACATTTCCTCCCAAGATATAGACTCCTTCTATGTGAGGAAACAAATCAACAACTTTCACAGTTTTAACTCCTTCATCTCTATCAGTGTCCACGTAGATCTAGGATTAAATATTTAATTATGCAAGTCCAGTCTTTATCTTCCACTGGTACCTCATTTTTTCTAGATTTCCTTTCTCTCCTACAATCTTGTTTTTTAAATCATCTTACTCCCATGACATTTCTCTCATGCTACAGTAATTCTAGTGGTAGGGACAAGATGGTCCCTTAGAAGATGGGGGATTTTTCCTTTTCTCTGGAAACTATCATTTATTAGCCCATAAATTATTTATAATTGTTTCCTTAGAGTTGAAAGTCTAACTATTCATGTGGTGGCTCCTATAATATTTTCAAAATACAATAAGTACAATAAGAAAATTCCATTATAGTAATAAAAATTTGTGTCCCTATTTTTGTGCCACTTGCATCACAGCAAAATTGAAATACTTTGTGAATTTATGTCAAGAAGGGAAACAAATAACATTATTTAGTGAAAATTTGAATGAGGCTAAGTAAAATTTATCCATGTATGATAAAAATTCTATGTTAATGTGTGGGCTTTAAAGAAGTGGAGATACTATTTGTTTCCCAACGAATTTGTTATGTAAACCGATAAGAAGGTGCTACAATATATTAATACTCAAGGTAATTTGAATCAAATATAATATAAATGAGTTGTGTTCTGACAAAATTATTCATTTTTATTAAAATATAGGTTTGGAAAGTCAAACAAAATGGCATATGCTTTAAGTAATAGAATTTTGTTACTCAACACCATGTCTATGGAAGTTATGAGTTTGGAATGTATGGGGGAGTTATATGAATAAGATGCATATTTTGTAGAAATTTGGAGAGCTTGTAAAACACCTTAGAGTGTTGATAAATCCATGTACTTTTGTTATCATATCCAATAGGGATTATTTTTTAAGAATCAATATCTATGCATTCCATAAGGTTCAGTGATGTTGAATATTATTAAAGAGCTAAATGGTGGAGGATTGGGTGGATATTTTGCCATGGATAAGACATCAACATTGGTAAAGGAAAGATATTTATGGCTTGGCATCGATAAGGATGTAGGAAGTTTGTTGAGTTCTATAGAGTTTGCGAATTTGCAAGCGGTATACGTGCAAATACAATACTATATACTCCATTGTTGGTACCCAAAAATCCTTCGGAGGATGTGAGCTTCGATTTTGTTTTGAGGCTACCTAGGACACAAAGGAAGCATGATCCTCTCATAGTTGTAGTTGATCAATTTTCAAATATGGCACATTACATAGCATGTAAAAAGACAAGCGATGCTGCTAAAGTGGGAGTTCTATTCTTCACAGAAGTTGTGAGAGTTCATGTTTTACCAATGATCATTACTTCTAACAAAGATTCAAGAATTCTTGGTCACTTTTGGAGGACACTTTAAAAGAAGATGGGATCTAAATTTCTATATAGTTCAATGTACAATCTACAGATGGATGAAAAAATTGAAGTGGTGAGCAAAAATTTTGGGAATTTAATGAGAATTTTGATCGGTCAAAATCATAGTCAATGGGATATGGTTTTAGCACACGCTGAGTTTGCCTATAATAATTTAGTAAATAGATCAACTAGTAAGAGTCATTTCCAAATTGTTTATGGTGAGCCACCAAAAGTGGTTGTGGACTTGATCAAGTTGTTGGTTTTGAAAAAAAGAAAGAGTGTTGACGCAAGTGAGTTTGTAGACAACATACAAAAAATGCATGAGTAGGTGAAACAAAGGATGCAATGAATTAATTCCAAGTCTAAAAAGAGGGCCTATCTACAAAGGAGGGAAAAAAATTTTGGAAGGCGAATTGGTAATGGCACATTTTTAGAAGGAATGGTTTCATAGGAGTACCTACAACAAAATGAAGTACAAAAACATAGGACCATGGAGGATATTGAATAATTTCTTTTAAATGTTTATAGGTTGGAGATACCGGAAAATTTGGATATTTGTTCTAACTCATATGAATTTCATGAAGAGAGTGATGAGGTAGATACTACATATGAAAGAAGCAATAACTACCAGTCAAAGTTGATGAGGAAGTGGAAGATATTTTAGCTACAAGGGTTGGTAGGAAAAACCACCATAAAAAGTGAATATTTAATCAAATGGAAAGAGAGAGGACCTAAAGATACATCTTGGGTTTTGGAATAGGAGTTAAGAACCTTTGAAGCAATCACCACATGAGTTGGAAGCTCATATTTTTCTTACCGAAGGTGGGAACATCCTTGGCCTTTAGCCATTAACATCAACCAAAAACATTTCAATTTCTGAATTAGTTGTTTTATAGGTATGATAAGAGTGTCGCAAATTCTTTATTGTGTAGTTTATTGTAGATCCATTTGCCACCGATCCGTTCTACGAGGTGTTACTGTGGAATATTCTATGTTGCGAAACAACCCTACCCACGTGTCATGGAAGGCCTCGTCACCCATGGTTGGTCGTATGCGTATGGCAGGGTATTCGATGGTGGAACCTGTTGGAGAAAGGAACTGTGACAACTGTCCATCTCCCAACAGAAAATTAAGGGAATGATAAAGGGGTTTTAAAGAAATCGATTGGGAGAAAGAAGGATGGGGTTCAAGGACAACTCATAACGTTGAAAGAGGAAGTAGCGACACTGATTGAAGTTGAGAGTTAGCACACAGACCTACAGAGCCTTGTAGTGGGACGGCCGCGAACTGTTTTGAAGTGATTTCATTGTAACAAGGGGAGACAAAGACCCTTTTGAATACAGATGAAATTTAATAGGTTCCGAGTTGAAATTGAATAAAAGTTTTCATAATTTCTGTTCACAATTCTATCTTATGTGAAATTGCTCTTTTGTCCACAGCTTCACTTCACACTCGGTGGGAAAACGCTCCAAGCCCTTCGGTGAGGCATCATTTAGTTAGTTCTTTTAATATCAATCGAGTACTAGTATTTTAGTTAGTGTATGAACTTTGCTACAATGTTGGAGCCACGACATGCTTTTTTTTTAGCGTTTCAGTAATTTTGTAATGCATTTAAATAAATAAATCATGACATCCAGCTTTAATTTTGTCGATCGTCAGTCCCAACCTCTTTTTCGTTCAATTAGACTGCATCTCAGTAGTTGTACATAAAATTATAATGCTTTTACACTCAAGAATACCATGGTCTTCAATTTCGTTCTTCTACGTACTATGGCAATGGTGCTTTCTGGTGGATGTCTGGTGGTCTTCAATTTCGTTCTTCTACGTACTGTGGCAATGGTGCTTTCTGGTGGACGGTTGCAACTTTGGTCTTTTTTGTTTTTAATTTAATTTTTAAGAAAAGTCTTAATTCCATGACATGAGTTATTGTTACTTATAACACCAAACTTATGTGTTAAAATTCATATGAAGCATGATTCTCTATTTTATTTTAATTTTTTAGTGGAGAGTCTTTACTTCTAATGCCAAAGTGGTTATTGTTACTTATAATATTCAAATTTTATAGTTAAAAATCTTATGAGGGTATATAATGGAGATGGATTAGCTTTATTTTATTATTATTATTTTATATATATATATATATATATATATATATAATTGTTACTTTTATAGTTAAAAATCTTATGTGTATATAATAGAGATGGATTAGTTTATATATATATATATATATATATTTCAATATTTTTATTTGATTGCTTTTCTTTTTAATTCGTAAACCATATAATTTTAATATCAAATTTTACTATTAAAATTATAAATTTAATTATGGTTAATTTTGTACTCAAGGATTATAGTTTTGGGTCAAAGGTAAAAGTGTGTTGATTTCATGTTAATGTAACTATTTTATAATTTATATTCAAATTTTTTAGTTGGTGGCCAATTCACCAATCTCTTTTATCATTTCTATTGAAGTTTAAGTTAATTTTATATTATGATTTTTTTTCCAAAATAAATTCAATTTTATGTTTATTATATTTTATGTTTTGAATTACGTTAGGAGGAAAACTCAATTGGTGATCACCGTGTTATGAAAAATTTATGTAAATTGTGAGATTAAATGTTAAAAAAAAAAAACTTTTGAATTTTTTATTTGTTTGTTAACAGATGATTGGACTTAGAGATCCTCACTCTCGTTCTTTTTGTCTAATTGTTAGTATATTGTAATTATTTAGAAAACTCAAATATAGTATTGGTCATTATAATGAAATATTTAACATTGTAATGGAAACTCTCAACTAAATCTCTCTCTAAAATGCATTCTTCATCTTAGGGTATCTATGCTTTGACAATACTATGAGAACATAATAAAACTAGGCTCCTTAGAAACTAGAAAAGAACTAGCTTGCTCATATCTTTGTCTCTTCTACATTATATCCCCCAAACCCACCTCTTTTGGTTGGTGGTATTATACTTTCCCTCTTGGCCCAAAGTAATTCCAACACAAGCCAAGGACAAAGTATGGAACATTCTCCATTACTAGCAAAATGAAAGAGCAACCAAGGATTTCAACTAAAAATTTAGGATTTGAATTACGCAATGCAATTGCAGGAGGGGATTAGGGTCAGACATCTGATGATGGGGATAGTAGGACCCAAAAGATAACAAAGTTTTCCAGCAAGTTTAGCTAAGGGCTACAAAGTTTGGCCTAAGGGAAGGTAAGAAGCCACATCCCCCAACCTCATTTCCTATGGTGAAAGATCCACACTCAACACCCATAGTCATAGATACTGCTTGCCCTCGTGGCCTGAAGGAATTCTAGTTTAGCCCAATTATGATTGTAGTGGCCAATCTAGGGTGCTAGATTAGACTAGATTTATTATCAACCAGGGTCAGTAAACTTTGAGGCATGCGTCTACAATCTATAGACATAAAGGATTCCTAACTAAGTGTTCATTGTGGTAGGTTACAGTACTTCTTTACGGAAGGTTAAGATATGTTTCCTCTCACCTTGACACTCAGGTCACTCAACTCATCTAACTGTTCTAAAGACACAGTGTGTTGCTAGACTGAGATTTTAATCCCCTTACAAGGATGCTATGCACAAAAGCTCTGTCTAGTTAACACTCAGCATTCATAAAAGATCAAGAGCATACTAAAAAATTTAAATACATGTAAACAGAGTCTATGAAGATGCTTTAAAAACATAACGATGGATCAAATCTCTTACAAGATATGGTTCAATGATCTAACGATAAATCCTTTAAGCTATCACCATAAACACCATTCATAAGGATTGCTAATTAAATCAACAAAATCATAAGCATAGCTCTAATTACTATGCATGCTATTCAATATTCAAAAGCTGCTAATGAAATGAAAAGAGCAGTATACCAATCCACGCAGGGCCCGTCCGCATTTCAATGGTACACTGGAATACGCTCAAGCAACGAAGGTATTAACGCATGAACAATGTTATAATAAAACCGTGACTATAATCGAGTTCTGGTATTAAGTTCTGAAGATCATACAAAAAGCTTTGTTCTCAAAACGATACACAGAGATCACCAACCACGTAACTGTCACTATATCTGTGTTTTTTAAAAACAATTAATACACGGTTTTCATTTGGATTGAATGTACATTCACTATGCAACTGTTTCCGCTTTTACTGTGGAATGATTTTTGGGTCATTTCCATTCTAAACCGATTTCCAAAAAGAAACAAAACGAAACCGGTTTGGGAAACCTATGGCTGTTGCTGCCTTTGTCACCAAAAGGCTGGGGCTTTGACCAGCATTGACCGCATAACCAGGAGTGTTTGATTTGTTGTAGGATCGATGTTTCTCCATGCTTGTACATTCCAATTTTCATTCCTATCCATTGGTTTGGCTTGCCTATCATGCCACGTGTCAGATGATAAACCATTTACAGGATGTTAGGACTTCCTTTAACCTTTTTATTAAAAATCCCTAATTTCTAACATAAAAACTCATAAATTAACTTTAATGCAAACTAACAACTATAATGCAATTAATTAATCAATTTCAAGGATTATAAGGGGTCTATGGAGGAAAAGGTAGACAAATGATGGTGTTTTTAGAAGAAAAAGATGGTAATGGAATGGTACCAACATCTCCCCCAAGCTTAATGACTTAGCATGTCCTCATGCTAATCCTGATGTGTTGCCTCTAAAGTCTGTCCCTGCCTGCACCTCTGCTGCTTTCAACAATGCATCTACATTCTTCTTAGCTTAGGTATGTTTCTGAATGTGGAGCTCATGTTTCAAAGGTTTGTATTTCTCCTTGAGGGATTTCTTTTGGGTATACCATTTGGTTGCCCATTTGCAAAGGTCAGTTTGTTCAGCCTTGAGCTCTTGGATTTTCTCCTTAATCTTTTCATTCTTCTGTTGGGTTTCCTTACTCGGAGTCCTCAGCATTTCGTTTTCCCTCTTAATGACTTTCTCCAGCATGTTGGCCTCCATCAGTTCTTCCTTTAACTTTTCAATTTTCTTCTCCAGCCTCCTTGGTTTCTTAATTGCGGGTGGTGACTCTTTTTCTTGCCTATTGTTGCTTTCAACCTCCATTTCGGCTTCTGGCCCAGGTTGTGAGTGAGCACTTCTCTCAATGTCCATCGGTGCAGGTGCATTCAATTCTAGTTGGTCTTCTTGTGGCTGGGTCTTTTGTGTTCTCCTAGATCTCCTTGTATATGTAGTAAAAAATTTATCCTGTTCCATTTTCTAGGCATCCTCTTGTCTCATTTTTCTCATCCTCACACTACTAATGGGTGGAGGTACATTGCTTGATTTGCGCACAGGAATCTCTTCATCAATGTCATGCATAAATCCTGAGTGCTCTTGTTGTTCTTGCTCATGCTCTTCATCTTTGATTTGGTTGGCAGCCAAGAATTTCTTCCACGTTTTTCCCCTTCTCTGTAATTCATATTCAATAAGAATTTTAATTAGCCTGAAATGATATAATCTCTTGTCCTCATTACCTTTTCGCTTTTGGATGGTTTTCGACATTTTGGTTAAGCTATGCAAGAGGAAATATGGTAAGCTAATAATGCACTGCCCTTTCAAATGTAACAGCAGTTTGATGTGGTATAAATAAACTATGCTATAGCGGCCCTCACAAGTAACAAATTTTTGGATGATATACACCATTTCGTCCCATGGATGCATTAGCCAACTCCTAGGGACACCTTTCTTCCAGTTAACGAATTAAACCCTCGATCTGGACATGAATTGGGTCCATGATTTTTCTTTGAATTGTTTTGTCTTGAAATATTTCTCCCCTTCTGGGCTGATCCCTAAGGACTGTGCTGTGGTGTCTTCTAAGACCCTCAATGAAAAATTACCTATCAAGGCTTTCTCCCCATTGAATGTAAAGGAAAACTGTTTAGTTACTTCCTCATTTCTTCCATTAAACTTATCCAAGAAGGGTAGCCATTGTTTTTCTTTTAAAATTGCAATGTAGTCATCGTGGTACTGAGAACTATCAAATGTGCTTGGCTCTACCCTATTAGTCATTTTGAAAAAAAAAAATTCTAACCCTCTTTGTTTATTCTTACAAATTTAACAAAGGTATTTTGGTTTGTTACCTTTGTCTTTCGCTCCACAATGCTGACCTGGTGGTGCCCTCTGTTCTTCGAAAGTAGCTCCTTCAGTGGCTTAAGCGATGGCTAGATGACTGTCTTGTAATTATGGTGGAGGTCGAAACTTGTAAACCCAAATGACTGTGTTTTCCTTGTTGCTGTTGAAATCACAGAAGTCGAATTGCTAATATAGAACAACTGAGAATGAAATGATTTTTTTTTTTTTAACAACCGACTCGACCCAATTCATAGCATATTCATATTTTATGACAGAGGAATAGTTGTACTAGGTCATATGAATACCATCATGAGAATGCTGGAACCATGTATGGAGTACTGGAGTATGATATCAGATAGTTGTTTGCATCAGTCAACTTCGTCAGGTGGTCATGTTATAACTTGGCCGATTCAAACATAATGAACAAAATCGTATAACATTTGGCTTTCAAACAGTTCACCACCTGTTCCTCGTTCATTGGTACTTGGCCGAATAGGGAGATGTTGGATCAGCAGTAGGGTTTGATTGGCCGATAAAGAGTTAATAACAAAGGCTCGGAGGGTGATATAATAGGGGATTTAGAAATTGTATGAAGAGTATGGGAATTTAAAAATTGTATAAATATGGGATAGGCTAGAGTGTTGGGAGATGATAATGATTAAGAATATGATAAGGGGCGATAGGTATGTAGGTGTTTTTGAAATTGATCGTAGCAGTCATATTCATCACATTTAACATTAAAAATAATCTAAGAATTTAAATGTTAAAAATAAAGAATACATTACACTTTTATTGGTTGATCAAGCGTTGAATTGGCATGCTAGGTAGGACTAGTCTTTCTTGACTAATCTTTGTTGTTCATGACAGGTCCCTCTGAGATCTGGAAAATGTTTGTGCAGCTTCTTTGAAATCTGGAAACGAACTATATGTGTGCAGGTTCCTTGATCTTTGGTGGTTGATGAAGCCTCGGTGACAAGCAATCTTTGAATCTCTGTTGAAACTTTGTTGAAGCTTTGCTCAAGTAACTTGAGATAGCAGTCTCTAACAGGTCCCTTTTATGTATGTTGAATAGGTCCCTCTACTGTTGGTGTTGGTAACATGGTCTTCTGAACAGAACAGGTCCCACTACATAGTGCTTTTAAACAGGTCCCTCTTATTAGAACAAAGACAAAAACAACTTCTTTATTGAAATCTGAAGTGCTAAAACAAACTCTTTGGAAATTTATAGTGAGGAGATGAGATAAGAAATCTTTGAGAATTTACAATGAGGAGATGAGATAAGAACAAAAATGTTGATACTTCTCCCCCACTAAAGCTTTGACTTATCCTCAAGTCATTATTCAATTGATGAATCACACAGGAAACAAAAAGAAAAGGAATTCTTACCAGCCAAAGAATTGGTTTTCAAGTAAGAATTCTGGGTTAGAGTGTGCCAGAGTCTGGTTTTCACATCTAACCCATTTTTATTATTTATTTATTTTTCTTTTTTTAAATGTTTTTTTTATTATTTTTTTTTTAATTTATTTTGAATTTCTAAATTGAAATGAAATGAACTAAGGTAGAGATACTACAGCTAAAGGCTGCAATATCTCAACCTCTCTCTGTTGAGATACAGTTTGAAGAAAATTTTGCTTGTTGATGGGCTTATTGTAAAGTTTCAAGCGATGACCATTGACAGTAAAGGAGTGGCCTTCTCCATCAATAGTAATGAGCTTGACTGATCCATTTTCATAAACTTGAATGATTTCATATGGGCCCATCCAATGTGTGGTAAACTTGGCTTTATGATCTCTAAATTTAGAGTCAAAAAGTAAAGCCCAGTCTCCTTCTTTGAACTGCTTCTTCTTGATATGTGCATCATGCCACTGCTTCCTTTGTTTTTGCATGAGGATTTTTGTCTCCTCTGCTTGCTGCCTCATTTCATCCAGCTGGTTCAACTGCTGAATTCTTTCTTGTTGTGCTTCATTATGATCAATTCCCAAATCTGCAGCCATCTTAAAAGTATGTATTTGAAACTCAATAGGAAGCATTACTTCTTTGCCATACACCAACTGATATGGTGTAAATCTTGTAGTATTCTTCCACGTGATTCTATAAGCCCAGAGTGCATCTTTCAGCTTCTCATCCCAAATTCTTTCTGTTCATTGCCACAGTCTTAGTGATAATTCCTTCCAAAGTTTGATTTGTGGATTCCACCTGGCCATTGGCCTGTGGATGGTAAGGTGTACCTCTTCTGTGCTTGATTTGATATTTTTCTGTGATGTCCTTAACTAACCTTGAAGTAAACTGAGTACCTTGATCATTCACTATCTCCCTTGGTACTCCATACCTTACAAAAATCTCTTCATAAAGGAAGTTTACCACTGTTTGTTCAGTGGCCCGGACTAGTGCTTTAGCTTCAGCCCACTTTGTTACATAATCAGTACATACTAGGATGTACCTCTTCCATTGGAAGTTGGATTAATGGGTCCTATGAAATCTAGAGCCCATTTTTCAAATGGCTCTAGTGTACTTGGGGCTGAAGTGGCATCTCATCTATAGCTGTTGGCCTACCCACTCTTTGGCAGCTATCACAACTCTTCACGTACCTTTTGGAATCCTTAAAAATAGATGGCCAGTAGTATCCAAGACTAAGAATCTTGAACGTTGTTCGCTTAGCTGCAAAATGCCCACCACACGGTTCATCATGGCAAGATTTTAAAATATCAATTATCTCATCATTTCTTACACATCGTCTAATAATCATATCATAACCAGTGTAAAATAAATCGCCATTAATCCATGAGTATCGAGCACTTTGTTTGATTAGCCTCTTCTTTTCCTTTGGAGTAAAGTATGGAGGTGTTCTTCCTGTGGACAAATAATTGGAAAAATCAACATACCAAGGATTCACTATTGAAATTGCAAATAGATTTTCATCTGGAAAAGAATCTTCAACCAAAACAACCTCACCTTGATTTTTCAGTTTAGAAAGAAAATCTGCCACCTAATTCTCCTTACCTGGTCTACCTAACACTGTGATGTTAAACTCCTGCAACAATAATAACCATCTGGTAACTCTGCCACTAGTTACTGGTTTATTCATTAAATGCCTAATGGCAGAATGGTTAGTATGTACAAAAACTTCATAACCAGTTATATAATGTCGGAATTTATTCACAGCATGTATGATGGAGAGCATTTCTTTTTCTATGACTATGTAGATTAATTCTACAGGTGTTAGATTTTTGCTAATGAAATAGATGGCATAATGAAAAGACTCATCTTTTTGGCCTAATGAGGCACCTACTGCAGTATCAGATGCATCTGTAAAGATGTGAAATGGTAGGTTCCAGTTAGGTCCTTTTAAGACTGGTGTGGTTGATAACTTTTCTTTGAGTGTTTCAAATGCTTGCTGACAATGCTCATTCCAGTTGAAAGGTGTATCTTTGGCTAGAAGTTTAAACAGAGGTGAAGCTATTTTACTAAAATGTTCAATAAACCTTCTGTAATAACTTGCATACCCAAGGAAACTTCCTACCTCTTTTTGAGTCTTTGGAATTGGAAAATTGAACATGATCTGGATTTTTGATGGATCAAATTTAATGCCTTGAAAAGAAATATAGTGGCCTAATACTATCCCCTCATTTAACATCATAAAACACTTTTCATTTCTCAGGGACAGATTAGCTTCAATACATCTCTTCAAAACTTTTTCAAGGTTCTCTAATGCATGCTCAAATGAATCACCATACACTGGAAAATTATCCATGTAAACTTCAACACAATCATGAACTAAATCAACAAAAATAGCTAATACAACTCTCTGAAATGTAGCTGGAGCATTGCAAAGTCCAAATGGCAAAACATTATAAGCATAAGTGCCCTAGGGACAAGTAAAAGTGGTTTTGTCCTGGTCCTCTAAGGCTATCCTGATCTGGTTGTAGCCACTGAAACCATCAAGAAAAGAGAATGATGATTTCCCAACCAATGTGTCTAGAACTTGGTCAATAAATGGTAGTGGGAAATAATCTTTGAGCGTTGCTTTGTTCAATTGTCTGTAATCGACACAAATCTTCCACTTACCATTTTTCTTGGGCACTACTACCAATGGGGATACCCACTGACTGTCAGAGATAGGATAGATAAAATTAACTTTCAACAGTTTTTGTAATTCCTCTCTAACAATCCTGGAGCATGGGGTTCATTCGTCTCTGCGGTTGCCTCACTGGTTTGATAGTACTATCAGTATAAATATGGTGAGTGCATGTTTCAGGGTGAATCCCGTGCATATCGGTGCAGTCCCAAGCAAATGCTTTATGGTATTTTCTCAATAATTGAATCAATTTCTCTTGTTGAGATGAGTCTAGGTGAGTGCCAATATTCAGAGTTTTTCCTCGACTAATCTCTATTGTCTTACTCTGTGTGTTTGTGATGGATTGAATGGGAAAAATATCGTGGAATGTTGTTTGTAAAGATTGAATGGTGCATGTTTCCTGAAAATTTTGGGCTAAAAGTTCATCTGCAGCATGATATTGGTCATTTCTCAAATTTTCGGAAATATCAGGTTGAGAAAGGAACAATTCTACCAAATCATCATTATTATGTTCTTGAAAATCATAGATTTGGTTGATGCTAAAAATAGATTGTACTTCTTCTTTGTCATTGTATTTATCGTCAAGCCATAAATTGTGTGCTACTGCTGGTGATTGTGCTGATGGGTAAAGGGTGATTTGTTTTCTTTCAGTTCCTCTTGAAATAATCATATTACCTAATCGACATCCTATGAATGCATCAGCAGTTGCTAACCATGGTCTACCAAGAATGATAGGGTGCCCTCTTAAATTGGATTTGGGTTGAAGAACTAAAAAGTCCAATGGATACTCCCAAGAGTCGAGCGAAACAATTATGTCCTCCAAAATCCCTTCAGGAATCACTTTAGACCTATCAGCGAGTTCTAAAACAATTGTTGTGTGCTGCAAATTTGTGAGCCAGAGTGTTTTCATGGTTTCAAGAGTCATGACATTTGTTGCGGCCCCAAGATCTATTAAGGTGTTTGGAATATGTATGTTGTTAATGATTGTAGTGACTCTGGGAGTACCAGGATCAACATACTTTTCCATTGAGATGGTGTTTGTCATAAGGCCAGCTAAATGTCCAATAACATGAATGGTTTGTGGGTCAACTCTTTTCCTAGTGGGCTTCTTAAGGCACAGTTCTTTGATTGCTTTAGTATATATGGGAATGTCTTTTATGGCTTGTAGTAGTGGAATTTTTATATAGACATTCTTTAGCTCATCTAAAACATCAAACTGTGGTACATACATCGCAAGTTTTGTTTGGACCAATCGGTCTGGAAAAGGTGGTGGATGCAATGGTTGCACTTGTTTATTTTTAATGTCATCATTTTCTTTCTTTTGAATTACAGTTTCATTTTCATTTTCTTCGTTTTCTTCTTGTTTATCAGCTGTTAGAGATTCTTTGTGAAGTACCTTACCAGACCTCAAATTGATATTTTGCAAGGGCAATGTGGGATATGAGGTTCCCTCATCTACATTGTAGGCTGGTCTCTCTGCTCCGTTATTTGGGTTTGGTACAGCTTGAGCAGGGATTTGAGTAGGTCTGGGAGGTTGTAAGTTAGATGGAAGTTGTAATTGTGGTGGATTTATTGGTGGAGGAGTAGGCAATGCTTGTTGAGGGGTTGAGGTTGATGTGGGTAAACAACTTGCTGCTGAGGATATTGCTGATATGGTGGAGGATGTGGCGAGTATGGCTGCTAATATTGTTGATATGGTTGTGAATATGGTTGGTATGGTTGAGGATATGAGTGATATTGTTGAGAGTATTGCTGAGAGGGTCTCCATTGTTGTTGTGGGTAATTTTGGTGCTGCCATGTCATGGGTACATTCCACGAATTATGAGCATACATCTGATCATGTACAGGAAATTGCAAATTCTGGTTTGGGAACATACCTTGAGGTGTTGGTTTTGGCTGCCATTGTCTCTTTGCGCCCATGTAATACACATTTTCCATATCTGCATTAGCTGCCACATTACAATTCTGCAAAACCTTGACTTTAGAGCAATGAAATATATCATGATTTTCAGTACAAAAGGCACAAAATTGAATATTTTCTAATGGGCAATCTTTTAAGGCATGTTTCTTCAGGAATTTTGGGCAAAAGATAGCCATCATCTGATCTTCCTCTTCTTGTCTCTTCTTAGCTTTTAGAGTGTCAATTTGGGTTCCTAAGGGACTTAACAAATCTGTTTTGAATTCCTCTAACAGGTTCCCTATTTCAGCCCTTGTGACACTTGCTGAAGAAGATTTTGTGGCTTTGGATGATATGGTTCTTTTTCCAATTTTGGCTTTGCTCCTCGAATACTTTTCACATAACTCGTTAATTTCTTCAAAAGGTAAAGTGGAAATATCACCTTTGCCCATCAAATTAAGATCATCTAAGTATTCCTCTCGAATTCCTTTCAAGAATATTGTTCGGATTAGATCAAGAGGCATGGTTCAGTGTTTTGATTTTTGTAAATTGTAAACAAATTACTCTAAGTACTCCTCTAAATTTTCATCCTCTTGTTGGTTCATCCTAAAGATATCATCTTTGGAATCTTTCGATCTATAATAAGGTTGGTATTTCTTTAGGAATATTCTCCTCATGCCATCCCAATTAGTTATCGCATGTTCACCAAGCCCCATGAACCATCTTAATGCTGATGCTTTCAATGTTGCTGGGAAGAGTCTAAGCCTATGGGCATCATCTGTGTAACCATATGTTCGACATACAATGTCAAACTCAAACAAGAATGAATTTGGGTCTTCTGAAGCCATGCCATAAAAGTTTGGTAGCACAGATGGGGATATGTTTTTTATTTTTATTTCATCATCCACCTCTGGTTCTTAGATAGGAAATTTAAAAGTTGACTCTTCCTCTTGACCTTGATTTGGTGGTCCTCTTTCTGATCCATGTCCTTCTTCAGCCATTCTGATAGGTTCCTCTGTTGATTTAATTTCTCGTTTAGTGTCACTTGTTTCAAAGAGGAGTTCAAGGAAAGATTGTTGAGTTACTATACTACTTTCTCCTTTTATAGAGGATTGAGGGAAATGTTTCTTCTGTGATTTGTGTGCTAATAGAATTTGCCTCTCGATTAGTGTGAGTCTTTTCCCTGATTTTTGTTTATCCTCTAACTGTTGTATGGTGACTTCCTCAGCTGATGTTGTGTGTTCAACGTTTCCCAAGGGGTCTGCTCCTGATGATAGGTTAGTTTTTGGATGGGGGGTTTTTATGAATCTACCTTTATTATCTCTAGATATAGGTATAAGTAAACATGACTTCTAAATCTATGTTTTTGCTTTTTTTTTGTTTATTTAAAATTTTCTTCTTATATTTTAATTTTTTTCGAAACCCTCTAACTACGCCTCCTCGGCAACGGCGCCAAAATGTAGTGGCCAATCTAGGGTGCTAGATTAGACTAGATTTATTATCAACCATGGTCAGTAAACTTCGAGGCATGCGTCTACAATCTATATACATAAAGGATTCCTAACTAAGTGTTCATTGTGGTAGGTTACAATACTTCTTTATGGAAGGTTAAGATATGTTTCCTATCACCTTGACACTCAGGTCACTCAACTCATCTAACCGTCCTAAAGACACTGCGTATTGCTAGACTGAGATTTTAATCCCCTTACAAGGATGCTATGCACAAAAGCTCTGTCTAGTTAACACTCAGCATTCATGAAGATCAAAAGCATACTACAAATTTAAATACATGTAAACAGAGTCTATGAGGATGCTTTAAAAATATAATGATGGATCGGATCTCTTACAAGATATGGTTCAATGATCTTAACGATAAATCCTTTAAGCTGTCACCATAAATACCATTCGTAAGGATTGATAATTGAATCAACAAAATCATAAGCGTAACTCTAATTACTGTGCATGCTATTCAATATTCAAAAGCTGCTAATGAAATGAAAATGACAGTATACCAGTCCACGCATGGCCCATCTACATTTCAATGGTACTCTGGAATATGCTCAAGCAACTAAGGTATTAACGCATGAACAATGTTATAATAAAACCTTGACTATAATCGAGTTCTGGTATTAAGTTCTGAAGATCATACAAAAAGCTTTGTTCTCAAAATGATACGCAGAGATCACCAACCACGTAACTGTCACTATATCTGTGTTTTTTGAAAACAATTAATACACGATTTTCATTTGGATTCAATGTACATTCCCTATGCAACTGTTTCCGCTTTTACTATGGAATGATTTTTGGGTCATTTCCATTGTAAACCAATTTCTAAAAAGAAACAAAACGAAACCGGTTTGGGAAACCTATGGTTGTTGCTACCTTTGTCACCAAAAGGCTGGGGCTTTGACCAGCGTTGACCGCATAACTAGGAGTGTTTGATTTGCTGTAGGATCGATGTTTCTCCATGCTTGTACATTCCAGTTTTCATTTCTATCCATTGCTTTGGCTTTCCTGTCATGCCACGTGTCATATGATAAACCATTTACAGGATGTTAGGACTTCCTTTAACCTTTTTATTAAAAATCCCTAATTTCTAACATAAAAACTCATAAATTAACTTTAATGCAAACTAACAACTATAATGCTATTAATTAATCAATTTCAAGGATTATAAGGGGTCTATGGAGGAAAAGGTAGACAAATGATGGTGTTTTTAGAAGAAAAATATGGTAATGGAATGGTACCAACAATGATATATGGAACATTCGACAATACTAGTGGATAAGAAGGAAATAAGGGCCAAACATGTTAAAATGGGGCTATCAATGTAAATGGGAGTACAATGTTAAAGAGTCGTGCCATATCCTTTCTTCAATGTAGTAGGCCCAAAAGAAATGAAACTTTAGCAGTAAGTTTTATGAGGGCTCGAGAGTTTTGTCAAATAAAGGATAAAATAAAACATAGCCCTCATCCTCCTTTTGTGTTAATTTTAGAGGTGGAAATAGGTATGCAATGTACTACAAATCTATTGAGGCTTAACTTTACTTTCTCATCATTAATCTAAAAATCATTAACATAGATTTGACATTGTTAAACACTAAAAGAAATGCAACTAAATAACATTATTTTATTTAACCATTAATAGAAACAAAAAACCTAACTAACAAATGACCTAAACTTGGTCAAACAAGTGATATTACCTTTTAACTCTCCCTTTTTTCCTCAACTATTATGTTCTTCAACACTAACAATGCCAGAGTATTTCTTTTGGTGAAGATTTCTACTAGCTTATCTCTAGATACAAAAAATTTAAGTGAAATGTCACCATTGTTGGCAAGTTCATAAATGAAATGATAAAAGTTTCAATGTGTTTGGTTTTGTAGTGAAATACATGTTTCTTTGATAACATAATTGTTGAATTGTTGTCATGAAGGTTATTGAGACAATAGGTTTCTTCTTGAAAGATCTTAAGATAAAATTTGTGCTTAAATGAAAAGTATATCATAAGATTATTTTCCTATAATCAATGTGACTAGAAAAACCATTCATTATCTATTCCATAAATGTGTTGTCTTCAAAAGTTATGTACCACTACTGATAATTAGTTATTCCTACAGTATACCTTAAATTTTTTTTTCCAACTTTCGTGTGAGAATCCTTGGGAGACTATAAATATGGAAATGAAACTAGCTACATAAAAAAATAATAGTTCTAGTTGTTGTAAGGTACAAGAGGGTGCCCACAATGCCTCTTATACAATGTTGATTCAACTATTGATCCTTCATCCTGCTTGATAAATTTTGTTACTATTGTAATAGGTGCTTTTGCCGGTTTGCATTTTTGATCCTATACCTCTTTAAGTTATATATAACATATTTTTGTTTACTTATGAAAATCAGTTTAGTCACAATTAAGTTCCTAGAATTTACTTCATGAGACCACGATTTGTCATCCCAAACACTCTTTTCATGGCATCTTTGAAGTCACCTAACATAAAACTTCTAGTACGTATTATATCATCAACATAAATACAAACTATAAGAATATTACTTGCTAATATGATTTAGTATAAAGAGTGGGATCATTATTACTCATGTTGATGTAGGTGGCTCCATAAATGCTCAAAGTTCATAAATGGCTTTGGAAAATTTCAAAAATAAATAAATCTCGAATTTCACCCAAACTAGGACAAAATCGTAGTGCTCATAATCCCAATTCCAACAACGTGATTGTCGCTCAAATCCGATTTCGTACGTTCAAGATATTCACGGTCAAAGTTTTGGTCAAACTAGCACTGATGGGAGTCACTAACGAAATCTAGCTGTTGAAATGGGCAAATTTGTGTCCTCTATAATTTTTTCAGTGACCCTTAAAATCCCAGCAAATTTTTTTGGCCAGTTGGTTTCATAAAATGAAAAGAAATATTAAAAAGGGGTGGCGTGCCACCACCCCCACCACCCACATCATATATGTGTGTGTGTGTGTGTGTGTGTGTGTGTGTGGTGGGATGTCAAACCTTGTCACCCCTATCACATTAAAAAAAAGGGCCATATGGCCAGCCATTTGAACCACCACATAATACACGGGTCCGAAGAAGCTTAAACCCATGCGAGCCACTGGTTAGCCCACCGCACGCAGCAACCCCATAAAAAATGCTAACCACAGTTACCATAACAATCCAACAAACCCTAACCGTCAATCAAACCACAAGTTAAAATAAAAAATGCACCCAACGGTTAAATTAAAACACCAATACCATGTGAATTAGCGAGGACAGGGGTTCAACCTTGGGACTTTCGTCTGTCCAAAATCTTGCCAACCGAGGGCCAGCCAAGATGCCCCACATGGGTCTTGGTAAATCTACCGTTCAAGTTGTATTTAAACCATGCTCATTTTCCAAACGGAGGAGGGAGAGCATCGAGTGGAGGAGCCACACAGCAGACGCAAGTGTGGGCACATTGTTTGAGATGGGTATATTCCAAGGGAATATTCATTGGAATATTTCACAAAATATTCCATGTAGAATCAATGAGGAATCTAAAGGATTCTCTGGAGGGTAAGTTTTTCACAGTGGCATATTCATGTCAAGTTTATATTCAAACGAACTAGAATTTCACCAGGAGTATGATGGCGTGATCGGTTTTATGATCTGAGTAGCAGAATTTCAGGCAGTCATTAGTGAGGAATATTTACAGAATCTTAAGGAATCTAAAAGCTTCCCTTGGAGGTTGATTTTTTACAAAGGTGGAATGATGCTGACTTTATAGACATTTTTCTCAAAATTTCGCAAGGAGGATAGTGGTGTGCTTAGAATTTCCATTCAAGCAGCAAATTTTTCAACGATCTCCAGGAAGGGATATTTGGGGGAATCTTTGAGATTCCCGACAGTCCAGATTTTGATGGTGTCAAAAAGGGGCCACGTTTATACACGTTTCACCTGATTTCATGCCACGAATTCAAGGGTGATGTCCATTTCTGCAACTAAGGTTTTCTAATTCAGGCCATCCCCAGAAAATGGAGGTATATGAAATAGTGATGCCATGTTATTTCTTTTGATTTGCATAGATGATGATTTTCTTATTGAGATCCTTGAACTACCATTATGTTGAAGGATACTTGTATGGCACGTCATGTGAGAATTTATTATTTTGTTTTGTTGAAGGAGGGCCCATATGAGTGAGAGTTCCTATAGGAGAATGTCTCATGGAGAGACATGCCACTTTGGTTGAGAGAATTTATCCTTGTAATGACAAAGAATGTACCATGTATTCATCATCATCTTGCAACATTTAATGAAGCAACCTCCCCACTCTTGACAGCAGGCTCGGAGACGTAACCCACACTGGGTGAACTTCATTATCAACGTGTTTGTATTCTTTAACTTGATGTTAGTTATTATGTTTTCACTTCTTTAAAGTATGCACATGTGGTTTTTCATACTCTTTTACATACAATTTTGCTAACATCATATAAGTAAAATATCTTGGTTAATTCTGATAACTTAAGAGATCTCGATCGTTGGTGTCAAAGCGGTCTTATTGCTCATGCAAATTGAAAGTGTGAATACCAGAGATTGAACATCCAAGAAGAAGGAAAATGGATAACAACATAGATCTCTATGAGGACCTCCTCACGATGGTAGGCATGGTAGATTTAATGTATTCAAATTATGAGAAGAATATGGCAAGAGAGGAACAGTAGAAAGAAAGAATAGAGGATGATGCTCCATCTCCATATTACGCTGATTATTCATCTTATTCTTCATCTTCTCATCATTCAGATGAGGAGATCAATCAGAGCCTTCAAATAGATAATGTTGAATTGAGGAGACTTCTTCAAAATCGATAGCCGAGGAAAATAGTGTTGATCATTCTTCAATTTCATTTTCACATGATGTGACTTTTTGTTGCAAACATGGAGGTACCCATTTCAGGAGCTGGCATGAGACTCCTTACCAAGATGGGGTATAAAGGAAGAGGATTTGGTGTTAATGGCAAAGGAATGACTCAGACATAGGAGGTTCTAAAAAGTCCTATATTTGCAGGTTTGGGATACACTGAAGGAGAGTGCTCAAAGGTATCAAAAACTTTGAAGGAATTGTCGAAGCCATCGGGGAACGAGGGATGATTGGAACACATCATAATCCTCCAATGAAAGTGCACATTGTAGAGGAAGGGCTAAGGAAATATCTTGTCACGAGGATTGCACTAGAGACAGCCAAGAGAGGTATAAAAAGTCTCAATATTCTAAAGTTCATTTTGATTACAAGCATATTGTTAGTCATGAGCACAAATCATGGGATAGAAAACCATGTAGTTTTTGTGTTTTGCATAATCATGTGATTGTTGAGTACTGGAAGAGAATGGTAGAAAGAAAAAGGATGAGGCGTGAAAATACTTCTCCACATCAAGGAAGGAAGAAGGTTAAGCATGTCTAGAGGAAGAAGTAATTTTGCAATCATTGCAATAGATGTGGACATCAAAGAGCCACGTGTTGGAGACTCCACCATGAGCAACATCTCAAGGAAAAAATGCCCATGCATGAACCAACTCGTGAAGTTGTTTAACACGTGAATCCACCACATGGAGATGTTGATCCATTCACTTTGATGAGTGAGAGATGATTTTACTAGATATAGTAGCTTGTCATGGCCACATTTTGAAAGCCATGTGTTGCGATATAAATGTAAAAGTGACGACGTGTTTTCCATCGCTTATTAAAGCAACGATGATGCTTCTGGACTTTTATTTATAACTAGGGTATTGGTTTATATTATGATGTAAACTTGACCACAAAGTGTGTGTTATAAACTCTTGGAAAGTATGGGGAAGCTTGGGCCATGATTGGTCATGTAATTGGACATGTAGTTTGAAAATTGTACTACACGTTTGAGAGGATTCAGGTGTCAATTCATCACTTATGGCTCTGAAGGATAAGGGTGAAGGGGAAAGGAGTGTGACTTATCAGGACATTTGTATTGCAGACAATGTAACACAACAATCCAGATTATGTTTATGATTTTGGAGGACTAAAATCTCCTCAGTGGGGAGGAATGATCTAGGTGTCTCCAAAAATGCTCATAATTGTGGCTTGGAAAAGATCAAAAATAAAATTTCTTGAATTTCACCCATACCAATACCTGATCGTTCTTCTCGTTATCCTGATTCCAACGATGCAATCGACGATAAAACCTAATTTCTTATGCTTAAGATATTCACAGTCAAATTTCTAGTCAATTTAGGCTGAGTGGAAGTCACTAACGAGGCAGTAATTTGGAAAAGGGTCAGCACACGGAATCTGATGGTCGAAAAGGGTGAAATTGTTGCCTCTTTAATTTTTCTAGTGACCCAAAAAATACGGACAATTTTTTTTTGCCAGTTAGTTCTATAAAATGGAAAAAGATATTAAAAATGGGTGGCGGGCCACCACCACCACAAACCATACTAGATATGTATAGGTGGCGGATGGTCAAACCTCGCCATCCCTGTCACATTAAAGCAAAGGGTGATATTACCAGCCATTTCAGCCACCACATAATACGCAGGGTCACTGAGGCTTGGACCTGCGTTTGGTGGTAGTCAACCCGCCCCATGGAGTGGTCCCATAATAAATGCCAACCGCAATTACCATAAAAATACAACCAATCCTAACTACCAATAAAACCGCAATTTAAAGTAAACAAATGCACCCAACAGCTAAATTAAAACACCAAAACCATGTGAATCGGTAGGGGCGAGGGGTCAACCTTGGGGCCTCCATCTGCCCAACGTCTTGCCAAGCAACGACCAACCAACACGCCCCACGTGGCTCTTGGTAAATTTTCCCTTCAAGTTTTATTTAAACCATCCTCATTTTCCCAACAAAGGAAGGAGAGCATCGAGCGGAAGAGCCACATGGAGGAAAAAAAATTCCCTAGAATATTCCATGAAGAATGAGTGAGGAATCTAAAAGATTCCCTAGAGGGTGAGTTCTCACAGTGTCAAATTCATGTCAGGTTTATACTCAAATGAACTAGAATTTCACCAGGGTTATGATGGCATGATCAATTTTTTGATCTTAGCAGTAGAATTTTAGGCAGTCATCAGTGAGAAATATTTATAGAATCTAAAGGAATCTAGAAGATTCCCTTGGAGGTTGATTTTTTACGATGGCGGAATGATGCCGAATTTATAGTCATTTTTCTCATAATTTCGCAAGGAATGCAGTGGTGTGCTCAGAATTTACATCCAAGCAATGGATTTTTCTCCCATCTCCAAGAAGAAATCTTCTAGATTTTTGAGGGTGTAGATTTTGACGGTGTCAGAAAGGGGCCAAGTTTATAGTCGTTTGACACAATTTCGCACCATGAATTCAATGGTGATGTCCATATCTACAGTTGAGCTTTTCATTTTCAGGCCATCCCTAGAAAATGGAGGTATACGAGGGAGTGATGCCATGTTATTTCTTTTAATTTACTGATATGAAGATTTTGTTATTGAGATCCTTTCTACCATTATGTTGAAGGATAAATGCGACATCATGTGAGAATTTATTTGCTGAAGGAGGGCCCATATCCATGATATTTCCTATAGGAGAACGTCTCGTGGAGAGACATGCCACTCTGGTTGAGGGAATTTATCCTTGTAATGGCAAATAATATACCATATACTCATCATCATCTTGTAACATTTAATGAAGTATGCTCCCCACTCTTGACATCGGGCCCAGAAACGTAACCGACACTGGGTGAACTCCATTATCAATGTGTTTTTTTTCTTTATTTGATGGTCATCATTATGTTTTCACTTCCTTAAAGTATGCACATGTGTTTTTTCATACTCTTTCTATACAATTTTGCTAACATCATAGAAGTGAAAGATCTTGGTTAATTCTATTAACTAAAGAGATATGGATCACTTGTGAAACTGAGTGTTGAGAAAATAAGAGTAACTTTGAAAGTACCAAGCTCCTGGAACTTGCTTCAATACACACAAGTATTTCTTTAGCTTATACACTTTGTATTGTTCCCTTTTACTTCAAATCCTAGTGATTGATTCACATACACCCCTTCTCATAAATTTGCAATGCAAAATGCTAACTTCACATCCATTTTGGAAACTGGTCATTTGTTCTGGGTTTCTATGGCTAACATAACTCTAATAATATGCAATATTGATACTAAAGCAAAGGTTTCACCATAGTGAATACTGGGTTGCTAAGAAAACCTTTGGGAGATTAGTCTTACCTTATGCTTCTCTACCCTTTCCCAATCATTTATGTCTTGTAAACCCACTTCGTACGAATGCTAGTTTTATCTACTGGGAGATCAACAAGATCCTATGTCTCATTCATTTCAATTGCTTCAATCTCTTTATTAATGGCTTATATTGAATTCTTTGTCTCTTCGATAAATTTACATTAATAAGATAATAATGTAAAGTGAGCTTGTTGATCCATGTTGTCATACTACTCAAAAAATTACCTCAAGCTCTTTTCTTTTTTATTTCTCTCATAAGGTACTAACCCACTCCTAGAAGAAGGACCATTTGTCTACTTTCTCATTGAAGGTACTAACTCATTATTGGAAGAAATTTTAGTCTAGTCTTCTTGTCTTCAAATTTGCGTCCTTGGTAGTCTGGGTGAAAGAACCTGTCGTCCTAATCTTTCCACCTTTGAATCTATTTGGAGAAATATATTTTAGCTATCCATTACTTCATTTTGTTAATCACTTAGATATTTTTCATTCAAGAATTTCACATATATGGTCACAAAAAAAATATTAATGACTGGATTATAGGGCATATACGCATTGGATTGTTCACTATATCTAATGAAGAAGGGATTTCCATTCTTTATATCAAGTTTTCTTCTTAGATCTTGGTTCTCATGAATAGAAAATACAATAATTTTTTTTAAAGTGAGAAACACTTGACTTTATGCCACACCATGCTCCCTAAGGAACTTTACCTTCCACAATTTGACCAAAAAAGAAAAAATGTTAACCAAAAAAGCGTTGGATAGTTATTTAGCTTTGAGCATGCTCCTTTCCATGTCTATGATGGTTAGGTTCTTTCTTTTAGCTACTACATTTTGTTGTGGAGTACATTTGGTGGTGAACTACCTTCTAATTCATTTCTATGTATAAAAGTTAACTTCAAACTCCTTTGGGTTATATTATCCTCCTCTATCTAATCTAAGTATTTTGACATATTTTCCACTTTGATTTTCTACTAAAACCTTAAATTCTTTGAATTTTCTGAATGTTTTAGATTTGATTTTGAGGAAATATATTTGAAATTCCTCACTAAAATAATCAATAAATTTAAAATAAAAAGCATCCACCAATGGATTGTGTTTGCGTGGGTCGACGTAGATATATGTGAACAAACTCCACATGCTCTTTAAATTTGTATGAGGCTACTAGAAATTTATCCATTTTATGATTTCCATGGACACATCATTCACAAGGTTTGGTTTTTTCATTTCATATAGGAAGTCATTTAAACATTAACTATTTTTACACGAGTATGAGATGTGGAAAGGTAGGTGACCATACTTATGATGCTACAACCAAGTATCATATATTCTTGAAAAAAATTGTGCATATGATTGCGATAAATCTACACATTTTAGGTTCAATGGGAATATTATATTCTTGGGCATTTGAATTTTTGAGATGAGCTTTCTATTGGGTGTTTGATCTAAGATTATGCACGTAGGGTCCTTCAATTTGACGTAATAATCATTTTGACTTAATTTTTTTATACTTATCAAAGAATAGGTACATCGAATACATCAAGAATATTTTTTTCTTATCCTCTTTGGTTAATATAGACACAAAAACTTTACCTAAGGCCTTGAACTGATAATAATCTGGTAAAGTAAGTTTATATTTGGGGAAATTTTTCAGTACTAGAAAATAATGCTTTGTTACTTGTCATATGATTGCTACCACCACTGTATAGAAAGAAAAGAATATAACAACATAAATTATTACTTGGAATTATTTATAAGTTTATTTCTATGCTAAAAAAAATTAAGATAATTGTTCTAAGAACACTAGAGTTTTACTAAGGTAAAAGGTAAGAAGGTTGATAGTGTGACACACATTTTAAATTTTTAAAATATATGTATTTTATGGAAGATAAAGTTTTTTTCATCTTCAACTCTATTAGTGTCACAAATGTGGTGACTCTTTCATCCCAAAAGGTTTTGGGAAGTGAGCAATGCCCAACTTCATTATGATGTTCATGAGAATTTGTTTGTTATTTTCTTATTTACACTAGTAAAGATAGAGAGATACATTTGATTTTCAATATTTGGGTTAAGATTTATGGAGGGAGGGGAATATCACCAAATTAGAAAAATGGGGCTTTCGAAATAAAGAACCCAACTTAGAGGGTGAAAATGAGATATATGAATAAAATGACAATTTAAGGAAAGACATAGATATAGTTAGAGAGAAAGAGAACATAAGATATAGGAAGAAAAGTATATTAAATAGGGAAAGGATTGACAACAAAAGAATGAAAGAAACAATTTTTCTCTCCCCTTAAACTAGTCCATTCTTTATATATGTTTCTTGGCACTCTCACATCATTATTCAAAAATTTTCTTTCCTCCATGAGGATGGGTAGGATATATACCAAAAAAGATTTCATCCTACTAACACAATTCATCTCTAGAAGTGTATCTATAATTGTTAAATTTTCCTAGTTCTTCAACACAATTTTGCAAAATTTGGCAAGTATGGGAGAGAGTCACATTGAATGGAGAGAGATTTAATAGCTTGTGATATTATTTTGTTTAGTAGTGCATTTTATAGTCCAATATAACAAAGATGTGTAGTTCTTTCCCTATTTATGTACTTTTTTTTAAATAAAAACAAAACATTCACTAAATATAAAAACAATACCAGCTAAACAAAATAACTATAGATATTTGATTAAAAGCATTATAAAAGACCACTCACGTTGTACTTGCTTTGTTCTTGATATTACAACCCAATGTGAAAGAGATGTATGTAATCTCTTCAATATTTAATATAGAGTTAACATGTGGTATTTAAAAAAAAAAATGGTAATACAAAAAAAACATATTTCACTCTCAATCATAATAAAATATTTGGATGTCCATATTAGATCACATAATTTATATATAAAGAGATCAATTCAATTTTTACATGTAATCTTTTAATTTTAAAAAAATTGTCAATATAGATATTAAATAAAATACTTGAATATAAATGTTAACTAATATATTTGAATATCAACTTCATATATAAATATGTATTTCTTTCCATGTTTTTATATATATATATATATATAGATATATATATATATATATATATATATGTTGGTTGTTTTTCAAAATGAAAAAGATATATAATTCCTTTTATATTTAGCATGGAGTGTGTGTGCTTTATATATATATATATATATATATATATATATATATATATATATATATATATATATATATATATATTACCATATGATTTATCAAGTGTTGAAATGGATCAATTATTTTGACTTGCACTAAAAAAATTGTTTATATTTCAAAAAAATTGATTTATCTCATACTTAATAGAGAAATAGTTATAAATCTACAATATCAATGACAATAAATGATTTCACCAAACTATGAGTTAAGCATAAAATTAATGACAGTAGCAACAACAATCAAATAAAATTACATATATACAAAGTGTTGTCTTAAGATAGGGAGACTATTTTAGACACACAATCTGTTGGTTGAGGAAATCTCTCAACCACACACCAAACTAGGAAATGGATCCTAACTACTAGGAACAGACTCCTTTACTTATCTCATCACAACTAGATACAAGTAGGAATTAGATATTCCAACACTCCCCCTTAATGAGTACTTGTCTCAATATCAGTTTGCAAAATCTAGTTGTGGTCAAATATGCCAAAAAGAATATGTTGATGTCCATATAAAGGAGCAACCATCCACCGGAATGCATGGGTACTAGCCGCTGCAACAGCTAGTCTTGTAGGATGTCCTTCGCATACATGGTTCTTCCAACCATTATAACTGCACACCTGTACCTGTACCTATAAATCCCCCTCCATCATTGTTAACCCAGGTTTTGTCAGATTACCTATAACCATGCTCTGGGTTTTAAAGAATCACCCTCAACCATGCCACCAATGGCTCTTACTATTAGTGGTTTTTAGGTTACCACGAACTGTATGGGGATACATATGCCTTACAAGGCTTACATTTCACACTCCAACTCTGAAGTTACCAAGTACACAGTTTACAAAGACCACTCTAAAACACCCTAGACTTGCTTACAATTAAAATGTGTGACTCATAATACAACATACTAGTGAGTCTATTCGACAAACTCACACAAACTCACCCAAACTTTCACCTAGTTGTCCATCACCTTCCAATCTCTAATGCAACTCCTCTAATGCCATTTTTACTGTCATGTCTTCATTATATCTAGTTGCTAAGCATTCCTGCAAATAAATTTGTCTATTGTTGGAATGGCCAATTCCAACATAGACACAAACTCGTGATAATAGTTGGCCAGACTAAATATCACAACAAAAAAGTGTACCATTCTTTTGACCAGATTTACATTAATAACATGACCCATTAAAATTTAAATTTAAAGCATTGAAGCCTTTCAATAGCTCCAATTCCACCACTCTAAATTTTGATGCTTCTACGAGAATGGAAAACTGTTAGTAAAATTGGAACCACTGTTGCACGGAGGTGTTTTAATGTGTGACCACTAATGATGTAATTATTGAATCTATAAAGCTTCTTATCTGCTACTTCTACAATTTCCGTAAAGAGCTTGAATCTGAACTGTCAAATCTACAAGGAGCTACAGAATCATCATAGCCATAGCCAATAAAAGCTCCACCTTTATGACAAAGAAGTTTCGTTCTCATACGCCAAAGACGCCAGGAATAGGGAGCACATTTAACCTCATCAACTTGAGTGAACCTTCTCACATCAATGGACAAGAAAGAAATGACAACTTTCTTAATGGCCTTGCGGTACACTAAACCAATATTTGATGTTATGCGGTTTGATGAGCTCAAATTCAAAGGATATCCGCAAGACCCACAGTTGTAAGTAACATTGGGTTGTGACATAGTGCAATAGTCATGAGTCCATGAACTTGATAACCATTATCAGCTGGAATGAGATCTGCCACAGCCGAGTCTATTTCCACCCAATTGCACTATTCAGCCAAGATTGTCCGCTCCTTGTGCCTCCCTACCACATGTATATGCATATGCCATGTTACATCTGTGAGGATATTAATGATCCCCTTTATGTCATCGGATCATGACTCCTTACTTGCTTCTCAAAATTGACATTAACGCCCTCTTGCAAAGCAGGTCCATTCAACGCTTCGCATCTCTTTCATGTCTGTACGGTCAGATCAAGCAGTTCAACTGTTTGATCTCAGAAGCCTGAATCGATCTCCAACGGAATGGATTCGTTGAAGGAGTTGTGAAATAGAAATAAGATTTCGAGTTTTTTTCTAACATCCCTGACTAGCATGACTCTCACGTTGGCTTCATTCCATCAGTGCTGAATAATCAATGTAGGGACAAACATGCCATTAGAACTTGCAGAGGCACGAATAGGCCACTCATTGGAGCTGGGGCAGATCCAAGATCAGTCACGATAGCTGCTCCAAGATCCAACTAATTGATACAGTGTTCCACGCACAACGTTACACTCCCTCGACTCGATGGACAAACTAAAAATTAAATCAAAATATTCTTTCTTATTTCTCTAAGCCCATGATAGGCCAAGCCCTCAGGGCTTTGATACCAAGATAAAAACTGTGAATCCATATTCATATTATTAATCAAATACAATTACATATATACAAAGTGTTGTCTTAAGATAGTGAGACTATTTTAGACATATAATCTTTTGGTTGAGGAAATCTCTCACCCACACACCAAACTAGGAAATGGATCCTAACTACTAGGGACAGAATCCTTTACTTAGTGAGAATCACAACTAGAGAAAAGTAAGAATTAGATATTCCATAAAAAATTACCAAATGTTAAGCATATTTATCAAATTTTGAAAAAAATAAAAATAAATAAATAAATAAAAATATGCTACCACCAAATTATAAAAAAAAATTGATTAATTTTACCAACCATAGAGATGCTTCTCTAGTGTGACAAGTATAAATAATGACTCTTCTAAGCCACCAATTGTGTTACACTACCTAAAAGAGTACTCTCATCTCATGTGAGCCTATTACCCAATTAACCATGTATAAAAGATGTACTCATCCCATTGGTTCGATCTATAGAGCCACCTATAGGCCAATATATGGCTTTTTCATCTCCATGGAACCCAACTACTAAGGGGTAAGGAATAGAGGAACATTAAATTTGAATATTGAATGGGGAAACAAATGGATCACATAGATCGTAGACATTAAAGCGGATGTAATATGAGTCGGATACATCAAAACCAAATTAATATGAGTTTTTTCATTAGTCAAAAAATAATAAAAGATTAAGAAAACTCTATGCATGGAGGCTGCGCCGGAGTCCAGCAACAAGGACCTATCAACAAATTGTAAATGTGTTAGAAAATCTGCAAAGATGAATCTAGCTAGTAAAGGTTGAACACACAGCTCTGCAGAGCAAAAACACTAAAAGAAAATCGAAATAACAAAAGAATGATTCATAGAAAATAGGTTACAATGCTCATGATATAGCATTACTGGGTGAAGATCCCAAGGTAATGCACCATAGTGGTGATAAATGAGAAGACTCAACACCTATAACAAGTTCCTGAGAGAACTAGCCAGTTGCAGATTGAAAGAAGGAGCAAATTAGGGAGTAAATCATGTAGAAGAACTAACCAGTTAAGGAGTTAAAGAAGGAGCAAATCATGGAGTAAATCATGCAAAAGGAATCTTGCATGTAGTCCCATGCTCTAACTAAGAGTCCGCATGTAGGTGTGTGGTACTTCCAACACCCCCCCTGAACACCACTATGGGGAAAAATAGAAAATGGGTCCTGGAAACTAAGGCCAAAGGTCACCCAAAATACAGTGCAACTTGTACTAAAATTGAGGAAAGAGGGAAAACCTCATGGGAAAAACCCCCCCTCAAAATACAATGTAATCAAAAGAAAAGAGGAAGAAAAGACAGTTGCTAAGCAACTATGTCCTTCACTCCAAGACGATCGCACAGAGAGCGAAACCTCTGCTCAGTGAATGTCTTGGTGAAGATGCCTATAGTCTGTTCTGATGAAGGATAGAACTGCAAATCAATTACCCGATCATGTACTAAGTCTCTGATGTAGTGCATATGGATCTCTATGTGCTTCGTCCGTTGTCGCTTTACTGGATCCCTGCAAAATTTGGGAGTGCTCTGGTTGTCACACCAGATGACAATGGGCTGGTGGAACTGGACGCCCCACTCAGTGAGGAAGTATTGTAGCCACAGAGCCTGAATGGTGATGTTGACTACTCCTATGTACTCGGCCTCAGCTGAAGAGAGAGCAATAGTAGCCTGCTTCTTGCTCGACCAATAGATAGGGCTAGATCCTATACTGAGTGAATATCCAGAGGTGGACTTGCGATCAATGCTGTCTCCCACCCAATCAGAATCTATGAAGCCAAGGAGATTCAATGCAGGGTCTGCTACATAGTGAATCTCAAAGTCGATGGTGCCCTGCACATATCGGAGGATGCGTTTGGCAGCATTCTAGTGTAGCTCATGCACTCCTGCATGTATTTGGAAACTGCCCCTACTGCATATGAGAGATCTGGTCTGGAGTGGGTGAGGTGCAATAAGCTCCCCACTAGCTGTTAGTAGAGAGTGCTATCAACTAATGGAGTGTCACCTCCATCCTCAAGGTGGACCCCAGACAGAAAAGGAGTCAGTGCTGGCTTGCAGTCAGTCATGCGAAATCTCTCGAGGAGATCCTGTGCATACTTAGCCTGAGAGAGTTTGATGTCTGTGGCATCCTCGCTAATCTCAAGACCAAGAAAGAAGTGTAATGGACCCATGTCCGTCATAAAGAACCTATCATGCAAGGCCCTCTTGACTGTAGCAATGGTTGAAGACGAGCTGCTGGTGATTAGGAGATCATCCACATACAAAACTAAGATAAGAAGAGAATCATGTGTCCTGAGCATGTAAACATTCGGATCAGACTTACATCTTTCAAAGTTTTGTGATAAGAGAAAAGAATCCATCTTCACATACCAAGCTCTCGGGGCCTACTTAAGGCCATAAAGAGATTTCTTCAGTCTGCAGACCAAAGATGAATCCTGAATGAAACCATGTGGCTGCTTCATGTAGATCTCCTTAGATAGGTCTCCATGAATAAATGCATTCTTCACATCCATTTGATGTACTTCCCACCCCTGGGCAGCCGCAATGGCAATTGTAAGGCATATGGAATCCATCTTTACTACTGGAGCAAAGGTCTCGTCATAATCAATTCCATGCACTTGTTGGAAGCCTTTGGCTACTAGCCTTGCTTCCCATCTGGTGATTTGCCCATTTGCAACACTCTTGGTCCTGTAGACCCATTTGCATCGGACAAGTTTCCTTCCTAAAGGAAGGGGGACCAGGTGCCAGGTCTAGTTCTCAAGGAGAGAGTTATACTCCTCCTCCATGGTAGACTCCCAAGATGGATGCCCAGTAGCCTCAACATAAGATTGTGGATCAGAAGAATGAACCAAATGACAATGCCAGGATGGCGATGGTTCAGTGGCAGTGAGGGAAAGAGGAGGCTCAATAAACTCTAAGCTAGTCCTCTGCAGATCAGAATTATCCCCCACAAGACCATTTCTAGCAACTGGGTGGTCTTGTGCATATCTCTCACATAAGCTCCCTGTTCTCTGATTTATGACAGGGGAATATGATTCACTACTAGAAGCCTAATCTAGGCTTGGATGTGGAACTTCATATGCATGAACTAGATTTATATCTAAGGACTATGTCTCTACATCTGCATGCTCTACCTCGGCATCTGCATCCTCTGTATCTGCATCTGAGTGTACTGAGTCATCATCTTGGACATGAGGTAGAAAAATGGTGTCTGCATGAGGTAATTAAGGTGCATGCGAGAGACTTTCCTCAAATTTGACACTTCACTCAATGATGAGCTTGTCCTTAGAGGAAATCAGGAGCCGGTATCCCTTCACACCATCAAGGTATCCAACAAAGATGCACTCAATGCTCTATGGATCAAGATCTTTTCTCTTTTAAGAGGGGATCCTGGCCCATGCTCGGGAGCTGAAAACACGGAAGTGGGTGGCCTTTGGTTTAGTGCCACTCCAAGCCTCAAAGGGGGACTGATCCTTGACAGACCTATGAGGAGATTTTTTCTGGATGTAATTAACACAATTAAGTGCTTTAGCCCATAGCTTATGAGGCAGTGACTTAGCATGCAACATGCAGGAAGCCATCTCTTTGAGAGATTGGTTCTTTCTCTCAGCAACTCTGTTCTGCTATGGAGTGTATGGAACTGTGTTCTGCAACTGTATGAAAGACTGAAGGCAAAGGTTCTGAAGTGTTGTGTTAACATATTCCCCCCCATTGTCTATACAAAGGGCTTTGATCTTTCTCTCTGATTGTGTCTCAACTAGTGCTTTGAAATCTTCAAAGTGCGCAAAAACTTCAGATTTGGTCCTGAGAAGATACACCCAAGTATACCGTGAGAAATCATCAATAAATGTAAGCACATACCTTGCTTTGTTGATGGAAGGATGAGGAAAAGGCCCCATGAGATCACTATGGATCAAATCTAGAGGAGAGGATGCTTTGTGAGTCTTGCCGATGTCAAACCCTTCTCGAGGATGTTTGCAAAGGACACACCCTTCACAAACTCCTTTGGAGAAACTGATATTTGGCAAGCCTTCCACCATCTCATTCTTTCTTAGCTGCTGCATATACCTGTAATTTAAGTGACCAAACCTCTCGTGCGAAAGCCTACTACTATCATCAGCATGCGCAAGCAATAAGGAGGATTCAGATTCAATAAATTTGGAAAATGTATACAGTCTGGCTCCATTGTTTACCTCACTGGTTGCAATTTTGGAGCTGCTATGTAGGTCATATATGTTCACTGCATCTGGAGCAAATTCCACTCTCTTTCTGGTGCCGGAATGAGTGATCTGATAAACTAAAAGCAATTTTATCGAAAGTTTTGGAACATGAAGCACATCTTCAAAGCTTCCGTGTAAAAGTTCCACTCTACCTTTTCCAGTGACCTCAATAGATGAGTCATCTCCCATGAGGATGGGAGGTCCTTCGCATGCATCCAAAGAGGAATACACTTCCTTTGTAGCAGCCATATGATGTGATGCACCAGAATCTATAATCCATGCATCAGGAGAAGAATTAATTGCAACTAAAGCATGAAAATTCTTACCTTTCCCGTGTGGCGGATCCTCAGTTTTCTTCTTGGCGCGCTGAGGGATGTGGTCCCCAAGGTTGTGCTTCTGAAGGATTTCTACCATTTGGTCAATTTGTTTCTGCATGCAAGAGGATTCTGGATGGAATCCTCTTTGACAGTAGGTGCATCTATTTCCTTGTTTCCCTTTCTCATTTCTCGAGCCGGAGGAGTCATTGAAGGGCTTGGTGTACCCTTCCTTATTTGGATGGGAATGTGCTTTTCCCTTGTCTTTTTGTTGCTGATTTTCCTGATTTGAATCAGATCTGTGATTTTTATTGTGTTTGCCATCATGCACAGCAAGTGCATGCGCTTTTGGAGGTTTGATTTTCCCCATGCCAATGAGTTTAGCTTGCTCAAAAATAAGGGATTCCATAAATTATTTGAGAGAAGGCATAGTGTAGGATTTGTCTATTGCGAGCCTTACTGAATGAAATGTAAACACAATGATGGAGTATTCCGGTCCAAGCTTTGACATAATAGAGAGAACTTGGCGACTCTCCTCCTTGGATTTGTCAATTCCACAACTGTTGAGTTGTAGCAATAGATCATTATATTTGGTGAAGAAGTCTTGAATTCTGTCATAGTTCCATGGATCCAATGATAGTAGCTCCACTTCGAGCAGATGTCCTTTCATCTCATCCTGTTTCCCGTAGAGTTCTTCAACCTTTTTCCAAATCTCATTGGGAGTATTGTAGGTAGATAGATGAAACTGTAGCTCTAGAGAGATGCACATGCATATGGATCCGTGGGCCTCATCCATACGGTTGACGTACTTGGATTTCTCCATGGCTGAAGTGGGTTCTATTAGTGTCAGTCTTCCCAGCCTTCCTCCAGTGATCAAATATGCTCTTACAAAGTGGTCTCAGAGTTTCCAAGTCAAATTTTGTCATTTCAAAGAGTTTTCAAGCAAAATTTGGTCACTAGGCATTAGGTCTAGGGTTTGCTTTCACACTTTTCAAATTTGTCCAAATGTCAGTCCAGGTCATCTTTCAGCTGAGCCTATCATCATTAAGAGGGTTTTTATCATCATATTAGGTTCCATTGGGTCATGTTACACCTTATTCATGCTTCAGTTGTGCCTAGGCAAGGTCATTTCCCTCTCCTAGGGTTTTGAAGGAAATTTCTCTTGGATGGTCAAATCACCGGCAAAACTTGTTTCCTGATGTTCATACACCTTCCCCTATCCTTAAAGTACCTTATCAAACACTTCCCAACACTCAGATCCCCCAAAATCCTCATTTTTGCACAAACCCTAGTTTCTAGCTACAACTTGGCAATTTTCTAGGTTTGGCCTGTGTTTTGCCCTTTTCGACCCCTTCCCCTCACTCAATCTCTGAGATTCCACTTTCCCCTGCTTCCTAACATCCCTCCCCACTCCCAAAAATTTCCCCAAGAATTTAGAAGCCCTCCATCCCCTTCATTTCGCTCCATTTCGACAAAATCCCTTGTTTCACACATCTGGACAAGTTGCACTCAAATGATGTTTCAGAGCAATAAAAGATGAATTTTGGAAAACTGAGAGAGGTTTTTGTCCATAACATGCCAAAGAAGAAAAACCTCCTTCACGTTTTGCACAGGTGTCATGGTTTTAGAGCAATGCCAAAATTACAGTCGCCGGATCCAAGGAGTTTGGCCAAGGCACAAAAACGGAAAAAGAAGACCAACCCGCTTCGTATCTTGGCTGAGGCCTCTCTCACTCACCATGATACTCATTAGCATCCTGCTAGCAGAAAACCCAAGAAATTTTGAGAGTTTTGAAGCATTTTTGGCATTTTTGGGAATTTTACAGGTTTTGGCCATTTGACCGGTCTCACCCCGCGCGCGACCATACATGGGGGCAACTCAGAACGGGGAAAACTTTGCATTTTTGGAATTTTCATGCAAAAATACACTTGCCTATGGATGGGTTTCAGATTTTATGGAGATTTGGGCTTCCAAAAGCTCAAAATACATGCAAAATTTGACTTTCTGCCCCTATTTTGAGTTGCAGAAAGCTGTCTTGGGAGAAATGACTTTTGAGGGGTCAAATCAACTCCAAATTCAAAAATTCCGGTGGGGTTGGAAAGTAGACACGCAGAAATTTCCAACGAGCTATCTTTCACTTGATTTGGACACCGGGAAGGCCCTAAAACAGAGCTGTGAATGTGCGCGACCAGTCAGAGTGATGTGCGCGACCTGTCAGGGAAATTTGCCTGTTTTGACCAGTTCGGCCAGCAAAACACTGTTTTCATCTTGGTTGACTTTTGAGGCATGTAAATGATGGATTTTTATGTAATTTTCATGGCACTTAGATACTTTTACTCTCCTTCATCACTTCTAGAATATTCTTTGATGTAAATGGTAAATATTTAATGCATGGATAGGTTTCCTAAGTTTTAGAGGCAAGTTGTTTTGACTGCCTATTATCTAGTGCTCAGTTTAGAATTAGTTGAAACAGCTCCTAGGAAGCTGAGCTCGACCCCTAGAGGTGGGGAAAGGAGTTAGATAATCTATATTATGCCTTCTCTTGCTCATTTTCAGGGTTGGACTCTTGAGGGAGAAGCTTCTATTGTATATTTTACTTGTATCTCTGCAATTTGAGGAAAAGGAAGACCAGGGTTTTGCAGACATCATTGGGATTCTTGTGGATTCTTGTGTTGATGGTGTGTTTCTCTTATTCTAATTGTAAGTGTGTTTATGTGTTCCATCTCTTTCTTTACTGCAGCTTATTAAACAAATGAAGTGATAAAGTTTGAATTCATGCTTGCCATGCTCAGCTTTCAAATTTGTTTAATGTTTATGTTTTCCACTGTCTAGAGAGGATTCAAAGTCATTGTTTGCCCTCTTTAGCTTCTCTTTTTTCTTCCTTGATCATCCATCTCAGCTAAAGGCATCAGCACAAACTCCTACCTTGCCCCAAAGACCCACCTGCAAAACCTGAGCTCAATCCCCGCACCTTGAATTGCACTCCCTCAATTTGCCACCAAAAACCCCAAAAACCCCAAATCAACCTTTATAATCAGTTTACTAGCCTAATATCAGTGTTACCTTTGTTGGTCATCTCATCCCATTGAAGATCTACCGAGATTGACCGGAGAGAGCCTTCTCCTGCCCCGTAGGGCTAGCTACGAGGCTAAATGGTTTGATGTAGCCTTGAGGTTTACCTTTCTCAGCCTGAGGTGAAATTTCAAGTGCTAACATACTGGCGACCATACTGGGGAGAACATCTAAACCTTTGCTCATTGACGTGTTATTTCATAAGTCTTAGACGGAGCCTGAAGTTACGCCAGGAAGCCTTCGAAAACGCTCTTGTTTTACATCAGCGTTAGTAGATAAACGCTGCTTCAATCAATCTCCGTGAGCTTGTGAATACGGACACTTCATTTGCATTTTACCCCAGTACATGTATCAAGTTCAGATCTGATTGTTGATGGTGGACAACGATCAGACACTTGAAAGGCTGAAATCATTCACTTGGCGAGCTGTTTCAACTAATTCAGATTTGCAACCCCCAAAAGCCATTGATTGTCAAGTTGCAGTTGAAGACTTGGAAGTGGACACACATGATTTAATGATTCAAGGTGACTCTGTACCATTTTGTTTCGAATCATTTCAGTTTATAAGGCAGAATTCTCATAAAATCTCTCAAGAACAAGATGAGCAGCATGTAGGCAATCATGTAATCACAATGGAACCAATAGAAATGGGATTGCAGCAGTCTTTTCAAGTTTTTCATGATCCAATAGCTGATGTTTTGGATGAGGTTTGCAGTCAAAGTCTTTCTCCATTAACTACATGTGAGCTTGAAACATGTGCTGATATGAATTTGATTCGGCAACCGGTTTCTTTGTCATTTTCAGCAGAGGTCTCGTCACAAGGCTCAGATCAAAGTTTGCATTCATGGTATGAGAAGAAGAGAAGTAATCCATTGGATGAGCTAGGTTCCAGCGTGCTTGAATTTCAAGATCCTTATGCAGTGTTTTTGGAGGTGGATAGAGAATTCATATCTTTCAACGGATCTGTTTCTAAGTTGTCATGGGAGTTGCCTTTCAGTAGTTCTCTCTTGTTATTCATAAGCGAGAACTTGTGGAGAATTCGAACAGCAGATCGGATACTTGCTTGGTTACATTGGTGTTTTCATTTCACTTGACCAGGTGATGAATGAAACTATTAGAGTAGGTTGTGATGAATAAGCTCCACTTTGAGCATCATTTTCAGTTGGTCGATTGTGTTTAAGTATTGAGTCAGTTTTTAGTTGAGTCATGAGTCCTTTGTTAGTCCATTTTCAGTCTTGTTGTTAAGTTAGTTTGAGTCGGTTTTCAGCCATGCAATTCAGCTTGAGTTTTTGACTCCATTGCCCAATGGTTGCAAGCACTGGTCTGCTCTCCCAGATGTCTAAGGTTCTTGGCACCTCCAAGGAGCTACCATCCCCATTGGAGCCAATGTTAGTGTCAGTCTTCCCAGCCTTCCTCCAGTGATCAAATATGCTCTTACAAAGTGGTCTCAGAGTTTCCAAGTCAAATTTTGTCATTTCAAAGAGTTTTCAAGAAAAATTTGGTCACTAGGCATTAGGTCTAGGGTTTTCTTTCACACTTTTCAAAGTTGTCCAAATGTCAGTCCAGGTCATCTTTCAGCTGAGCCTATCATCATTAAGAGGGTTGTTATCATCATATTAGGTTCCATTGGGTCATGTTACACCTTATTCATGCTTCAGTTGTGCCTAGGCAAGGTCATTTCCCTCTCCTAGAGTTTTGAAGGCAATTTCTCTTGGATGGTCAAATCACCGGGAAAACTTGTTTCCTGATGTTCATACACCTTCCCCTATCCTTAAAGTACCTTATCAAACACTTCCCAACACTCAGATCCCCCAAAATCCTCATTTTTGCACAAACCCTAGTTTCTAGCTACAACCTGGCAATTTTCTAGGTTTGGCCTGTGTTTTGCCCTTTTCGACCCCTTCCCCTCACTTAATATCTGAGATTCCACTTTCCCCTACTTCCTAACATCCCTCCCCACTCCCAAAAATTTCCCCAAGAATTTAGAAGCCCTCTATCCCCTTCATTTCGCTCCATTTCGACAAAATCCCTTGTTTCACACATCGGGACAAGTTGCACTCAAATGATGTTTCAGAGCAATAAAAGATGAATTTTGGAAAACTGAGAGAGGTTTTTGTCCATAACATGCCAAAGAAGAAAAACATCCTTCACTTTTTGCACAGGTGTCATTGTTTTAGAGAAATACCAAAATTACAGTCGCCGGATCCAAGGCGTTTGGCCAAGGCACAAAAACGGAAAAAGAAGACCAACCCGCTCCGTATCTTGGCTGAGGCCTCTCTCACTCACCATGATACTCATTAGCATCCTCCTAGGAGAAAACCCAAGAAATTTTAAGAGTTTTGAAGCATTTTTGGCATTTTTGGGAATTTTACAGGTTTTGGCCATTTGACTGGTCTCACCCCGCGCGCGACCATACATGGGGGCAACTCAGAACGGGGAAAACTTTGCATTTTTGGAATTTTCATGCAAAAATACACTTTCCTATGGATGGGTTTCAGATTTTATGGAGATTTTGGCTTCCAAAAGCTCAAAATACATGCAAATTTTGACTTTCTGCCCCTATTTTGAGTTGCAGAAATATGTCTTGGGAGAACTGACTTTTGAGGGGTCAAATCAACTCCAAATTCAAACATTCTGGTGGGGTTGGAAAGTAGACTCGCAGACCTTTCCAACGAGCTATCTTGCACTTGATTTGGACACCGGGAAGGCCCTCAAACAGAGTTGTGAATGTGCGCGACCAGTCAGAGTGATGTGCGCGACCTGTCAGGGAAATTTGCCTGTTTTGACGAGTTCGGCCAGCAAAACACTGTTTTCATCTTGGTTGACTTTTGAGGCATGTAAATGATGGATTTTTATGTAATTTTCATGGCACTTAGATACTTTTACTCTCCTTCATCACTTCTAGAAGATTCTTTGATGTAAATGGTAAATATTTAATGCATGGATAGGTTTCCTAAGTTTTAGAGGCAAGTTGTTTTGACTGCCTATTATCTAGTGCTCAGTTTAGAATTAGTTGAAACAGCTCCTAGGAAGCTGAGATCGACCCCTAGAGGTGGGGAAAGGAGTTAGATCATCTATATTATGCCTTCTCTTGCTCATTTTCATGGTTGGACTCTTGAGGGAGAAGCTTCTATTGTATATTTTACTTGTATCTCTGCAATTTGAGGAAAAGGAAGACCAGGGTTTTGCAGACATCATTGGGATTCTTGTGGATTCTTGTGTTGATGGTGTGTTTCTCTTATTCTAATTGTAAGTGTGTTTATGTGTTCCATCTCTTTCTTTACTGCAGCTTATTAAACAAATGAAGTGATAAAGTTTGAATTCATGCTTGCCATGCTCAGCTTTCAAATTTGTTTAATGTTTATGTTTTCCACTGTCTAGAGAGGATTCAAAGTCATTGTTTGCCCTCTTTAGCTTCTCTTTTTTCTTCCTTGATCATCCATCTCAGCTAAAGGCATCAGCACAAACTCCTACCTTGCCCCAAAGACCCACCTGCAAAACCTGAGCTCAATCCCCGCACCCTGAATTGCACTCCCTCAATTTGCCACCAAAAACCCCAAAAACCCCAAATCAACCTTTATAATCAGTTTACTAGCCTAATATCAGTGTTACCTTTGTTGGTCATCTCATCCCATTGAATATCTACCGAGATTGACCGGAGAGAGCCTTCTCCTGCCCCGTAGGGCTAGCTACGAGGCTGAATGGTTTGATGTAGCCTTGAGGTTTACCTTTCTCAGCCTAAGGTGAAATTTCAAGCGCTAACAGGTTCCACTTCTGTAGCCATGGTAATCCTGTACAACCCTTTATGATGAAGGTATCGAGCCATTTTGTGCTTCCATTCGTGATAGTTGTATGCTGTTAGGATAGATGCTTTGGGAAACTCCATTTTTCTGTCGATCTTCGATCTCCAAGCTGTAATACCTGCAAAATAAATTACTGGTGCATCTTTTATCTAGCAACCTGTGGGCTCTGATACCATGTAAATGTGTTAGAAAACCTCCACAGATGAATCTAGCTAGTAAAGGTTGAACACACAGCTTTTGCAGAGCAAAAACACTAAAAGAAAATCGAAAGAACAAAAGAATAATTCATAGAAAATGGGTTACAATGCTCATGATATAGCATTACTGGGTGAAGATCCCAAGGTAATGCACCATAGTGGTGATCAATGAGAAGACTCAACACCTACAACAAGTTCCGAAGAGAATTGGTCAGTTGCAGAGTGAAAGGAGGAGCAAATCACTTAGTAAATCATGCACAAGAACTAACCAGTTACGGAGTTAAAGAAGGAGCAAATCATGGAGTAAATCATGCAAAAGGAATCTTGCATGTAGTCCCATGCTATAACTAAGAGTCCACATGTAGTTGTGTGGTACTTCCAACACAAATCAAACCAAAGCAATAGGCACCGTTATTGACGATTTTTTTCCAATTTTCAAACTTGGTAACGATGAAGTAACATCAGGGTTGTAACTATCAAGTCTTGCAGGTAGAGAGGCCACTGTCCAATGTCTCTCTCTCTGGAAAGATCACCCCCCTTAGTAGCAGAAGTGAGAAACTAGCATGGTCGATCATATCTCGGAAGAAAACATAGCAAAACTTCTTTGGCTTCTCAGGAGAGTTGTTGGGTTGTTGCAGCCGACGGGTCAATCTCTTAGTCGACGAAATTGTTCAGGACCATGCTCTCTTCATCTCTCTGTCGTCAATGCATGATCACTGTAGATTGCGATTGTTATGAAACCAGCTCAAGAAAAGATAGAAAAGATAGATCAACGCCTTAGAATTCAGCCTCTTCGAGGGGGCAACCTCCTTTACATTACATAAATGAACAATTCTTGGATGATTCAAATGACAAAACCTCCTTTCTATATATAGGAGTCTAAGGAGTCACAATATAATCCAGCCAACCTAACAATAACAATATAAAGCCACAAAAATAACAATAGAGGGATTCTAAGGGGCACAGTAATAACAATATGGGGGCAATAAGGGCACAACAATATTAATAAGCGATATAACTACAATAGTAATGGGGTAATCACTAGTATTATAGGGACCCAACATGCCCCTCTCCTTAAAAAAAGTGTTGTCCTCAACACTTGAGTAGTTCTGGATACTTCTGCATAAAATTCTCATCCCCCCGTGTGGAATCTTCAGCGAATAAGTTCTTCCACTTGATAAGATACTGTGAAATTGAACAATTTCGTAGCTATCGAGTTCTTGTTTCTGTGACTGCTTCCGGGTTCCAATATAATTTTTCCTTCGTTGTCAAGTTCTGGAAATATTGTTTGAACTGGGAGCTTGTCGCCTATAACCTTCTTTAAACATGAAACATGGAAAACTGGGTGCAATCGAGAAGCTGCAGGAAGCTCCAATTTGTATGCCATAGTACCAATCTTTTGCAACACCTTGTACGGACCATAATACTTTGGTGATAATTTATTATCCTTCTTAGCTTGCTTGAGGGACATTTGCTTATATGGTTGTAGCCGTAGGAATACCCAATCACCTACATCAAAACTTCTTTCACTGCAATGTTGATCTGCCTGTTGTTTCATTCTATTCTGTGCCAACACGAGGTTATCCTTTAAGAGTTGGAGGACTTGTTGTTGATGTTCGATGTGATGTTCCACTGCCTGAACCTTAGAATTTTCTCTTAAATATGATGTGATGGATGGTGGTTGATACCCATAAAGTGCCATAAATGGGGTCATTTTTGTTGCTGTATGGAAGGAAGTGTTATACCACCATTCAGCCAGAGGAAACCATTTGAACCATTGTGTCTGTTTATCAGATACAAAGCAACGAAGATATCCTTCCAAACATTTGTTTACTATCTCAGTTTTCCCATCAGATTGAGGATGATAAGATGAGCTATGAGCTAACTGAGTACCAAGACAAGAAAATAATTCTGTCCAAAAATTTCCAGTGAAAATGGGATCTCTGTCACTTACAATAATCTTTGGGTTTCCATGTAGCTTTTGAATTGTTTCCATAAATGCAGTAGAAACTGTACTGGCATTAAATGGATGTGATAATGCACAAAAGTGTGCATACTTGGTAAGTCTTTCAACTACCACCATGATGACACTCTTTCCCTCAGACTTGGGTAAACCTGTGATAAAATCCATTGAAACCTCCTCCCAATGTTGGCTTGGAATGGATAAAGGTTGTAATAGACCCGGTGTCTTAATTGTTTCAACTTTATTTTGCTTCCAAACCAAACATTCCGCCACAAACTTTTGAATATCTGATTTAAGGCCATCCCAAAAAAATTCCTTCTTAACCCTGTGGTAAGTTTTTAAAAATCTTGAGTGCCCTCCTAAGGGAGAAGTGTGCAATTCCATAAGAATCTTTTGTTTTAGCTGGGAATTCTTACAGAGGTATAAGCGATCTTTGTACCATAACGAATCATTTTTCCAGCTAAATGTATCAGATGTACTGGAATCTTGTTGTAACTTTCGAATAAGTGCCCACACTTCTTTGTCATTCTTCCATTCCTCCCTTGCTTCGTTTATCCAATCTGGTTGGATAATAGAAATGGCACACAACAATGCTTCCACATCCTCATCCTTTCTTGAGAGTGCATCTGCCACCACATTTTGCTTCCCTTTTTTGTAGATGATTTCAAAGTCATAACCCAACATCTTTGTGACCCACTTTTGTTGCTCTTCAGAGGATAATCTTTGTTCTAAAAAGTATTTAAGGCTATCATGATCCGTTTTTACCTTGAAGTGTCTACCCATTAGGTAGGGTCGCCATTTCTTAAGTGCATGGAGTATTGCCAACATTTCCTTCTCATAAATAGCTTTTCTTAAAAACTTTCCCTTGATTGGACGACTTTCAAAAGCAATGGGTCTTTCATCTTGCATTAGAACAACACCAATTCCATTTCCTGAAGCATCACATTCCACAATAAAGGTTTTTTTGAAGTCTGGTGTAGCTAAGACCGGTGCTTGGCACATTGCCTCTTTAAGATGTTCAAAGGCCTTTGTTGCTTCCGGAGTCCATGAAAATGCATCTTTCTTCAATAATGTTGTTAGAGGTGCTGCTATTCTCCCATAATTCTTAACAAACTTGCGATAATACCCTGTCAACCCAAGAAATCCTCGCAGATGCTTTATGGATGTGGGGATTTTCCATTCCTTAATGGCTTTAATTTTGCTAGGGTCTACCTTAACTCCTTCATGAGATACAATATGACCCAAATATTCCACCTCCTGGACTCCAAAGAAACATTTGGATCTTTTTGCATATAATTTTTTCTCCTTCAATAGTTGTAGAACCTTGTCAACATGTTCAACATGATCCTTCCAAGACTTGCTGTAGATTAGTATATCATCAAAAAATACTAACACAAATTTTCTAAGGAATGGTTTGAAAATTGAATTCATCAAACCTTGAAATGTTGAAGGTGCATTGGTAAGGCCAAAAGGCATGACCAAAAATTCATAATGACCCTCATGAGTTCTAAATGTTGTTTTCAAAATGTCTTCAATCTTCATTCTGATTTGATGATATCCTAAACGAAGATCCAACTTGGTGAAGTAAATTGATCCATGCAATTCATCCAGTAATTCATCAATGACAGGAATGGGGAACTTATCTTTAATAGTGAGCTTGTTGAGCTCCCTATAATCCGAACACATGCGCCATGATCCATCCTTCTTGTGCACCAATACTACTGGAGCAGAGAAAGAACTTTGACTCAGTTGAATTATACCAGCCTCTAGCATTTCTTCAACCATACGTTCAATTTCACTCTTTTGGACATAGGGATATCTGTACGGCCTGATGTTTGGAGGAACACTTCCTGGAATCAGATGAATAGCATGATCATGATCACGCATAGGTGGGAGACCTTTGGGAGTCTCAAATACCTTGGAATGATTGTCCAGGACTTTTTGGAGATCTGGAGAAATAGATGATTCCGATGTGGAAACATCTAGCGAACATAATTGTGCAATTACACCTCTTTGCTCCTTTTTTAGAAGCTTTGTCATACTATTAGAGCTGATTATCTTTCCTGGTTTCCCTACAATACCCCTTAATTCAACTTCCTTTCCTTCCATAGAAAATTTGATGAAAAGTTCTTGAAAATTAAAAGCTATTGTACCCAAGGATTGTAGCCATTGGACTCCTAGTACAACATCAGCACCTCCCATTGGAATGGAAAGCATTGGGCTAGTCAATACATATTCTCCCATGGATAGCTTGATATTATGGCACTTTCCAGAGAAATTTATTGTTCCTCCATTTGCAATCATCACTTGACACTCTGGTGCTGGATATAGGAAGCAATTCAATTCTTTCACTACCTTACAATGAATAAAATTGTGGGTGCTTCCTGAATCAATCAACACTATTACCTTTTTCTTCTTGATTTGTCCTTCTATCTTGATGGTTTGAGGAGTGGTAATTCCCGCCAATGCATTACAAGATATGGTCGGATTTATTTGTTCTTCATCTAGGCTTTGTTCCTGGAGTATATCCTCTTCTTTTGACCTTTCTTGCTCCTTTTCTTCTTCCTCTTCACAATCTATGTAGAATAATTTCTTCTCAGCACACTTATGACCTTTAGTGTATTTGCTATCACAACTGTAACAAAGCCCTTTTGCTCTTTTTTCTTCCAATTTTTGTGGTGTCAACCTTATAGGTTGTGGAAGACTAGGGGCAACAACACTTTCGTCTTTATAGTTGTGAGTGGTATGCTTCCTGGTTGCCATAATTTTGCTTTCCATTTTTCTTGCTAACCTGAATGCCTTCTCTAATGAATCAGGTTCCCAAAGGTGAACATCATGTTGGATATTATCCTTTAAAGACCCTATGAACACATCAATCCTATGCTCCTCTAGAATATCTTTTACCCTTATGTTTAATTTTTGGAACTCCTCAATGTGCTCCATTATTGAACCCTTTTGTTTGAGACTTATCAATTGGCTAAAAAAAGTGTTGCTTTTTGTATCCTCATAATGTGCTATCAATTCTTCCGTAAAAATTGCCCAAGTGATAAATGGTTTACGAGAGCAAATCCATTGATACCATACAAACTGATTTGGTTCCAAATATAAAGTTTCCATACGTACCTTTTGTGTGTTTTTCACATTATTGAGATCGAAGAATTGCTCCATCTGTAATATCCATGTGGCAGGATCCTTGCCATCAAACTTCCTCATATCTATTTTTGGAATATGGTGAGTCTTCGATCCAACATTAGCATCTACGGAATCATGATTAACATTTCTTTTGTTCTCATCATGAGTTTCCTTTAGTACCCTTTCACCCTTAGGGACCATTTCTTGTAGCAACTTATTCATATTTATCTTCAATTCGTCCATGTCTGTCTTCAAATCTATCTTCAAATCATCCATCTTAGCTTCCACGTCAATCATCTTAGCTTCTACGCCTTTCTTTAAATAGTCCATCTTAGCTTCTACACCTTTCTTTAAACCATCCATCTTAGCTTATGTTCCTTTTTTTGCAAGGGATAGTTGTTGCACTTGGTCTTGTAATTTTGGTATATCATGTTGCATTTCTTCCTCTTCTTCATGAGTCATGCTAGAGCCTTCAGGTTCCTTACTAGGTGTTTGCATTTTCTTTCCTCGGGGCATCAATTACCGATAATAATGCTCTACTATGCCCTTTGAATTCCTTCAAAATAAATTTTCAAACCAAGCTTAAGCAAAAATTTAAGAAAATATACACACCTTTTTTCACTTTGTAGGAGCTCGATATTGCCTCTGATGTATCTATGTACTTTCCAATCATCTAGTTCTGAATTTGTGAGGTGTAGTAGCCCTCTGTGTCATCTTTCCAATGCCACAAGTCTGACCCAAATTGGATTCTCCAAGGAAGAGTTATGTGAAATCTCCCACAGTGACTTGCTTATAGACTAGTTTAGTAGAGCGAACTTGTACGACATTCCACGAGTCACTGTTTCGACCTTTGGATCTAAAACATGCATACAAGAAACTACATTCCGTCCTCTTTCTGTAGCTTCTTATGAAATTTAAATCCGATCCCCAGAAAGAAGGTTATGACGATTTTCCCCAGGTCGCCTGTTTTGAATGTAATTCAAGAGTCTGCAAAAAGACCAACTTCCTCCGATCATATCTCTACAAATATCACGTGAAAAGCTCTGAAATTCAGAGCCAAGGTTCAGCGCGATTTCTTCTCAAATGGGTTTTTTTTTGCGACTTCTGAAACGTCACAGAACAAAAGTTATAGCGAAAATTCCACGATGACCTGTTTGGAGCAGCGAAACCCTCGAGTCCAAAGCTTCGATACCAAATGTTATGAAACCAGCTCAAGAAAAGATAGAAAAGATAGATCAACGCCTTAGAATTCAGCCTCTTCGAGGTGGCAACCTCCTTTACATTACATAAATGAACAATTCTTGGATGATTCAAATGACAAAACCTCCTTTCTATATATAGGAGTCTAAGGAGTCACAATATAATCCAGTCGACCTAACAATAATAATATAAAGCCACAAAAATAACAATAGAGGGATTCTAAGGGGCACAGTAATAACAATATGGGGGGAATAGGGGCACAACAATATTAATAAGCGATATAACTACAATAGTAATGGGGTAATCACTAGTATTATAGGGACCCAACAACGATATTGAAAAATACTCGGCCCTGCTCTAGGAGCAGGTGGTCTTCAAGGTAAATTTCATGATTTGGTTTCAGAGAAAGGTGTAACAAGTATGGAAAAAATTAGCAATTTTTTTTGGATTTACATATCTTTCTCACCAAAATATTGCAGATTTTATGGGGTGGTCGAGTAATCAAAAACCATTATGGTGGGTCATTCCCCTGTTACTTTTCTGGTCCATATAGAAATGGAGAAATATCTATATTTTCCAAGATAGATGGACGGACTTTGAGATGATGCATGAAGAAATCATTTCACTACATGCTTTATATCCTTCACAGGATGCTATTCCTAAAGTGAAGATGGGCAGGAGCCCTGGTCCCAATATGGAACTTCCTTTTGCCTGTTTTGATGGTGCTGCACAAAATAGCATATGTGGTTGCGGCTTTTGGATAAATATATCAAAGGATTTACAATATAAGGCACACTTGAATGCTGACCTGGGTACAAACAACAAGGCCGAGGCTATGGCACTGTGGGGAATGCTGTGGTTTATTAATTTTCTTAATATTCCGGAGATTCACATATACGGGGACTCGAAGATCATCCTAGAACATGTCAAAGGAAAGGCACTGATTAAAAAGCAAGAATTGCATGGCTGGTTAAGGAGAATTCAAGATCTCTGGAATCTACTAGGGCAACCCACAATTCAACATATCAGAAGAGAATATAACCAGATTGCTGATGAGCTATCAAAAAATGGACTACATGATCCAATGGGTGAAGTGCAGATGAACATTCATATGGAGGACACGAGGATCTACTTTTTGCAATATACAATTCCAAGGTAAAATCTATATGTGTTTTGTTTTTTGTATAACTATTTTGTTTTTTGTTATGCAACAGGAAGAATATGGTGGTGTGTATAATACATTGCTCTCTCTATAAAATGGCTCGATATGTTTTTTTTTCCAGCAAGCTATTTGAAAAAATGTTGTTTCGGATATCTCCTTATATTCGATTATATATTTCCATGTAGTAATTATTGATTTTCTCTTCAAGAATGTTAACTCTCTACTCTAAGAATTTCTATATACAGATTGCATTTTATTTCTTTTTACATTAGAACAACAGAATTATCACCTGTTTGCTTTTTTGGAATATCATGTACTCGATACATAATGATTAATATATAGTTTTTTTGCTCGGAAAAAAAAGTATGGACTCTCGAGTGACTTAATTAGTTTACAAAATTCTTAATTAGTTTAGAAATTTATCTATATTTTTGTTGAGTTAAATTTCATGGTTTGTAGATATTTTAACATTGAATTTTATGATTCTATATAATACTTCGTAACATTACAATTGTAAAAAATAATATAATAAGTTTGTGAAAGTATAAGTAATTAAATTCAAAGATAACTTTCAGCGAGATTAGAATTAAAATAAATATAGGGGAGGGTCGCCATTACCTGTGCACCCTCCCCGCCACATCACAAAACCACGCGTCAAAGCACATGGAGCCGGTACGACAGCTGTCCACCATGGAGCTCCATGTGTTGGCCATCATATCATCACATAAAACTTTGTGTTCACGCCATTTCAAAGGTTTGTTTGGGGTCATTGCTGTGATGTTCCATTTTCCCTTTGTCTTTCTGCTCAGTGCCGGTTGTTGGGCGAAGCCCCTCGCCGAAGATGGCACGGGACGGCCCTAGAATCTACGCGCTTCGTCTTTTATTCGTGTGTTGTTCCAAGCATTTGTTCAATTGACAGGGTTTGTGGACCTGCGTGCTTCGCCTGGTATGCAGGTGCTAGTGCAAATGTTTGCTAGAGGTTCAAGGTTTGTGGTTGGAACATCGCTTCTACTTTTCTTGTGCTTTTCCACCTGGATTTCTTGGTCGTTCTAGAATGTCGGTTGTCTAGGGTTTCTCTGGTGGTGGTCTTATTCGGCGATTTTGTTGTTTGGGGAGGATTCGGTCGCAGTTTTACTGAGCTCGGGTTAATTTAAGAATTTATTGTTAATTTGTTGTTTTGTGCTAGTGTTTTTGGTGGTTTTCTATTGTCTAATGGCTTTTTCTTCTCGTTGCAGGCGTGGAAAAGGTTGTTGCAGGTGTGGAGAAGGTTTGGCAAGCTTCGGGGAAGGTGGGGAAGGTCGGCGACCATCCATGGCCTGTATCCGGTAGGATTTTAATCCTACCAGCAATTTCTCTATGTTTTTCAACACAAGCAACTCTATTTGGATATTTTGTAAACTTTCTATGGAATTTTTTTGAGGGTTTAGGGGTTTTGGGATATTTTGATGCTGTTTTTTGTTGAAGGTTTAGGGCTTTTGTGGAAACTTCACTGTTTTCGCTGTTATTTTTGTTGTCCTGTGCTGCCCTCGGCCGTCCCGTGCCCTCAGCCGTCTCGTGCCATCCTTGGCGGAGGGCTTCGCCCAGCAACTAGCCTAAGCAGAAAGACAAAGGGAAAATGGAACATCGTAGCAATGACCCCAAACAAACCCTCGAAACCCTCTGTCGCTGCTCTCAATTGACTTGCATAATGTTTCCCTTAGGCTTCCCTTTGAAAAGATGATCCTCTCATGGCATCCATCACCTCTCTTCACTTCGTCCGTGAAAGATTTTGTTAGGAACTTCACTCTTTGTATTTAAAATGAAGCCTCTCTCGCTATTTCACTGCTCACCTATCCAATAGTTTCATCTTGCAATTTTCTTAAATTCACTATAAAATAATTTTCGGGTTCCAACCACTCTGACCGCAATCCACTTCTCTTTAAAGTCTGAGATCAATGGATATCATTATTAAGCCATTGTAGTTTTGTAGAAAGTCGTTAGATTGACTAATTTGAGTATATTTACAGTTTAAGAAAATTTGGGGTTATTTTGGTTGCGCTGAAAATAACAAATTCTTTAATGGCCATATATATGGGGCAGTATAAGTCTACCATTGCAGTTATTTAACTATGAGCATATATAGCTTCCCTGCATTTATATCTATGAACAAATTAGTTATCTGTTGTTAACCCTTAATTATCTAACAAAACTTACATGCCCTGAACCAATGAAAATCAGTGCACCAAATAGAATGAAAAATATACAATTGAAACATTCAATTTGTTTCAATTTTCAAAGGCAAATTCTCCAACAACTTTGAGTGGATTCTCAATTTACACAGTGCAGTTTTGATCTATAACACTTGATTTATTGGACATTCAATTTAGAAGACAAATTTCTCCAAACTGCTTTGAGTGGATTCTCATTTATACAACACTTTTCCATTAGTTTACATTTTGATAGTCCCATGAATTTAATACTTTTGTTGCTAAATGTGGATTCTATCATCATAACTGAATAATTCGATCCCGAATTCTTTTTGGAAATCTAATTTGATGCGACCGTAAAATAAATAAACAAATAAGGACTACACACATTTTACAGTCGATTCCAAAACCGGTTACTCATGGTTAGAGAGATGAGAATAAATATTTTTAGTAATGAATTATGTTCTCATACATAAAAATCATTTCAATAACTAACCCTTCTTGGGGTCCAATGATAAAACCGTACTGTATCAGTGACTTTTCATTTTAATTTAAGTAAGGATGTGGATCCTGTAAATGAGAAAATATGACTTATTCCTAGGTCCCGCTGATTCAGTTGTTCACTTCAAATTTCTAATGTATATTAGTATCTAAAATAATAGTATACTCATTATGTGAATATCTGAAGTAGTCTCTGTTTCTAGCCCGTCTTGGGGTTCACTGACTAGCTATTATAGAATACAATGGGTAGAAATTGCTTTGTAAGCATTATGGTTGAAGCATGAGCTATCAAGTTGAATGATGTTCCTTTAGATAATGGTCCACTTATTGGAGCCATAAGTGAGTTTAGAGCTTTGTACAGTGCTGCAAATTTGATGCCTTCAATGTTAAGATCGAAGGCATCCTTTGGAAAAATCTCACCATCATCTTTTTCTGTAGAATTCATGTAAAGAAAACTAGGTATAATCTTAATGATCGAGCTATCAAGTTGAATGGTGTTCCTTTAGATAACGGTGCACTTATTGGAGCCATACGTGAGTTTAGAGCTTTGTACGGTGCTGCAAATTTGATGCCTTCAATGTTGAGATCGAAGGCATCCTTTGGAAAAATTTCACCATCATCTTTTTTTGTAGAATTCATGTAAAGAAAACTAGGTATAATCTTAATGATCGAGCTCTCAAGTTTAATGATGTTCCTTTAGATAACGGTCCACTTATTGGAGCCATAAGTGAGTTTAGAGCTTTGTACAGTGCTGCAAATTTGATGCCTTCAGTGTTGAGATCGAAGGCATCCTTTGGAAAAATCTCACCATCATCTTTTTCTGTAGAATTCATGTAAAGAAAACTAGGTATGATCTTAATGATCGAGCTATCAAGTTGAATGATGTTCCTTTAGATAACGGTTCACTTATTGGAGCCATAAGTGAGTTTAGAGATTTGTACATTGCTGCAAATTTGATGCCTTCAATGTTGGGATCGAAGGCATCCTTTGGAAAAATCTCACCATCATCTTTTTCTGTAGAATTCATGTAAAGAAAACTGGGTATAATCTTAATGATCGAGCTATCAAGTTGAATGATGTTCCTTTAGATAACAGTTGACTTATTGGAGCCATAAGTGAGTTTAGAGCTTTGTACAGTGCTGCAAATGTGATGCCTTCAATGTTGAGATCGAAGGCATCCTTTGGAAAAATCTCACCATCATCTTTTTCTGTAGAATTCATGTAAAGAAAACTAGGTATAATCTTAATGATCGAGCTATCAAGTTGAATGATGTTCCTTTAGATAACGGTCCACTTATTGGAGCCGTAAGTGAGTTTAGAGCTTTGTACAGTGCTGCAAATTTGATGCCTTCAATGCTAAGATCGAAGGCATCCTTTGGAAAAATATCACCATCATCTTTTTCTGTAGAATTCATGTAAATAAAACTAGGTATAATCTTAATGATCGAGCTATCAAGTTGAATGATGTTCCTTTAGATAACGGTCCACTTATTGGAGCCATAAGTGAGTTTAGAGCTTTGTACAGTGCTGCAAATTTGATGCCTTCAATTTTGAGATCAAAGGCATCCTTTGGAAAAACCTCACCATCATCTTTTTCTATAGAATTCATGCAAAGAAAACTAGGTATAATATTAATGATCTTTTCCTGCATTTTCCTAATTTTCTCCTCAGAATAACTGCTCAATACGTCCTCGATTTTGAGGGTGTTTCTAGTTTACAGGAAAATTTTGTTCACAATGATGGGCTGCCATAGCTGGGCTTCATGCCCTAGCTATCTTGATGTACAGTTCTATATATACATGATTAAATGATAGGTTTTTTCCTACTCTACTTAATAATGAGTGCTCTCAAAAAATTATTATGAGATAAGACTGTCTGGTCATTTGATTTCTGTATTTAGCCTTTTTCATATGCAACTTGATAATGAATGCTCTCAATTTCTCAAGTGTCCCCTCAATGAATAAAATTATCAGTGGCTTTTTGACATTTAATAAAACTTATTATGAGGTAGATTGCCTCGTCATTTGAGATTGTTTGGTCATTTGATTTTTGTATTTAGCCATTTTCCTAAGCCTTTGGCCATTATCTCTTGTCCAGAGTTGGAATGGAATGTTATTATTGAATTCCCAAACATCGCAGCAATGACCCCAAACAAACGAAGGAAATGGCGCAGACACAAAGTTTTATGTGATGACATGATGCCCAACACATGGAGTTCCACGGTGGACAGGTGTCGTACCGGCTCCATGCGCTTTGACACGTGGTTTTGCGACGTGGCGGGGAGGGCGCACATAATAACTTATAGAAATAGTTTTATCATAATTAATATTTTACAGAAAGACATATTCCATTGAAAATTTCTTATCAACACACAGTTAGGTTGCCACAAGAAATCACTACTAGGTTGTAAGCCAAAATGTTTCTTGGGACAAGAAAAAGATACAATCTAGTGTTGTAAGCCAAAATGTTTCTGTGAAAAGAAAAAGATACAATCTAGTGTTGTAAGCCAAAATGTTTCTATGCCAAGAAAAAGATACAATCCATCCAAAATCCACATCATAATGTGGTTACAACCAAAAACATATGACACCCCTATTCTTTATGGCCCTGAGAATCTTGACTGCCAAAACTCCCCGAGTTACCTTCTTGAGCCAGGTAGGTTGGCTTACCAGTCAAGGGATGATTAGGAAATGGTTGATTGATTCCATATGATTAATTCCAATTTTTAGCTTCCAACCATGGAGGTACTAAGTACCCATACCTCACATTTGCACTACTGACCCCTGCATTAAGTGGAGGTGTGTAATGAGCATACAGAGAATTGACACCAGCTCTGGTAGGAACAAGGCAAGTGGGTAAACCCTCAGTTTGCTAGTGGGGCACTTGAATGTTTATGATATCTTAGAATAATGGTGTATTATTTGCAATGGAGTCCAATGAGTTTGAAATAATCCTGGTTTCATCAGCTATTCTTGTACCATTGATCATCCCTTGTTCCTTTTCAAGCATTTGTTGTGCTTTTCGTTTTTCCTTTTCCTGTCTTGCAATTTGTTTTTGTTGGTCCTTAACTTGCCTTGCTTTATCTCTTTCAATCCTTTCATCTGCTCGATGTTGTGCTGCAACAATCCTTGCTGCCTTCTTCTCCTTGACTAGATCATTCTTTTTCTATTTTAATTCTTGCATTTCAAATTTCTTTTTTTTCCAACTCAACTAACAGGTTTATATAGTCCTCTGAGGTGAGTAATTGTGAGCTTCGACCTAGACGAAGACTACCCGGTGCACCTTGCTTTTTTTCCATTGATACTCTCTCTACTGGTAGCTTTAGGAACTATCCAAGTGTCTTCTCCACCCCTCCCACCTGCATGTCATTGCTTGGTACTTCCCTTTCAGTATCTATTGGAATTGATTGAACCATATCATTATCTTCATTTGATGCCTCATTATGTCCTTCATCTTCTTCTATTGATCTATTGTCCACAAAAAAATGAACAATTTTACTGTTCAATTCTGCTGGTTGTGAGGGCATGTTCATGCTTTCTTCATTGGTTGTTGAGACACTATGTGCATTCATATTGATCATTGCTTCTGCTAGCCATGAAGGTGGGGTTACTTGGCTTGGCAATGTCAATTGGTCATTGTCAACTGCATGTTCAACAATATCATTAACAATATCAGCAACAGGAATTTCATGTTCTTGAGTTGGTGGAACAATCTCCATGTTACTAGGAATTTGTTCATTGTTATATTGTGTTTCACATACAGTTTCATCATCTTCAGCATATAAGTGTGCTTGAGACAGGGAAATCATATTACCAGTTGCAACAACATCATCTTGGTCATCTACTTCTTGCACTTCAACACCTGTTTGGACATTCCCTTCTTCCTGACCATCCACATGAAACGCTTGGCTACAACCAGTATCATGCATAAGAGCATCATAGCTCAGTGGCCAGATTCCTGTCCTCCTAAAGCCAACCTAGATATTTGATGGTGTCAAAGCCCTTTTAAAAACTTTACTTGCAAGCTCTGCTAGCTCAAACCTTTTCACCTCAACCCCTGGATTCTTTGCCATCCATGCAGCGCGCTCCGACCTGAAATAGTTCTTGAAAGGGCCAAACACACTAACACAAGGGGTTGCAGCCTATGAGTGGTATGAGCGGTCAATGTCAACAGGTCGATGCCTAAATTGTTTGCTTCCTCAATTGTTTATACAACCATGTGGCTCCCATGGCCATCTAATATCAAAAGGTGTCTATTATTAGGCGAGACGCCACCTAGTACCGATGCAGCAAAGTGAAAAAGCCAATTTAGAAACAGTTCTTTAGTCATCCATGCATGGGGATGTGCAGCCATGCATGCACCTGGTTCACAGTTCTGTATATAGTTTTTCAGTTGATTTTTACCTTTGAATAGATAAAATCCTGGGATTGAAGTACCAATTGCATTGAGACAACAAAAAATAGTTATCCACTCCCTGCTCTTGGGCAAAATCTTTGGCACATTTTGGCTCCCTCTCTTGGCATTTACCCGCATGCCACAATTCCTCCCTGCCTGTAAACCTGTTTCATCACAGTTCCATATATGGTCTGCTCCATAAGAATGTTTATCTTAAGCACTAGAAAGTGTGTCATAGAACTTTTGCACAACTGCAGGGTGCAAATTTAATGCTCTGTCTCTTTCAAGGCCCTCAGCAGTATGCAATACAAGCTCTGGATGCCTTTTTTTAAACCCAAACCACCATGATTTACCAGGAAACCCATCTTTGAATGGGTTTGGCCTCCCTTGACAGATTTGAGCAACTGTTGATTTGAGTTGTATCAACTCTAGCCCATGTCCCAGTTGGGTCATCTCTTTACACCACTCAACCACCTCGGCCTCCTCCTCCTCAGTCATAACTGTAAGAGGCCCTCTACGTTTTGTATGAGTCAGTCCATTTATCCAATAATGTATTGATGAGGGAGGAATACCATGTTTTTTTGCAGATGCCCGAACTGAGTATCCATTAAACTCTATGTCATCAATTGCAACTAACATTTGTTCTTTTGTCCATCCTCTTATAGCACTGATCTTTTTAGTTGAGCTTGCCCCTTGGACTGTTGTTGATGGTGGTTCTATGGCTAATGGTGTGTTAACATCAGCTACTGTCACATGGTCATCTTCAACAATGTTCCCTGGTGCATTGTTGGCATTAACATCAGCTGGCCTATCATCATCAGACGATGTGCATCGCAGCTGCGCACCCCTTGTCACTCTCCTGCCACTTCTCCTTGTACGAGCAGAGTAACTTCCTTTTGCCATAGATGCAACAACCTGTAAAATTATTGCATGCATTTAGGCATTAGAATATCTGTAAATTATGCTTCATTACTTCTGCAAAAATACTTTTCCTCTATTACAGGAAATTAACAACATGTATGTTACTATTTTCATAATGAGAGTAAATGTTTCACTTTCATAGGGTAGTGTCAAAATTTTGCAAATGTCATTCCAAGTAAATCCATAGTTCATCAATTTAGCAAATTTTATATGGACTCAAGTAGGATTCTATGATAGTTGTTTCAAATATCATTTTCCATTTACTTTCAACGGTTTTATACAGCTAAACCAATGAGGTATGTAAACATGTATGAATTACGACATTCTCCTTATATCTGTTAAAGATTAGGGAATACAGGTAATAAGTAGGTCTATTCAATATGTACTTACCATATAGAGTAGAGTGTAATCATTACTAATGGTTGAATCAGTGCCATAAGTAGAAGCATGGAAATCAAGGTAATGAGGAAACAGAGCTTGTTACATTAGGATATGCGTATACAGTGATTACAGTCTATCCATATGTATTGATTATGGAGAGAACGGTACTCTATATACCAATAAGAAAAAAGGTATTTATATAATCAGAATGACTAAGAGCGAGAACCTCGAGATATCATGTTGTATATTGATTAGCTTGTCAACTTTGTACCTTATCTAAGCTTATGACAAGCTATGGAATTAGAACACAGTAGTTACACATGACTCTTTCTAACCATGCTTGTTTACCTAATCACTTGCTTGTCTCATTCTCATTACACTCGGCATAAGTAATAGCACAGATATTTTATAAGTAACATCATCTAAAGGTTGACCTATCAATACTAACCTAAGAAATACATGTATATATATGATAAAGTATGTGTATCGCAGGTTGGTTATCTCCCTAATAGACTGCGTTCAGCTTTAATATAGATATAACAAATGTAATTATACAGAGCTTTGTTCTAGCTCACTCATAGATAAGGGTGAACTAAAACCATGCTTAGATACTAATACGAGCTTTTTAGTGTATAGAGCTTACTAGTGATAAGATGAATGAGATCCATTGAATATGATACATACCTTTGTTCAATGTATTATGTTATATAGCTTATACAACTTAGCTTCATACTAGATCACGTATTGAGTAAGATACACGAGTTTCATCAATTCCAGTACTCTGACCGTAATCGTACTAGTATACCTGTTCTAACTTATAAGTAATATGTATAGGTATATCCCTAATTAACACTATCATAACATGTAAGAAACATAGACCCTTAGTAATACATGTTCCTTATCACTAGTCTCAAGATTCATTAGTATCACTAAATAGTTACTCAGCTTAGGCTATGATCAGAGCTTGTATTGTTTCATCATAGTTCATAAGGTAAGCATATCCATATTCAACATACAAAAAAAAACACGTTTTAAGCATAAGATGTAATCAGAGCTATGACCAAGTTGGTTGATTAGATGGATACGACTGTATTAAATAGGTTCAATTCCTATAAGCTAAACAAGCTGTGACTACATTACTAACACAACATACGTAACCTCTGTGATATGTAAGTTGTAATCACTATGAAGTTGATGATCGAATAAGTGTCGCCATAATAATCTAGAACACATACATGAACTCTGTATAAAAAAGGTTAACTATAACCCTATGGACAAAACTGTAAGAACAACGACTTTCAATGGTTGTTTGTGAAACCATCCAGGAATCCTTCTAGCAGTTATGGCCAGACAGATCATGTAAGAAATCTGGTAAATGAAAACAATGAAAACAAAACTGTAAGAAGAATGAGTTGTAATTCATATAACTAAATTGGATATATTGGCCACTGTTTTGTGATGTTGTCTTCAAGTTCGCTGAATAGTTTGAAAGCATAAGATGCAACTTCAACAATGGGTGGACTTCTTTTATATTTTTGGGGACTTGAATTTAATTGGTGGACATTAATGCACATGGATTGCAATGGCTTCATTTTGAATGTGTGGCATGGATTTAATTTGATGTGATCTAATGGGTGGGAATTGGTTATTTGTTGATCCATGTGCTTTGATCTGTTTTAATGAGAAATAGAGTGAGTTGGGTGTCATTTATTGCAGTTATTGGGTCTGGGTGTCATTTATTGAACAAAGTGGGTTTAAATGTTATTGGATTGGGTGTCATTTATTGAACATAGGGTATTTAGTTGTTGAACAACACAGCGGTTATCGCTGGCATACATTCCCTTTTGTTATGTGCAAGTAGGCATATTTATTTGGGATGCAAAGCTGTAGTTCTGATGAGTGGGGGTTGAAGTGACTATTGCTTTGTACTTGTGAAATAGAGCACCGTTTTAAGTTAAAAGCAAACAATGGGGGTTGAAGTGACTGTTGCTTTGTACAAGTGGGTTTACTTGGTAAATGAAAACAATGAAAACAGAACTGTAAGAAGAATGAGTTGTAATTCATATAACTAAATTGGATATATTGGCCACTGTTTTGTGATGTTGTCTTCAAGTTCGCTGAATAGTTTGAAAGCATAAGATGCAACTTCAACAGTGGGTGGACTTCTTTTATATTTTTGGGGACTTGAATTTAATTGGTGAACATTAATGCACATGGATTGCAATGGCTTCATTTTGAATGTGTGGCATGGATTTAATTTGATGTGATCTAATGGGTGGGGGTTGAAGTGACTGTTGCTTTGTACAAGTGGGTGGGGTTGAAGTGACTGTTGATCCAATTCTTCTGTTTTCATTGCTTTGTACAAGTGGGGGTTGAAGTGACTGTTGCTTTGTACAAGTGGGTTTACTTGGTAAATGAAAACAATGAAAACAGAACTGTAAGAAGAATGAGTTGTAATTCATATAACTAAATTGGATATATTGGCCACTGTTTTGTGATGTTGTCTTCAAGTTCGCTGAATAGTTTGAAAGCATAAGATGCAACTTCAACAGTGGTTGGACTTCTTTTATATTTTTGGGGACTTGAATTTAATTGGTGGACATTAATGCACATGGATTGCAATGGCTTCATTTTGAATGTGTGGCATGGATTTAATTTGATGTGATCTAATGGGTGGGAATTGGTTATTTGTTGATCTATGTGCTTTGATCTGTTTTAATGAGAAATAGAGTGAGTTGGGTGTCATTTATTGCAGTTATTGGGTCTGGGTGTCATTTATTGAACAAAGTCGGTTTAAATGTTATTGGATTGGGTGTCATTTATTGAACATAGGGTATTTAGTTGTTGAACAACACAGCAGTTAAGTAGGCATATTTATTTGGGATGCAAAGCTGCAGTTGTGATGACTGGGGGTTGAAGTGATTGTTGCTTTGTACTTGTGAAATAGAGCAGTTTGGAAGCCTTTATGGCTTTAGCTGTTTTCTACTTGGGTCAATATGGTTTGCAGTATTAAGTAGTAAAATACTATTTATGGACAGTGGTGGGCCGAGTCAATGTAATGGGTAAACTTTGGACATAAATTAATACTTATTTATACATAATGTTATTTATTTTTGTTTAAATTTTGGTTTCAAAAGTCTCAATCACTGGTGGTTTGGTGGGACCAGTGCTATATCAATCACTGGTCCCTCCACAACATTGGGAATCTCTCCCTAATACAGTAAATGTGTGAAGTAATTAATTTGTACTGCAGCTGGCCATGGGGGTCAGTGTCATCCAACTGCTCTGTGCTGATGTTTCACCGAATCTACGGCAACACTAATTATTTAAACAATCAATCATGCCATGATTTTCCAGAAAAACGTTGACGGCCAGTCCACCGAGTGGGCGGTGCAGAGGGTATGGTGAGACATTTGATGCCATGCCTTGTACTATATGGCCCCCTACTGTTTAACGAAAACCCTTATAAATTGGTTCTGCGTCTGAGCATTTGAACATCAGGTTTGAGCTGAGGCATATAATCTGTGTGTGTGTCAGTGTGAGTGAGTGAGAGAGCTGCGAGAAATGGCTGGGAACGGGTTGCTGAAATCGGTGTTCTTGGTTGGGCTTGTGGTGGCAATGATGACTGCGTGGGGTGTTGTCACAACTGAGGGTGCCATATCGTGCAACCAGGTAGTGAGTGCCCTTACTCCATGTGCAGGATACCTAATTGGAAATGCAGCCACCCCTGCGGCCGCCTGTTGTCCTGCCATTAAGGGGCTAGACGCTCAAGTTAAAGCTACCCCTGATAGGCAGGCTGTTTGTAACTGCCTGAAGAATCAAGCAAACTCATTTGGTGTCAAACTGGGGAAGGCTGCCAATCTCCCTGGGCTGTGCAAGGTCACTGACCTTAACGTCCCTATCAGTTCTAATGTCGACTGTTCTAAGTATGCCTGCCTATCATCTGTCCCTTTCATTATTCTTTGATTCTGATATGATCTCTGTGCAAGTTTCATTTTGTGTGTCTGTGTTTTGACAAATATTACACTGGAATATCGTTCTTGATTTTGACTAATGGTTTAATGTTGTTTGTATATGGCAGAATTCACTGACGAGGCCTGCTGATGATCGAATCTGGGCTGGTGGCTTAGTTAGTTAATGTAGTACAAGTATATTAATCAGTAAATGAACTTAACTCGCTACATAAAATGTTGTACCCAGGGTTTTCCCGTTTGAGTGTTACGTATTTACTCCTGGGAATGCCTTTAGGCGTTTATTTAATAATTTTAAATAAATAAATGGTGATGCCAGCCACCTTTAGCTTTTGTCTACCGTTACGTCCCCAATTTCTTGTTTGTTCAACAACCCTCAATTCGAGTACTTGCAGACAAGATCATGATTTTCAATTTCGCGCAACACGTAGGATCTTTCTGGTGCATTTTTTTTTCCCGGAAAGTTATTGATTTTATCTATTGGTAATTTGGTATAATTGTGTACAAAGTTAATGATGTATGGATGCAATATTATGAACGAAGCATTTACAGCTTTTAATTTAAAACGGTGAACTTTTGGTTAATTAAGTTTGGATGCATTAATTGTGGTTAAGTAGGGATGGATGCACTATTAATTAATTGAAAGCACTTCAATATATAGTATTAACGAGTTTGAAAAGTTTGTTTTACACTATAATATGAAAACGATGTGCGATTATTCTTTTATTTAATATATAGTTAATTATTTTAATATTTAAAAAATTTAAAAAATATTTTAATATTATAATAAATAAAATATTTTGATGTTTATTTAAAAATATTATTTTATATATAACATATTTTGTATGGCAGTTTAGTTTGTTAAAAAGTTTTTAAATCATAATGATCGTTAAATTTAATATGATTAAAGAAGTTATAAAATCATGATGAATGGTTAAATTCAATATGGTTAAAAAAAGTGATAAAATCACAATGAATAGTTAAATTAAATATGATTAAGTACGAGCAACTATTATTTTTTGATAAAAAGTAATTAAAATAGAAAAAAAACATGGTTTGCTCTAGAATCTATAAAAGAAAATAAAACCATTTATCTTAAAAGCAAAAAGAAATTTAAATCATCTAAACAACAAATTCATATAGCAATTATTAATTATAAGTAAAGTATTGACATTATTTTAACAAAAGATATTCATGACATTTCATATATCTTAATTATTAGTATTGTACAAATAGTTAAAGGTATTACAAATATATATTATATATTATATCAATCATATATATATATATAATATGGTAATGGTATTAAAAAGTTTTCTTAGATATTTTGGTTTTTGTGAATAGAAAATACACTAAATTTTTTTAAAGTAAGAAACACTTTATGCCACCCCATGTTTCCTAAGAAACTTTACCTTCAACAATTTTTATTGGAGATTTTTTCACTATGTAGACCTAAAAAAGAAAAAACTTTAACCCAAAAATCATTGGATAGTTATTTAGCTTTGATCATGCTCCTTTCTATGTTTATGATGCTTAGGTTCTTTCTTTTAGCCAATACATTTTGTTGTGAAGTACATTTGGTGATGAACTACCTTCTAATTCATTTCTATGTATAAAAATTAATTTCAATCTTTTTTGGGCGATATTATCCTCCTCTATCTAATCTAAGCATTTTGACATATTTTCCACTTGGATTTTCCACCACAACCTTAAATTTTTTAATTTTCTGAATGTTTTAGATTTGATTTTGAGGAAATATACTCAAAATTTCTTACTAAAATAATCAATAAATTTAAAATAAAAAAATCCACCAATGGATTGAGTTTGTGTGGGTCGACGTAGATATATGTGAACAAGATCCACTTGCTCTTTGAATTTGTATGAGGCTACTAGAAATTTATCCATTTGATGCATCATTAACAAGGTTTGGTTTGTTCATTTAATATAGGAAGTCCTTTAAACATTAACTAAAATTTTTTTGCAAGAAAATGAGATCTTAAAAGGCAGGTGACCATACTTATGATTCTACAACCAAGTATCATATATGCTTCAGAAATTTTGTGCATATGATTGCGGCAAATCTACATGTTTTAGATTCAATGGGAATATTATATTCTTGGTCATTTGAACTTTTGAGATGAGATTTCTATTGGGTGTTTGATGTAAGATTATGCAGGTAAAGTCCTTGAATCTCACGTAATAATCATTTTGTTTTAATTGTTTTATACTTATCAGATTATGTCAAAGAATAGACACATTTAATACATCAAGAATATTGTTTTCCTCATCCTTTTTGGTTAATATAGACATAAAAACTTTACCTAAAAATCATTTTTCCTTAATTGTTTTATACTTATTAGATTATGTCAAAGGTACATTGAATACATCAAGAATATTTTTTTTCCTCATCCTTTTCGGTTAATGTAGACACAAAAACTTTACCTAAGGTCTTGAATTGATAATAACACTACTACATAAAGTGGGCTTTTAAGACAATATTTGAGACAATTTTTGAGTAAATTGTCTTAACTTGAGACAAAAAAAAAACTTGTGTATTGTCTTAAATATTGTCTTTAATCAGGTGTCTTAAAAATTATTGTTTTAAAGATTATTATCTTCAAAATTATTGTCTTAAAGATTATTGTCTCAAAAAAATTTCCTTAAAAATTATTGTCTTAAAACTTTTTCTCTATAAAGACAATATATAACACAAGCATCATTGTCTCTTAAGAGACAATTTCATTTTTGTCTCTCTAGAGACAACACTCGGATTAGAGACAATATGTCTTTAATAGTAGCTATTGTCTCTCTAAAGACAATAAAATTTCTATTTAAAGATCACTTTTGTCTCTCTAGAGACAATATAAAACAATAAATCCAGAAATATCTCACCATTGAAATAAATCGATATAAAAAAAACATTTAATTAAAAATAAACTACAAAATCATTGATTAATTCATGTTTAGCGCATTATTTCTCACCATTGAAATAAATCGATATAAAAAAACATTTCATTAAAAATAAACTACAAAATCGTTGATTAATTCATGTTAGCGCATAGTGGAATCGAACCAACCTCTTGCTTGTAAGGCAGGCACTCTTCCATTGAGCTAGCACACTTTAAAGAATTATGTGAAGAGTAATGGCAATCTTGAAAGCTATATTTATAGCCATTGATTAGAAAAAAAATCAGACACAGGATCTATAATATTTATAAAAACTATAATCATGCAAACCATATTTTTAACTTACTAAAATTAGCAATTGCCCCAAAAGATACAAAGAGAGACATATTATATTTCTAGCAAAAGATTTCAAAATCTTCTATTAGTATACAATTAAATGTTCATGTATACAGGCTATCTTGCTACAGTGGCATATCCCTGTGTTGGGATTTCATCCCATGTTAAGACTTCTTTTTCTTCATCTTCTTCTCCACCTATTATTGTGTATATGCACCGATATAAAATTCTATAACAAAATGTCTTGGTTTCCAAACATAAAACAAACGGAATTATGATTTTTGAATCCACAATCTATGATTGAGTCATTATCAAAGCAAAAGAAATGAAATGGAGTGAATATAATATTCTCTTGCACATTTGCAATCAATTCTCCCTACTTAAAAGTTAATAGACTTGGAATATGTTTTTCCTTTGAATTTTACGGTGGATAGATTCATGGCTCCATCCTCGCTCCACAATTATTCGGTGCCCTCTATGGCTTGGGAGTTCCACACCAGCCAGTGTTTATGATAGTAAAGAGTACTGATGACCGAGAACATGTGCTAAAAACGTCATCTATACTGCTACTAAATGCAAATATATATCATGATAATGAAAAAAACAACAACAAGTGTCATCAATTGTAAGAGTCCTATCCTAGGGTCTGCTAACAGATCTAATTTCTTCTGAAATTAAATGCAATAAGAGGTGATAACTTACCTACTTACATGGATTTTAAACAAATAATTTTTTTTATTTACATTATAATCAACATAAATTAAGGTGAATATGTCATTCTAATAAACTTTACAAGAGTAGTCTATGGAAGAATACCTATATCCGTGACTGATGGAGATGCCTTTGTCCTGCTGCTCCTGCTGAATGCTCCTCTTGACAGACCCAACCGGATTTACCTCCCAGCCAACTAGGAAATAATCCCTAGCCCTCTGAGCCCAAGTCCAACCAGATGTAGTGTGTGTGTGTCCAGGATGAATGATCCAGACTAAGATAACAATACTTCCCACCTCTCAACAACCCAAGAAACCTCCACAGATTCCTAAGATCTTCAAAAACACAACAAGTCCCAACAATCACAACCAACCCCACAATCATAAGCAAGACTCAACCTCCCCCTTTCTCCCTTCTCCCTTCCCTTTTTATACCCTCCTTTCCTTCTCCATCTCAACCACCTCTCATTAATTTCATTAAATTCTCATATTTGAAAATGTGACATGAATATAAAATTGGGAATTTAATGGGAAAGGACCATGTCTTCTCCCAAGTAAATTTGAAAAGTATATTTGGGAATGTGAAGTGAATATATATATTGATAATTAAATGGAGAGGACTATGTCTTCTCCAAAGTAAATGTGAGGGTGAGATGAATACATTTTTTTTTTTGAAATAATGGAAGGAGACCATATCCTACTTAATATTCAATTTGAGAAGGTAAGTGGGGAATTTGAATAATGGAAATCATGAATTTTATATTAGACCAATATTTCTCAATATTTTCAGATAATGTAAACATTAACAAAATTTGTAGGATAAGATTTAAGTGGGGCATTACATACACCCCTCCTTCAAAAAACTTCGTCCTGAAGTTAGAATGAAAAGATACAAGAAGTTTGAAAGCATAACAAATGAGAGAGAGTTATAGCAATAAATTTTGATAAGTCAAACAATGACATTACTTCCCATCAAGAGTCTCCAATTGATCTATATCCTCCTATCCATCCTGACCTACTTCCATCCCCACCCTATCCGTCCTCTGCTATTTTATCAGTGGCAACGGCCATACTAACCACTGATAAAACCAACATGGCGGAAGTGTCGAATACATCGACCTAACATCCCTAGTAGGCAACTTGCAATCATCATCACATGTCTAGGGGAGCATGTCCACCACTGCCCTCCCACAATTCCAGGTTTTAGAGGATACACCGTGGGAAATGCCTCCACCCCTCCTTCAGAACTAGGGTCAACGCCCTATCATGAACCACACTACAGAGTTGGTTGGACTTGTCATCAAATAATCCAGTCAGGTTGTCTTGCCACCTATCGTTTGCATTTTACTCGTGTCATAAGAGTGCATATCAAGTAGATACCAAATGTAATAGAACAATGTACATAGTACCTTTCCTCATTGGTCGTCTCGACCTTCCCCAATGGAATAGTAGATCTTGGTTATCATACGGTTCTTTCCAATCTGTAGTTTATTCCTCATCCATGCATATATATAACCACAAGATAGATATAGATACATGATCTTAAACATCATGTTTATTAAGCCCAACGTCCATGTGTCAATTTTTGTTGTTCATACTGGAAATAAACCTTACATCAGATAAATCATAATTTCACTAAGTCATTGATTAGATAAATCATCTCTATATAAGCTTATACAATGCAACAATAAATCTGACAAGTCATGCACTAGATAAATTGTAACCAAGTAAGTCATACATTTGGTCATACATCCAACATTTCCATCATCAATACAAAATCCATCAACTGATTTTCATGTGTCCAACCAAATGTATATAATGTTCATAAATAACAACATGGAACTGCAAAATAGAACCTTAACATAGGTGGCTATCTACGTTTAAAATGGGCATCATAAATGCTCATGTGACATCCTTGTGGAACCCATCAATAACAATTAGAGTTGAAATAGATTCAACTGTCCATCATGGAAAATAGCATTTGAACCCGGATATGCTATAAGGTGGTACCAAAACCAAGATAATGACAAGCAACGGATTAGTGCACTATCAATTCCACTAGAAGGTGCTAGTATAAGTTTTATGCATATAATTTCTTTAAAAAGTATCACGCTTCCAATTTCATGGTTTTTCATCTTCCAAACCCATTTAGTTAATCTTGAAAATAAAAGACTCTAAACTTCAGAAACTGTTTCCAACATGATTTTCATACTTTATTTTTATTTATTTTTTTGTAAATTAAGAGAAATGTCCTCTAAATGTCAAAAGGTTCAAATTTATTATATATTTAATCATTGTTTACTAGTACTAAAACAATTTCATGATATATATTGCAGCTCACAATATAACCAGACAAATGAGAAATAATTAAATGAATGGAATAATTGCCTTTGCCCTGCTACTATTAGTACTTCCCTTCCAAATGGCACCACATCTCTAAAGATGCCTACTCCTTTCACAAGTGGCCAGTGACCACAAAAGTTGCGAAGAAAGTTGAGGGTCCTTTTATCCAAAACTAGAGACACATTATTTTTCACGGCATTTTTATTCAACACTAGAATAAGGGTAAGAGTGTATTCTAATATTTTCACTGGTCTTTTATTGACTAAATAAGCTTCCATTTTAAAATCCCAAATTCTCTACGAATTGATCTTCTCATTTAATTTAAGATCATTAAAAACAACTATCACAGTAAGCCTTACACAAGTCCATGGTATTCAGTCTATGTTTTTACTAGAAAATTCCACCACCCATAGAATAATCATTAATGTGACATATAGGATATTTCAACACATCCTAATCTGAATTCCCATGCTTCATAGAATATGTAATGAGACTAGAAAAGTCATGCAAAGGTTCAGTTTACCAGTCATGTATGTTTACTTGACTAGATTGCTCTGGCTTGGCACAACCTCAAATTATTGCGATAAATACAAGTAATAATATTGACACTTTGGGGTTTAGGTAATGTTATCACAATAATGGTGATAATATCACAATAAGTATACCTAGTCTTAAGGCTCGGAAGGGAGATAAATTTTGGCTATGGATTTGTCTTCGTGTTAAAAGGAATTTTTAAATATGTGCAAGGTAGTTTTAGTATCATTGTCTTGATGATCTTCATGAATTTTTATAAGCACAATGGAGAAAACCTTTCTGTAGGATGTCACCATGATATTGTGGCCTTTAAAAGTTTCCAAATAAAGTTCTATTATATTTTCCATCTATCTATGCAGGGAATCAAAGAACCACTGCTAAGGATCATGTCCAATTCACACTCAATCCAATGCAATTGTAGGGGTGTCACTAAGCATACAGTACAAATACCTTGCTACATGATGTTGGCACCAATGTGAAGTGATCTGTTGTTCCTGAGAAGCTTGTAATAAGATTTTGAACAATTATTGAATTAAGATATGACCTTCAGGAAGATGGTGAACTTAACTCGTTCCTCCTCTTAAGACCATTAGAAGAGTTTTAAAGAAGGATAGCTTTTGAAAATGGATATCTCAGAAAAGATGATGAAGAGTAATCATGGTTTTTTTAGAATGCAATGGAGGTTATCACTCTCTTAAAATGCATGCACCATAAGTGACATAGTGGAGAATGAAAGCAATCAATTAATATACAACAAAAGATGATACTTGAATGTAGATGAAATCAAAAATAGTTACATCTGTGAATTGCAATGTTCATTAATTTCATAGCTAGGTATCCCAACATGTGGATATGAAAATAATAAATGATGGAGTCAAAATGGAACGGAATATAATGGAAATATGATCAAACAATCCATTAGGTGAACTGGCTTATGGGACCAAGATGCCTACATACAGAGTTGTTTCAATAGGAAGTGACAAGGAAAATTTTTTCCCAACTATGTCAGTCTACACTAAAAGGACCACGAATAAGGTTAAAAAAAAAAGGAACCTATAGAGTATAGGTTTAAGAGATGGCAGAATAGAAGAGGTTATCTCCCTAGACATAAATAGGCATTGTATCCCACTGTACAATTCATATAGAAGTTTTCTATTCCAGTTTAACTTTTTGTTGATTTCCTAGGAAAGAACATGCTTTGGTTAACAAAAAGAAAATACTACTTTAAAAGTAGTGACTTCGCATGAGACATAACTCTGAAAATCTTGAGCTACATATTGATGTTACTCACTAATTAATTGAAGACAATAATTTAGGACTGAACATGTGTCATCATAACGAAAGTTGTACTGAGATTGCTCTTGCTAGCTTTCAATGCTCAAATGTTTCACACAGGTCATTATATAATATGACGACATATTGTATTTTGAGAAAAAGTAAAGATCTTATTACTTCTTGAATAGAACACAGATTTTGAATTTTTGGTAAGAATTTCCTGTGATAAGTAAGGTTTCTTACTATATTGTACAAAAATCAACAAAGCAGTAATAGATGCAGCTGGAAATTCTATTATGGGAGTGAAGTTTCTTACTATTTCATGCAAAAATCAACAAAGTACTAATATATGCAACGTGCAATTCTATAATGAGGTTAACAAATATAGAGTAAGAATTTGTTGTTTCCTTGCCAATTTCAGGGTTATAGATCAATCGTTAAACAACCTTAAGAGGTGTCTTAAGTGGCCAAACTCCTGGAATAACTTCACTGGAAGTAAAGTAATATTGTGGAAACAATACCATTGATGGAGTCTGAAATCAGAAATCTCGAACTAGAGAGTAAGAAACAATATCACAATGGTTTCATAAACCAAAATGTTAATATTTTTCCAAACTAGAGCAAAATAATGGCTTCAAAGAGAATTGTGGAGAAATTCAAAGATTTTAGGAACTATGTTGGAGACCTTTACCATCTTGGGAAAATGCTCTGTCTAACTGAGGTTTTTTCTTTTTTTTTCAAAAATAAATAAAAAATAAAGAAAAACTCTTTCAACCATTCCACTAAAAGACAAGAATGAGTAGAAAGAGATCCATTCAAATGATGTCTCAAGTTCAAAGAAAATAAGTCCAAAGAATGGAAAACGGACATTGGTTACAACTTAGAATGGAGCCTTAAATTTTCTTATACTTTCTCTTTTTTAGAGCAAAGGTGCCTCTGCAAAATAGAGATCCAAGCTAAAATGAAAAACTGAAAACAGATCTCCAGTGCTACACAGAAAAAGTAGGCCAGTCAAATTTGAACCCATACAAATAAATATTGGCAGAAATCTCATTATGTAATCTGGAAGAAATTGCAGCTAAACCCACAGGATTTTAGTCTAGTGGCGACCAATGAGGCAATCTGCCTTCTATTAATGTGGAGACTCAGGTTTAAAATCTCTCAAGTGGGTGCAGATGGGGCCAGATACAAGCCCTTGGTGATCTTGGCAACCTAGGTACATCCCTAATAGCATGGCAACTTAGCCAAAGAGACAGCTGTAAGTTTCTATGAGTAACATTTCCCAAAAAAAGAATTGCAGCTACAAGTGAAAGAAAAATAGAATACAGAAAATCTATGTTATTTACAAACAGGGATGAATTAAATAAACTAACGTTTTAAGCCAAAACTCTCCAAAACTTAGAATACACCAGCTGCGCTCTAGAGCTTATGTTCAGAACAAATTGATGACTAAATGTTTCCATATACCAATTATACGGCAGATCTTTAAGTGCAAAACAAACGCACAACTAAACCATAGTTACAATTCTGAATACGCTCCAGATAAACTTCAAGATATACAGACAACACGTTTCTCAAAAGTTCTCAACAAAATTCAACCAGAATTAGAATTGTAAACTGAAATTGAACCAGAAAAGATGGTGTGAACTAAAGTCAAGCACCATAGTCCAAATCTTTAATTTCTTTCTAAACCTATCACGTCTTTAACGCTGATGTTAAATGTCATCAACACCTAAAACACATCAATTACACTGTAGTATGTACATTTTCCCACTGTGGCATGTACATTTTCCCGTCCAAATAAATTTACAAGTGAGATGATATTACCATTGTAGAGTTGTCTAAAAGAGCTCATGTATGTATTTGATGGAAAGTGGAAGAGAAGGTCTAAATTTAAGAAGATGAGCGAAAGAGTCCATCCAAGCAGCATCATCACATCAAACTGAATGAATGTGTTTCTAAAGGTAGTTTCCGTGAAGGTGTAACAATTTGAGTAGACTACATATAAAGAGGCATCCACATAAGATACCAGCTCTCTACGAATGCCACCGTGGTCATTGGCTAGAATTTAGGACAATATTGTAGTTTGTAACTATCTTTCTTTTGCATCTATGGAATCCAATGGATAAAATGGTGAATCACTCTCCTTTTTTTTTTTCAAAATATTAACAACATGAATGGGGAAAAGAGAACAGAAATTAGTCAAAGCTACAAAACCCTGCCTTTAATAAAATTGTGGACAGAACCTTATGCAGAGTAGTAACGTATCCAAAGGTTGCTAGTCTATTTGGTCAATAAGAAATAATTGCGCTGACTTGAAGTTTGTGTAAACATTTCAGTAAGATTTCACTGACTCGAGTCTGTGTAAACATTTCAGTAAGATTTGAGATTATATATTGACACAAGGAAATGAGGACATTTCCAGTAGGGAAATATTTGTTAGCTTTTTATGGTCAAATGTACAGATACTATTATTTTATTTTTCATGAAAAATATAGTCAAGGGAGAAGTGGGGTGTTTAATACTTCACACCAAGAGATGTTAGGGACATCCAGGTTCAAATCCCTAGAAGGACGTTTTGCCTCTTGTGGGCCATCTCATCAGTGCAATTGGGTAGTGTCAAACTATCGGGACCAGGTGCCAAGTCCTGGGAGTCTTTGGCAGAATAGATAACCCCACCCCCACCAGTGGCTTCTTGGCCAAAGGGATCTTTCCATAAAGCTGTAAGCCATTCCATGATTAAGAAAAGGGCAAAGTTAGCACACAGTGATAACGGAAAGCATCGTATCAGAAGAATTAGAAAAATAAAGAAGAATTCTTCAACACCCAGGCTGTTTCATAATAATTTCCAGCTCTAGTCACTGGCTACGTATTGTTCAAAACTTGTGTCAAGTAATGGTGAATAATTATCCTACATTTTTATAATGCTTAGATATTGAATTCCTCAACTTGAGGAGATTCAACAACCGCAGTAGCCTAAAATTCTTGAACTCTTGACGTTTTCCTTGATTGCAACACTTTGTAATAAACAATTTCTTGTGTTTTCTCCCATTGAAAGCCAAGAAAAACGCTTTGCTTTTGTTAAAATTGTCATATAACGCATGACTCATTTGCGAATGAGATGGTTAGCACTTCAACTCCCATGAAGGAATTTCATTAAATAAGTAGTCGAAGGAAAGAGAAAATCCAATACTCGACCTGGGGTAAGGGAACATTTCCAAGACGTAGAACTTGGGTTCGGTGGTGTCAACTTCATCAGGGGTGTGGAGAGTCTGGTTCTATTCCCAGTACTGCTGCCAATGAGGTTCTATCTCATTGAAGGGATAGCTCCTCGGCCACTTCTTCACACTCCTCTCCTCAACCTCCTCTCCCTTTTTAGGTGACCGCACCTCGTTGGAATGTAAACCTGTGGCGGATGTGGCAATCAACTATTTAGGTGCCTTGTGAGAACAATTGAAAATGAAGCTATTTCTGGTCAGAAATTATTATTTTTTTGCATCGTCTGGTGTGAAATTTCCTGTTCTAGAATGATCAGAAGAGGAGGAATTTGGGTGGAATTTGGGGGAAGGAAACTTTGTAGATAGTAATGTGGTAAGGCATTTGTACATGTTTGGTTGAGAAGTCATAGGAAGCTAAGCATGAAGCTCCATCTCTCTATGATGCTTGCAGAGCCTGAGCCATTGTTGTTGTTATTCCCACGCCACTCGTCCAATTTCTTGTCATCCAAACTCAACTTCCGGATGGGCAGTCCCTGCAAGAAGTGGCACTTTCTTCGGCAAACCAAAGAAGTTTTAAGGAAAAATCATGTGATGAGAATGAAGATATCTGTACAGAATGTGGAGATGGAGGTGATCTGCTTCTCTGTGATGGTTGTCCAAGGACCTTCCACACAGATTGTGCTGGAGAGACACGTATTCCGGTAGGTGATTGGTGTTGCTTTAATTGTCAGCATCATTTTAGAACAAGAAGAAAGTTGTATGCTAGAAAAGAGCCAAAACTTTATGGAAAGGCAACCTCTTTTGGGTCTCAGGAAAAGCCATCCAATCATTGTACACGTGTTGTCAATGCCCTAGAGAAAACAACTGGTGGATGTATACTATGCAGGCTTCACGATTTCGATAAACGACATTTGGGAATCGCACTGTTATACTCTAAGACCACTGTGAGAAGGAGTTCCACGTCAGTTGTTTAAGAAAATGGGGCATGGCAGATTTAAAAGAATTGCCAGAGGGTGAATGGTTCTGCTCCAATGATTGTACAAAATTTCATTTTGCACTGCAAGAACTGGTTTCACATGGACCAGAAAGCCTACCTTCTTTTATAACTGAAGAGCTTATGAAGAAGCGATGTGATAAGGGTCTGGAAGAAGTTTCTAGTGTCAATAATTTGGTATGCTCGTTGACCCAAAAGACAAAGGTAATACTCATTTGCCATCATTCTCGCTTAAAACTTATCCTCTTCGGCATAACTCTGAAATTGGGTAACCAGATTATAGTCGAGCAGCCGATTGCAGGAAGCAGTTGATGAAGATGGCGACCGATTCTCATGTTGCAGAAACCAAAGAGTTTGTTCCTTACACGAAGGAAATCGGTCATCAGGGTCTCAAAAGTTGATCCTGAGAGAAGGGGAATCGTGGCAAACACCATTCTCCGGAGATGAAGTAGAAGGTGAGCTTTCTTACACACACATGAATTTGCTGATTGTCGAACGATTTTTTTTTATTTTTTACATAGCAGAAATTTACGAGGAGGAGGTTTATATGGTGAAGCAAAAGAAGAAGATGATTAAGGTGCATTGAGGTTTATATACGGATTCTTGTATTGAGTTGCAGTACATTACACTGGCACCCTTCTGGATGGAACGCGTTTTGATTTGAGCTTAGACAGAGCAACCCCTTTCAGATTTCAACTCGGCCAAGGTCAAGTTATAAATGGATGGAAACAGGGCATTGCGAGTATGAAAAGGGGTGAAAAGGCCATATTTACAATAACTCCAGAGTTGGGGTACGGAAAGTCAAGGTCTCCTTCCCTCATTCCCCCAACGCCACACTCCAATTTGAAGTGCAAATGTTCTCGTGGGAAAATGTTAGAGATGTCTACAAATATGGAGACCTTCTTAAGGAAACTATGAGGGATGGAGAGAGATGGGCATACCCTAAAGACTTCATGAAGTTCTAGTGCTAATATATCTTTGCAGCTTCTTCATGGAAAGACAAGGGACCATAGAAAATCTTAGGGGCGAATGTTCGTCCTTTGGCGAAATTAAGGGGTTTTAAAGTTTTAGTGGTCAAATATTTTGTATCATAGTACATTTTTATAAATCACCTCAAATAGCCCACCTTATATTAAGGGAGAGGGTAAAAAAGGTAAATTTAGCCCTTGAAATTAGGAGTTACAACCTTCCATTCGCCCATTTTCAAGAATAGTTTTTATTTAAGTGAATCCATTCGCCCATTTTCAAAAATAGGTTTTATTTAAGTGAATCCTATGGGCCAAAGGCCCAAATACCATATTTATAAAAGAGGTATGGTAAATTAATAAAAATATAAATAAATGATAGGTATGATAAATAAATAAAACATTTTTTATATTTACTCCATAAGTCACCTTATATACATGCAAGGGTGTAAACAAATAAAAATATAAGTGGAGTGGAGGTATGGTAAATAAATAAAATGTCTTTTTATAGTTACTCAAAAGGTATGGTAAATAAATATTAATATAAATAAACTAGACGCATGGTAAATAAATAAAACCTCTTTTTATATTTACTCCATAACCCTCGTTTTATTTAAGTGAATCCTATGGGCCAAATACCATATTTGTAAAAGAGGTATGGTAAATTAATAAAAATATAAATAAACGAGAGGTATGGTAAACAAATAAAACATTTTTTTATATTTAAACCTATGGGAAAAATATTATGGGACAAATACCATGGACTAGATTGTTATTAATATCATGCAAAAAAACATTATTAACCCTAATATTAGTATTAATAAAAATAAAAATGGCACATGGTATTGACCCATGGTATTCACCAAAATGGCACATGGTATTGACCCATGGTATCCATCTGGAATGTAGTCTATTTAAATGGGGGAATTAAACCAGCATATATCCATATTTACTCTGGATCTACTAACCCCCGAGAGGTATCAAATATCATGATATGCAAACTAGCATAGAGTGAACAAATATTTGATCCGATCAAGAGTAAAAATGGATGTTTTAATTTAATGTATGTTAAAAATTTTACCTTGGTTAAAATAAAAATCAACTATTAATTTTATTAATTTTTAAGCTCTAGGTTTATGATAACCCATGGTATTGACCCATGGTAATACCATGGTATTCATGTGAGCATAGACTATTTAAAGGGGAAATTCTATCATCTTAGATCCATCTTAATTCTGGTCTACCAAGTGCTCAGAGGGATAAATAGATTTCATCCCCCTAACAATGGTAGATGTGGAGTTAATGGATATAGGTTGGTTTTTATGATAATGAAGATACTAAATAGACTTAGAAAATTATATTGTAAAAACATCTTAAGGTGAATGGTTAAAGCATAGACATTGGACAAGTATATTTGTATACTTTTGTTTTAAACTGAAACAAATACAGAGCTAAAAGGAATGGATTGATTGCACTAGTCATCCTTCTATAACTTTCCAACATATGCTAGAGTAAACAGATTGTAATTTGGGTAATTTTTCTAATTGCAAACAGGAACATACTTGTGTATTGGCAGGGTGGTTACGAGGTCCCTAGAAGTGATGAATTTGAATTTTTCTTGGTTTTAAATATAGTATTAGGTTTTTTCTCATGCTTTTTGTGAATGGCATGAGTGAATTTTATCCTACACCCACTAGGTTATCGATTGTAATTTCGGTAATTTTGATTTCAAAAGATATTTTAAAGAAATGCAATGATTTCATTTGTGTATTCAATAAACACAAGATTTTAAAATTGAGTAAAATATTCGCCATGCCTGATGAGATATTCGCCAAAAAAATTATATTTACATATCATATTATTGATAAAATCGCCTTCCATTTTTCCTATATACCATGGAGATTCGCCCATTTATTATACATGTAAATTTAGGGGGGGTTCTTAAAATTTTCTCTGCAAGGGACCCTAATAATAGGGTGCTACTTTCAGAGGTTGTTGCTATCTTTGTTGAATGCTTTGATCCCATAACTGACACTGTGAAAGGCCGAGATTTAATCCCTTCAATGGTCTACAGTAAAAGCATGAAGGCTCAAGAATTTCGAGGGATGTATTGTGCAGTTTTGACAACAATGAATTTAAAAGCAAGGAAAGGTCAAGTGAAGATCATAGAGAAGCTATGAGAATCGTTTTGGATGGACATTTCAGAGCTCTTGGAAAAATAGATACCCCCTACTCATGCCTGATTAGATGAAGGAGAGCCACTGTTAGGCATCACGGATAATTAGATGAAGGAGAGCCAAGGTTAGGCCTCAGATTTTGAACTTGGCTCTGATACCATGTGTAAGAGCCCTATCCTAGGGTCTGCTAACAGATCTAATTTCTTTTGAAATTAAATGCGACAAGAGATGATAACTTACCTACTTACACGGCTTTTAAACAAATAAAATTTTATCATTTAGATTATAATCAACATAAATTAAGGTGAATATTTCATTCTAATAAACTTTACAAGAGTAGTCTGTGGAGGAATACCTATACCGGTGGCTAATGGAGATACCTTTGTCATGCTGCTCCTGTTGAATTCTCCTCTTGATAGACCCAACGGGATTTACCTCCCATCCAACTAGGAAATAATCCCTAGCCCAGAAAACCTCCACAGGTTCCCTAGCCCTCTGAGCCCAAGTCCAACCAGATGTAGTGTGTGTGTGTCCAGGATGAATGATCCAGACTAAGATAACAATACTTCCCACCTCTCAACAACCCAAGAAACCTCCACAGATTCCTAAGATCTTCAAAAACACAACAAGTCCCAACAATCACAACCAACCCCACAATCATAAGCAAGACTCAACCTCCCCCTTTCTCCCTTCTCCCTTCCCTTTTTATACCCTCCTTCCCTTCTCCATCTCAACCAGCTCTCATTAATGTCATTAACTTCTTATATTTGTAAATGTGACATGAATATAAAATTGGGAATTTAATGGGAAAGGACCATGTCTTCTCTCAAGTAAATCTGAAAAGTACATTTGAGAATGTGAGGTGAATATATATATTGATAATTAAATGGAGAGGACTATGTCTTCTCCCAAGTAAATGTGAGAGTGAGATGAATACATATATTTTTTTTGAAATAATGGAAAGAGACCATATCCTACCTAATATTCAATTTGAGAAGGTAAGTGGGGAATTTGAATAATGGAAATTATGAATTTTATATTAGACCAATATTTTCTCAATACTTTCAGATAATGTAAACATTAACAAAATTTGTAGTATAAGATTTAAGTGGGGCATTACATCAATGGTGTCCTACATCGACAAAAAGAGATCAAGTTTATAAGGATTGTGTCCATATTTGTGTAGTATGATAAACATAAACATCTCCAAAAAACAATATAGATATATTTCCAGCTGCAATGGCTGTATTGCATAGAATTTCGATGAAACAATATCTATAAAAGGTGAGGTTGAAAGCACCACAAAGGACCAAGAACAACTACAGTAAATATTTCAACAATATTACCTTGTAGTACATCAGTAATTGAGGTCGCTTCAATTTAAATGTTGGAGTGATCAGGTACCTTTCCACATCAAATGGCTTAGGTTCAATACCTTTCAGAATCTTGAAACCCTTGAGCTAGATTCAACATTAAAAATTCCAACAATCATCAAATTAACAGATAACTAAGAAAAATGAATCAGAACTGAAAGAAATTTCCCAAAGATGTATTGGAAAGGGAAATTCAAAACATGAAGTGACAAAATGACGGATGATTCAGAATGTTTTACCTTTTGGTTTTTCCTAGTTGCATTGAGCTCGTGTAGGATGTATTGCTTTGCCTTCTGATTTTCGCACAAAGATTCAAAATTCCCTATTACCTCATTGGTGGCAGCCCAACGTTCAAGTGCCTTCTAATTAGGTATAACAATTGCCACAATAAAAGATATGAAACTATTGCCATAAACCCATATATGAAACATGAACAAACAAGAATGAAGAGTGAACAAACATAGCTGGCAGTGCTGACAATAAAGTTTCGTTTAAGGACCAAATTAGAAAGAAAGTACAGTGTTCCCCCTCACAATGCATGTCAGCTTTGGAGATGTTATTTTCAGCATGTTAATGTTCAGGATTTTGTAAACAAGCGAGTGCCTCAAAAAGCAGTTTCTGTAGAGAAAACAAAAATAATAAATACCAAAGCATGATATAAACATGGTACAAAATCTTAAGCCAATCACTTGTCCATATGGATGGTCTCGCTTTTTAGACCATGTATATTGTGGTTGATATGCACCCATAGCAATCTCAATATCTCTTGAACCATCCATTGAATGTTGGATAATATTTGTAGGTTAGTGTTTTTCTACGAAGAATAACTACCCTGTTGTATATTGGTTGTAGTGAGCCTGTATTTTTTGTTTTGTTTGTGACATTCGTTTTATTTTTCAGTATATGCTCTTGGTTTATATACATCGTTGTAAGATCTGCTGATGCTTTGGAGTGTTTTATTTTTTAGTATATTCTCTTGGTTTATATACATCGTTGTAAGATCTGTTGATGCTTTGGAGTATTGCACTGCTTCAGCACGTATCTTCAAAACAGTTTGCAGAGCATCCTACAGAAACGCTCAACCCTATAGACCACACCTACCGCCTAATAATATCTATCATATAATATCAAATTTTATCCATTCAACTATTAAAAAATCAAAATTCCTCACCACCCTATAAACCACACCTATGGCTTAATAATAATATCTATAATATCCTCGGTCCATACAACATGGGAGTGCCATCGCATCTCCTAAAACAAGTCCATATAGCTTATGAAAAATCGAGATGGACTCCTTTCCCTTCGTACGAGGATCATTCTGTGCTTGCAAAGCTGCAAATAAATGTAACCAATTTTGAACACAATTAATATGACCACGTTCTCTGATGGTTGTCTTAGGCGACAAATATAGACTGCAAATGTAGTCTGTTTGCAGCAGACCGTAGTATACTTTATCTTCAAAATATGGAGTTTCATGCCATATTTGGTTAAAATGAAAGGTTATGGTCATATTAAAATGTAGGTCATTCCAACTACCTAACAGAGAAAAGCTGGAGTTTCCTATGTTACTAGACATTAGAAAAACATCTAAGAAAAAGAAAATATGAACAACAAATGGGAACCGAAACGAACTGGAAATATGGCTCAAGAGCCTGGGGGATTGGAGAGGTGAATCCCCATTCCTATCATATAAAATTGATTAGTAAAGTACTAGTGCATTGCGAGTGTCAAGAGGGGAATGGAGAGGAAACTTTGTGCCGCTATCCTCTGCCAACAGTTTTGAACATACTTTTCAAGGTATGGCATAAATATGAAAAAGACATGAACAGGTACACCAAACCCACTAACTTTCAGTAATGTCATGGAAGAAATGAGAGGAAGGTTCATGCTTTTCAATGAGTTTGTCCTTCGAAGAAATTAAAATTGAAAAGCTAATAATGGAACATAAAGGTGTTGGAATGCTAGCTTGTAACAGACGAAAATCTCCTAATGAAAATCACAGATTTATGAGAAACTGTGGGGAAAATCAATACACTGGACATAAATAGAAAACTGCAAGAAAAACTTGTGATAACATCCTTTAAAAATTAGTGAACTAAAAATCAAACACAAATGTGCATAAATGAAAAATGCAGAAAAATATGCGACAAAATGCTAAACTCATAAAACTACTATTTAGACTCCAACCAATTGCTCCAAGGGGCAAACATAGAACCAATTCTGGAATTGTAGACATACAGCTTCATTTTTTCCCTATCATTCCTACTTTTGTACATATGAAGAGTTTGCATAATAACCTTTGAAGCTGAGGCAATGTGTGGCACCACAACAACATTCTTCTGCTCTGCAAGACCAGACTTCATGTATGGCTCATTCTGTACCATGTCAAACAAGGAATGAAGTAGTTTATTCCTAACACCAAAAAGATTGAAACTTGTTAGCTAGTAAATACGATAAGAGAGTGCTTTACCTTCCATGCTTAACATAAATTCTAGCTTCATTCACAATATCAACTTGGTCATTAAACCAAGATATTTTGCACACACCAGACTTCAAAACTGCAATAAATATGCATCCACATGAAAGTTTGCCAAGGAAATGTATAAAGTTAATTACCTCAAACACATCCAGTTTTACATGAAACATGGGATTTGCTTTCAAATGGTCCACTAAGGCTGCTTCATCAATTAGTAGGCCTCGGCTTGCATTTGCAAGAACTGCTTCCTGCATCCCAGAAGAAACTTTTAACAATAAGTTTTCCATTTTTTTAAATGCATTCAAATTGAGAATTATCAAAAATTAGATGCCCAGTCCACACAGAATCAAGTGGGATACATAATATACTGTTAATGATGAATGCTCTGATTTCATAAAGAAAGCATTGAAATAAAGACATTACCTTCTTCATGATCGATAGCCTGTCTTTGTTAATCAAGTGGTAAGTAGTCTTGTCTAGTACAGGATGAAGGCTTATCTGCCAAAAATTACTATATGTTAAAAGTATAGAAATCAAAGAACTAAATAGTATGGAATACTCACCATTTTCCTATTACATAGTGTTTTTGAATTTTTAGTACATATTTCCAAACATTGATTTTTGGCAAAGCTATGATATGGTACAAATTTTATCTCTTAGATTCTGATTAGTCAAGATATTTTATACAAATTGAATCAATCCAAAATAACAGCAAATAGATGTACATTGTATGCAATTCAAAATTGCATATTTGAATTTAATCCTAATGAAAGCACAAGATCCTAAGAACAATTCAGTCAACACAATATATCCAATATATCTACCAGATTAATTATTAAAGGCATCGTGTAGAGAGCAACAATGAGCCAACGACGACACCAAAGTGCATAACATTGAAACCATAGAAAGGTTGGTACTAGATTATGGAAGATTGCTATTACATCAACACAGGGACTTGCATCACAGAGCTAGTTTTTAGATTTGCAAAACTGTTTGGAGGTGTAATGTCTTATAATTTTATAAACCACCTCTCACTAACCTATGAATCACTTACATAAACTACTTATAAATGACAACATGTCGAGAATAGATTAATATACATGGTTTCAAGATCTGATTTGTATATTTGCATATCAAATGAATGCAATGCTCAAGCATTCAATCCTTTTCTTGTTACCGTGTAGATTATGCTTCATCATAAATATCTTAAAAGTACTCTAAAAAATAAACTCATATTCCAAAAGCTAGACCTACAAATTAACAATTTCACTAGAAAACAAAGTCCATACAGAGTTTGGAACAACATTGCTATTTGGGAAAAGTTTTGCCCCTACACACGAGATTTCATGTTAGAGGTGTAGAAATACAAATAAGCAGAACTGATATCGAATGCTTAACTAAACTGAGACTTAAACCTGCAAACCCGTCATTCTGGGCAATAATTAAACACACAGTTCTATTGCAAATGGGATTCTCTAATAGAGGCTAAAACGTTCAATCATTTTCCTGTTATCATGTATCTTATGCTTCATCATAAATATCTAAAAGGTACTCTAAAAAATCAACTCATCTTCCAAAAGCTGGACCTACAAATTAACAATGTCACTATAAAACAAAGTCTATATAGAGTTTGGAACAACATTGCTATTGGGAAAAAAATTTACCCCTACACACGGATTTCATGTTAGAGGTGTAGAAACATAAATAAGAAGAACTGATATCGAATGCTTAACTAAAGTGACACTCAGACCTGCATGCCCATCATTCTAGGGAATAATCAAACACTCAGTTCTAGTGCAAATGGGACTCTCTAATAGAGGCTAAAGCGTTCAATCCTTTTCCTGTTACCATGTAGATTATGCTTCATCATAAATATCTTAAAGGTGCTCTAAAAAATCAACTCATATTCCAAAAGTTGGACCTACAAATTAGAAATTTCACTAGAAAACAAAGTCCATATAGAGTTTGGAACAACATTGCTATTGGGGAAAAGTTTTTCCCCTACACACGAGATTTCATGTTATAGGTGTAGAAATATAAATAAGCAGAACTGATATCGAATGCTTAACTAAACTGAGACTCAACCCTGCAAACCCGTCATTATGGGAAATAATTAAACACACAGTTCTATTGCCAATGGGACTCTCTAATAGAGGCTAAAGCGTTCAATCCTTTTCCTGTTATCATGGATCTTATGTTTCATCATAAATATCTAAAAGGTACTCTAAAAAATCAACTCATCTTCCAAAAGCTGGACCTACAAATTAACAATGTCACTATAGAACAAAGTCCATATAGAGTTTGGAACAACATTGCTATTGGGAAAAAAATTTACCCCTACACACGAGATTTCATGTTAGAGGTGTAGAAACATAAATAAGAAGAATTGATATCGAATGCTTAACTAAAGTGACACTCAGACCTACAGGCCCATCATTCTAGGGAATAATCAAACACTCAGTTCTAGTGCAAATGGGACTCTCTAATAGAGGCTAAAGCGTTCAATCCTTTTCCTGTTACCATGTAGATTATGCTTCATCATAAATATCTTAAAGGTGCTCTAAAAAATCAACTCATCTTCCAAAAGTTGGACCTACAAATTAACAATTTCACTAGAAAACAAAGTCCATATAGAGTTTGGAACAACATTGCTATTGGAAAAAAAAATTCCCCTACACACGAGATTTCATGTTAGAGGTGTAGAAATATAAATAAGCAGAACTGATATCGAATTCTTAACTAAACTGACAATCAGACCTGCAGGCGCATCATTTTGGGAAATAATCAAGCACTCAATTCTAGTGCAAATAAAAGAGAAATATTTGTAGCGAGGGGGTAAATACTTACAACGCACATCATCTAGGTGCTTCACTATCCTTGATGGATTTTTAAAAACCTTCCCACAACATGGATTTGGGAAAGAATACTTCTTCACCTCTTTGGATTATAGATCTAGACTTTTCCATGACTCATCTCTCTCTCTATGTCACTTCATATGGGATTTGAAATTAGACATAGTGGATAATTGTAGTTTGCAGTCCTCTTTGGGACACAGAAATAACTTTTCTTCATGCTTTATCATGTGACAATTTAAATGGTCTTGCCTCTTGTAACTGCAAAAGCAACCATTTACTGGGCAAACAAATGTTCTCTACAAAATTGAAAGCAATTACAAACTTCATAAATATTAACATGGCAATTTGTTGAGGATTCCACCAATTAATTAAATGATCACTCACACACACATACACCATTAGTTTCAATAAATTGGTGGGAAATGTTTGTTAATCCCCTTTTGATTAATGTCTTTGTGGAGAATTTTTATTTCCAATCTTAATAAATACCAAAGTGGCATATTAATTGTTGTGGATTTCATCTTACAATAATATGTTCACACACATGACACGCCACATTTGGGAAATGTTTAAAAAATATTTTTTTGATCAATTGTGCAGATGAACAGAAAAACAATGACAGAATAGAATAAACCAACCTGTGATTACAAGAGAAAATGTATCATAATGATGAAGCGTGAGAAAGTAGAAGGCAAAAGGAACTTCTCAGGGGGGTCAACCCACCTAGTACTAATCCATGGACAATCTGTCCTCCCTCACCATTGTGGAGTTCATATGGGATCCTGTGCTATCATGCATTCAAACACCTAGGTCTTCCAAGGCAATCTCCTCCCTTGTACTAACCTCGGTTATGAAACTCCTGCAAAAAAGAACTTGAATACCACCATTCTAGGTAGACATTGAAATTAACCACCATTGTAGGCATATATTGAAACTAAAGCAACCATTGGTGGCATACATTGAAATTTAAATGTTGGGTCCCTATAATACTAGTGATTACCCCATTACTATTGTAGTTATACCCCTTATTTATATTGATGTGCCCCTATTACCCCCATATTGTTATTTCTGTGCCCCATAGAATCCCTCTATTGTTATTTTTGTGGCTTTATATTATTATTGTTAGGTCGGCTGGATTATATTGTGACTCCTTAGACTCCTATATATAGAAAGGAGGTTTTGTCATTTGAATCATCCAAGAATTGTTCATTTATGTAATGTAAAGGAGGTTTCCCCCTCGAAGAGGCTAAATTCTAAGGCGTTGATCTATCTTTTCTATCTTTTCTTGAGCTGGTTTCATAACATTTGGTATCAGAGCTTTGGATTCTAGGGTTTCGCTGCTCCAAACAGGTCATCGTGGCATTTTCACTATAACTTTGTTTCTGGGACGTTTCAGAAGTCGCAAAAAAAACCCATTTGAGAAGAATTGGCGCTAAACCTTGGGTACAAATTTCAGAGCGTTTTGCGCGATATTTTCAGAGATATGATCTGAGAAAGTTCACTTATTTGCAGACTCCTGAATTACATTCAAAACAAGTGATCTGGGGAAAATCGTCATAACTCTCTCTCTGAGGATCGGATTGAAATTTCGTAAAAAGGTACAGAAAGAGGACGGACTTTAGTTTCTTGTGTGTGTGTTTTAGATTCAAAGGTTGAAACAATGACTCACGGTACGTCGTACAAGTTCGCTCTACTGAACCAGTCTAAAAGCAAGTCACTGTGGGAGATTTCACATAACTCTTCCTTGGAGAATCCAATTTGGCTCAGACTTGTGGCATTGGAAAGAGGACGCAGAAGGCTACTACAGGTAGCAATTTCAGAACTGGATGATCCGAAATTACAGAGATACATCAGATTCAATATCAGGCTTCTATAAAGTGAAAAAAGGTGTGTAGTTTTTTTTTAATTTTTGTGTAAGCTTGGTTTAACGGAATTCAAAGGGCATAGTAAAGCATTATTATCGGTAACTGATGCCCCGAGGAAAGAAAATGCAAACACCTAGTAAGGAACCTGAAAGCTCTAGCATGACTCATGAAGAAGAGGAAGAAATGCTACATGATATATCAAAATTACAAGAACAAGTGCAACAAATGTCACGCTCACAAAAGCTAACAGAAGCTAAGATAAGTGGCGTGGAATCTAAGATAAATGGCGTGGAATCTAAGATAAAGGGCATGGAAGCTAAGATGGATGATTCGAAGACAGACTTGAAGAGAGACATGGCAGATTTGAAGATAGATATGAAGACAGACATGGAAGAATTGAAGAAGTTGCTACAAGAAAGGGTCACTAATGGTGAAAAGGTAGTAAAGGAAACTCATGATGAAAACAAAAGAAATGTTAATCATGATACCATAGATGCTAATGTTGGATCGAAGATCACCATATTCCAAAAATCGATATGAGGAAGTTTGATGGCAAGGATCCCGCCACATGGATATTACAGATGGAGCAATTCTTCGATCTCAATAATGTGCAAAACGCACAAAAGGTACGTATGGCAACTGTATATTTGGAACCAAATCAGTTTGTATGGTATCAATGGCTTTGCTCTCGTAAACAATTTATCACTTGGGCAATTTTTACGGAAGAATTGATAGCACATTATGAAGATACAAAAAGCAACACTTTTTTTAGCCAATTGATAAGTCTCAAACAAAAGGGTTCAGTAATGGAGCACATTGAGGAGTTCCAAAAATTGAACATAAGGGTAAAAGATATTCCAGAGGAGCATAGGATTGATGTGTTCATAGGGTCTTTAAAGGATAATATCCAACATGATGTTCGCCTTTGGGAACCTGATTCATTAGAGAAGGCATTCAGGTTAGCAAGAAAAATGGAAAGCAAAATTATGGCAACCAGGAAGCATACCACTCACAACTATAAAGACGGAAGTGTTGTTGCCCCTAGTCTTCCACAACCTATAAGGTTGACACCACAACAATTGGAAGAAAAAAGAGCAAAAGGGCTTTGTTACAATTGTGATAGCAAATACACTAAAGGTCATAAGTGTGCTGAGAAGAAATTATTCTACATAGATTGTGAAGAGGAAGAAGAAAAGGAGCAAGAAAGGTCAAAAGAAGAAGATATACTCCAGGAACAAAGCCTAGATGAAGAACAAATAAATCCGACCATATCTTGTAATGCATTGGCGGGAATTACCACTCCTCAAACCATCAAGATAGAAGGACAAATCAAGAAGAAAAAGGTAATAGTGTTGATTGATTCAGGAAGCACCCACAATTTTATTCATTGTAGGGTAGCAAAAGAATTGAATTGCTTCCTATATCCAGCACCAGAGTGTCAAGTGATGATTGCAAATGGAGGAACAATAAATTGCTCTGGAAAGTGCCATAATATCAAGCTATCCATGGGAGAATATGTATTGACTAGCCCAATGCTTTCCATTCCAATGGGAGGTGCTGATGTTGTACTAGGAGTCCAATGGCTACAATCCTTGGGTACAATAGCTTTTAATTTTCAAGAACTTTTCATCAAATTTTCTGCGGAAGGAAAGGAAGTTGAATTAAGGGGTATTGCAGGGAAACCAGGAAAGATAATCAGCTCTAATGGTATGACAAAGCTTCTAAAAAAGGAGCAAAGAGGTGTAATTGCACAATTATGTTCGCTAGATGTTTCCACATTGGAATCATCTATTTCTCCAGATCTCCAAAAAGTCCTGGACAATCATTCCAAGGTATTTGAGACTCCCAAGGGTCTCCCACCTATGCGTGATCATGATCATGCTATTCATCTGATTCCAGGAAGTGTTCCTCCAAACATCAGGCCGTACAGATATCCCTATGTCCAAAAAAGTGAAATTGAACGTATGGTTGCAGAAATGCTAGAGGCTGGTATAATTCAAACGAGTCAAAGTTCTTTCTCAGCTCCAGTAGTATTGGTGCACAAGAAGGATGGATCATGGCGCATGTGTCCAGATTATAGGGAGCTCAACAAGCTCACTATTAAAGATAAGTTCCCCATTCCTGTTATTGATGAATTACTGGATGAATTGCATGGATCAATTTACTTCACCAAGTTGGATCTTCGTTCGGGATATCATCAAATCAGAATGAAGATTGAAGACATTCCAAAAACGGCATTTAGAACTCATGAGGGTCATTATGAATTTTTGGTCATGCCTTTTGGCCTTACCAATGCACCTTCAACATTTCAAGGTTTGATGAATTCAATTTTCAAACCATTCCTTAGAAAATTTGTGTTAGTATTTTTTGATGATATACTAATCTACAGCAAGTCTTGGAAGGATCATGTTGAACATGTTGACAGGGTGCTACAACTATTGGAGGAGAAACAATTATATGCAAAAAGATCCAAATGTTTCTTTGGAGTCCAGGAGGTGGAATATTTGGGTCATATTGTATCTCATGAAGGAGTTAAGGTAGACCCTAGCAAAATTAAAGCCATTAAGGAATGGAAAATCCCCACATCCATAAAGCATCTGCGAGGATTTCTTGGGTTGACAGGGTATTATCGCAAGTTTGTTAAGAATTATGGGAGAATAGCAGCACCTCTAACAACATTATTGAAGAAAGATTCATTTTCATGGACTCCGGAAGCAACAAAGGCCTTTGAACATCTTAAAGAGGCAATGTGCCAAGCACCGGTCTTAGCTACACCGGACTTCACAAAAACCTTTATTGTGGAATGTGATGCTTCAGGAAATGGAATTGGTGCTGTTCTAATGCAAGATGAAAGACCCATTGCTTTTGAAAGTCGTCCAATCAAGGGAAAGTTTTTAAGCAAAGCTATTTATGAGAAGGAAATGTTGGCAATACTCCATGCACTTAAGAAATGGCGACCCTACCTAATGGGAAGACACTTCAAGGTAAAAACGGATCATGATAGCCTTAAATACTTTTTAGAACAAAGATTATCCTCTGAAGAGCAACAAAAGTGGGTCACAAAGATGTTGGGTTATGACTTTGAAATCATCTACAAAAAAGGGAAGCAAAATGTGGTGGCAGATGCACTCTCAAGAAAGGATGAGGATGTGGAAGCATTGTTGTGTGCCATTTCTATTATCCAACCAGATTGGATAAACGAAGCAAGGGAGGAATGGAAGAATGACGAAGAAGTGTGGGCACTTATTCGAAAGCTACAACAAGATTCCAGTACTTCTGATACATTTAGCTGGAAAAATGATTCGTTATGGTACAAAGATCGCTTATACCTCTGTAAGAATTCCCAGCTAAAACAAAAGATTCTTATGGAATTGCACACTTCTCCCTTAGGAGGGCACTCAGGATTTTTAAAAACTTACCACAGGGTTAAGAAGGAATTTTTTTGGGATGGCCTTAAATCAGATATTCAAAAGTTTGTGGCGGAATGTTTGGTTTGCCAGCAAAATAAAGTTGAAACAATTAAGACACCGGGTCTATTACAACCTTTATCCATTCCAAGCCAACGTTGGGAGGAGGTTTCAATGGATTTTATCACAGGTTTACCCAAGTCTGAGGGAAAGAGTGTCATCATGGTGGTAGTTGACAGACTTACCAAGTATGCACACTTTTGTGCATTATCACATCCATTTAAAGCCAGTACAGTTTCTACTGCATTTATGGAAACAGTTCAAAAGCTACATGGAAACCCAAAGATTATTGTAAGTGACAGAGATCCCATTTTCACTGGAAATTTTTGGACAGAATTATTTTCTTGTCTTGGTACTCAGTTAGCTCATAGCTCATCTTATCATCCTCAATCTGATGGGCAAACTGAGATAGTAAACAAATGTTTGGAAGGATATCTTCGTTGCTTTGTATCTGATAAACAGACACAATGGGTCAAATGGTTGCCTCTGGCTGAATGGTGGTATAACACTTCCTTCCATACAGCAACAAAAATGACCCCATTTATGGCACTTTATGGGTATCAACCACCATCCATCACATCATATTTAAGAGAAAATTCTAAGGTTCAGGCAGTGGAACATCACATCGAACATCAACAACAAGTCCTCCAACTCTTAAAGGATAACCTCGTGTTGGCACAAAATAGAATGAAACAACAGGCAGATCAACATCGCAGTGAAAGAAGTTTTGATGTAGGTGATTGGGTATTCCTACGGCTACAACCATATAAGCAAATGTCCCTAAAGCAAGCTAAGAAGGATAATAAATTATCACCAAAGTATTATGGTCCGTACAAGGTGTTGCAAAAGATTGGTACTATGGCATACAAATTGGAGCTTCCTGCAGCTTCTCGATTGCACCCAGTTTTCCATGTTTCATGTTTAAAGAAGGTTATAGGTGACAAGCTCCCAATTCAAACAATATTGCCAGAACTTGATGAGGAAGGAAAAATTATATTGGAACCGGAAGCAGTCACAGAAACAAGAACTCGACAGCTACGAAATCGATCAATTTCAGAGTATCTTATCAAGTGGAAGAACTTATCCGCTGAAGATTCCACATGGGAGGATGAGAATTTTATGCAGAAGTATCCAGAACTACTCAAGCGTTGAGGACAACACTTTTTTGAAGGAGAGGGGCATGTTGGGTCCCTATAATACTAGTGATTACCCCATTACTATTGTAGTTATACCCCTTATTTATATTGTTGTGCCCCTATTACCCCCATATTGTTATTTCTGTGCCCCATAGAATCCCTCTATTGTTATTTTTGTGGCTTTATATTATTATTGTTAGGTCGGCTGGATTATATTGTGACTCCTTAGACTCCTATATATAGAAAGGAGGTTTTGTCATTTGAATCATCCAAGAATTGTTCATTTATGTAATGTAAAGGAGGTTGCCCCCTCGAAGAGGCTGAATTCTAAGGCGTTGATCTATCTTTTCTATCTTTTCTTGAGCTGGTTTCATAACATTAAACCACCATTGCTAGCTCACATTGAAATCAAAACAAACGTGGCAGATACATTAAAATAAAACCAACATTGCAAGCTCACATTGAAATTAAAACAAACATTGTGTTGAAAATGGCAACAAGAAATGCTAAAAATAGAAGTGCTAAAAAAAGCACTGCTATAAATAGTAGTTTGGGTACCAGTATTGGACATAGCAGCAAGGAAAGAGAAATGGAAGTGCTATAAATAGCATTGCTAAAAATAACATTTCAGGTTAGATTCCTATTTTAGTTAGTCACTGAACTAAAATTCGAATTTGATCTTAGTAATTGTTTGTAAAATAATTAATTAATTCATCCTGAGTTAATTAGTTATAGAAAATCAAGCATGAAGTCTATGTGGGGACATGCAACAGTTTCTCCATTGATTGAGGAATTTATCCATCAGTTAAAGAGATAAGGATGAGTTGTAATTAGTTGGCTTAGTTAACTAAGTCAAGTCCAGTTAGATTAGTTCAAATAGTTTGTTGAACTAATGGTGAGTTTAATTAGTTAATACATGCATGCACGTAACTGTTGCACTTCATATAACTAAATATTCTCTCATAAATAACTCATGCATGTCAGTTCAGTCAAGGACCCAGTTCAGATAAGAGGAAGGGACAATGTAGTATTAGTTGGAGGATTTTTCCTATATATAGGAAACTCATCCATGTAGAAGGAATTATCTCCTTCAGGTTTGTGTAGTTATTTCTGAGCCAAAATGAGCATTGTGAGATGGGAATTCACACAAGTGGAAGCACTAGACCCCAGGAAAAACTGTGCAAGGAAATAGGAGGCTTGGAGGGTGGAGGAGAAGGTTGTGAGAGCCTTTGACAATCTATGAGCAATATTATTTGATTGCATAGAGAGCATGATATCTTGAGAGCTGATTCTTTTTGTAACTCAAACATATTTCCACTTGTATGATAATACAGAGATTGGGGTTTTAGGCTGAGGCTTTCCTCGGGTTATTTCTTCTGTGTCATGTGTGATTGATTTCTCATTCTCAGATATATGTGTTCTCTTGATCTTGCTCAATTCGATTAAGCTTCCGTAAAGTGTTGTAGATGTAGATCTTGTATTGTGTTTTAGTATATTTCATAATCTGTTGATCTACAATGGGAATTTCTACATGGTATTAGAGCAAAGGTTATCAAGGGAGAAGAATAGTATACTAGAAGGGAGAAGGGAGAAGTTTGTCGTTCCTGAATATAGAAATCGAGTTCTTATCACATCTCAATTTCACCAATGGCGTTCAGTGGTTTAAGACTCGAGTATGCCCTTGATGGCAGTTTAAATTATATAGCCTGGAACGATCGCATGGAAGCAATATTAGAGGATAACAGTCTAAAGGACTTCATTGATCAAGAAGTCCCCAAACCGACTGATGCTACTCAATTGGCGGAATGGAAGAAATGTGTGGCTAGAGCAAGGAGAATCCTTTTGGAGGTAGTTCGTGACCACATAGTATCGAGTCTCCATAGGAAGGAGAGACCATTTTTGATGTGGAAAACATTGAAAGATCTATATCAGAACAACAACGATCAGAGGAAGGTGGCACTGAAAGAAAAGCTTTGTAAGATCAAGTGTGAAAAGGGTGACACGATCTCTACATATTTGAACAAGCACACCACCTACAAGGATGAACTTGGAAGTGTAGGGATCACGACCACTGATGATGACATGGTGAGTCTTGCACTCCTCGATATTCCTAATTGTTGGGCAGCAGATCCCCCCATAGCGGGTTTTTGGGGCTGGAAGCCCAGATTTTGGTCAAGTGTAATGAAAGGACCCTGTGAAATGCAGGCGTGGAGCGCGAGAGTCTAGGGTTGTCTGCCCTAAGATATTGTAATTTAATGAATAGTATGTCGGCCTACCCATGGTTCGTGGACCATGGAATTGTATAAATAGAGCGAGTCTCTAAGTGTAAAGGGGGTCAGAAGTCTTATGTTCTTTTGGATGATGAATTAGCTCTGAGTCTATAAGTCCGAGTCTTGGGTTGTAGTGGTAGGAAGAGGCTCTGCAGTTGAGTGCGCAGAGGCCTGATAGAGTCCACAGCTATGTGCGCGGACCCCTATAGCTAAATGCACAGGGCGGAGTTGGATTTTACTTGCATAGAGGATTAATAAAAGATAAGTTGATTATGAAATATTGTGTGTTTATGATTCTATTGTATTTAGGCATCTCTTTACAATTTTATGATTGCGCAGACTTGTTATGAATGATGAATGGTTAATGAGAATATTGGGTACACACAATTAAGTCAAGATCTATAATAATAGCACAGTAAGGATAGAGGATCTAGATAGCACCTCTTCACGATCCTTACAGAGCTACGCGGAAGCAGTTGCATAAGTTGCGAAGGATAGACAGCGGTGCAGAGTAGCAACACACGGGTTCGGTTCGCGACCTTCCTAGGGTGCAGAAACCTAGTTCTAGCACCCTCCTATACTGCCTCGAGTGAAACCTCAGTCTGCGCACTGTGCACTATTGCTGAAAGGGCCAGTAGTTTTGGGATTTATCTGGCTAAATCACTTTTGGACCTGGGTCAGGCCCCTACAAGCCAACAAATGATTCTGTTGCTAGGACTGGGATTTGCCCAAGGGATGTCTAATGTCGTGCCATTAGAACCCAACAAAGAAGGAAATTGAAGAGTGGTTGGACAAGAAACTTCATGAGTTCGTGACACAGGAAAACAAAACTACGCAGGTATTTGAGAAAAGATGGCTAGATCGCTACATGTATACAGAAATCCACGAGATCTTTTTTGCGTCCTTTCCTTTTGAATTGTATGAGTGGATCACAAGGTTAGCTGATAGCCACGGAAGGTGTAAGCTAGACCAACTGATAGTGTGGACTCTGGAATTAGTGCACAGACTAGAGGCATCAGAAGATAAGATCGCACGAGCTGTGGACCATTGGCTTGACCAGATAATCAGGGGATTTATCACTGAGTTTGTGATAGACACGAATGTGAGCTATAGAGAAGTAGCGTGATGTTTTATCAAGGGACTACGAGGTAAGTAAATTAAATATCTGAATACCTGGATTAAGATGTTGTTCTGTGAAAAATGGGTGATGCAAATACGTTAATGTTTGGAATGACGTGGAGCGGAAGGATCTACAAAGGTAGCGGGGAATTAGGAAACAGTCCCTTGATTTCACCTCTGCGAGAGAGCGAGGAAGATCTCACTCGGGTCTCTCTGAGAAGTGCGGTTAGTTTGATAAGGCAACACATTCTACAATTACCACCTCCACTTACACCACCACCCGCTTCACCTCCTTCGCCTCCATCTTCACCCACCCCACCTCCACCAAACCCGTAGTTCAGCATGACGAGCGCGATCAAGCTACCCATATTCAGAGGAGTAGGGATTGACGATCTGGATCAATTCTGGTTTGTGGTAAGAGCGGTGTGGGAAGCACAAGCAGTAACGGATGAAATCATTGAGAAGTTTACATTGGTGAGTGCACTACAGGATCGTGTGTTGACATGGTATATCAAGCACTCTAATGATCACCCAAATGCAGGAATAGCAGAGATCCAGAATGCGCTGAACAGAGAATTTAGCCGACTGAAATTAGAGACACAGTTAATCATCAGATTTAAAGAGATCGCGATGCTTCCAAATGAGACCCACTTGGACCTAGATCAGCGGCTAAAGAGTACGATCCGCGAGGCTAATATGAAGCTAATAGATGCGCAACACCACGCATGGTTTGTGGCGTCTTTGACACCACACCTGAGGATGGCGTTGTCACAATAAAAGCTTTCAACCCAGGCCGAAGCATTGGAAATGGCGATGAGGTTGCATGAAACATCGATACAAGATCCAGGGTTGGGAGTTCAACAAATCCACGCACAACTAAAAAATCTCTACCTAGAAATGTAGAGCTTGAAACAGGATAGGGCATCGCGGCTAGAGGCATGCGAGGAAGTGTGGTGCATAAAATGCAAGGGTCAGGGCCACGACAAGGGTCATTGTCTAGTATTTGCGATCTACTTGGTAGGAGGTGGACCAATGTCATTGAGACCAGAGGCACAGGCAGGGCTGAGTGTGACAACTGCGTTATGGTGCACGATCTATTAGATAGGAGGCAAACACATGAAGGATAACTGTCATTTGTTGCAGAAGTATACACAGACTCCCCAGCAGTTGTTTTGTAATTTTTGTAGATTGGTGGGCCACGATGAGTGTACTTGTCACAGTTATGAGTTAATGATGGATTGGACCCCAGCCTGTAGAATGCAAACAGAAATGTGAGGCCTCGACCCAGCCGCAGGGGTGGAGCACACTGGATTTCAGGGGTGAGGTCGGGGACGAGGAGGAATGGGGCCAGGAAGGGGCTACAGATAGTTAATTTGTTACAATTGCAGAGGACCAGGGAACGACGCTCATGATTATACCAACCCAACGTGAGTATCTTGTTCATACTGTGCTGAGTTTGATCATGAAATGGTAGATTGTCCTACGTTGATTACACAGATGCACGAGAAAGGGGTACTCTAGCCTAATGTGACTCAAAATATCCAAATGATGAGATTTGAACTACAAAGAAGACCCAAATTTGAATATGGTGCTCAGAAGCAGGACGACCACAGGAGAAGATAAGGGGAAGCAGCCCAAGGAGGATACATGGGTTCACAAGGCTCCCGCCAAGAAACCTGAGTTTGACTTAGAATGCCCAAAGGAGACGTTTATGGAAGCTAAGAAGAGCTTCACGAAGGCCTCCACTTCAGGTAGTAAGGATCAACCAGAGCCAGGGATGGATCCTTCTATGCTTACTACCTTTTTGGAGACATGCATGAAACTATCGTGCAAAAATAAGGCAGTTAAGCGACTACAGGAGTTGATCACCTAGTGCGTGGGATCAGGGGAACCGCGCGTAGTCCGAAACTGGGAAAGCATACATTGCGCACCAGGAGGGAAATGAGGTTGATAGTGTAGATTGGCGAGTATGAAATGGATCAGGTAATCCTAGACCTGGGTTTGGACACGAATTTGTTACCAAAGAAGACATGGTAACACATGGGCAGGCTCGCGTTACAGTGGTCCCCTATTCAATTATGAATGGCGAACTAGTAGAATATTTTACCCATGGGGAGGTTTCCAGGGGTAACAATTGATATTGAAGGCGCGAGCTCACAGACGTACTTTGAAGTAATAGAGATTTTCAATGACAACAATCCTTATCCCGCCTTGCTAGGAATAGACTGGGCCACTGATGTGAATGAAGTCATCAACCTGAAGATGTGAAAGATGATATTCGACCCAGCCCAAGGACCAGGCTACACCGAACCTGTGCACGATGATGGAAGTGACGATGAGCTGGACTGTATCTACAAGATCACTGTGCAAGATCAGGATTGGGTGAATCCGACTGCAAATGGAAGGATATTGTGGGAGTGTGCAAGTTCCAACACCTCAGATTCAGATGAAGAAGATGAATGTTGGCACAATCAGTTGAACGAAGTGACAACGCTAAATTGCAACATGATGATTAGATCACTGCGGTGTGTAACAACCCAGGCCCGAGATCTGCCAACATATGATTGATTAACAATGGTGGATGAATTATTGAGAAAGTTTGAAAGCATAGTACTGAAACAACAGTGGTTCAATGCATTGAAGTGGGCGTTGCATGCGACACCTATGTGCTGGTGGGGAACACATCAAGGAAACTTTGAAAACTGGCACGGATGTAGAAAGATGATGCGCCTACAATTTCAGAAACCGCAACTATGAATAGAAGATAAATACGATGGATGAGATGACCCACACACACACCTCGTGAAATGGACCAAGGCCTATGGAGAAGAACCTTAGCCTGAATTGGGACACTTATTCTACCATACCTTAGATGTCATACCCAATAATTGGTATACTGAGATGGAACTCAGACATGGTACGGGCGAATGGGATCTTGCATGAGGGATTTTTGTTAACATTCACATTTGAAGACCGATGGTCGGATATTGTTGACAACGCGCCGCAAGCCATAAAAGCCGCTATCTTTAAATACCACAGGAACCACGACAAGTAGTTCAACCAGCATGGGCAACCCAGTTAAGCAGTGTGCTAGAATGTTATAACATGCAAGTAGAGGAGGATGATGATGACCCCTGAAATATTAATATTCCAAAAAATTAAGGGTGTCGCGAAGTTCGAGGACCATCAATTGAGGATCCCAACATCATTGTACCACTAAAAACAAATCAAGTAATCATTGGTATAGATGCGGAGCCGAAGTACATGATGTTTGGGGACTATTGGGATGATGCTACGGTGGATAAGGTGGCTGAGTTACTCCACAAATATCAAGATTTGTTCCCGAACAAAATCACGGACTTAAAGGGGATCATTGGTGACTTAGGGATGATGAAGATCACTCTGAAACTGGACTCGAAACTCATTAAGCAGCGACCTTACTGTTTGAATCTGAAGTATAAAGAAAAGGTTCACGAAGAACTAGACAAAATGCTTGGAGCCAAAATTATTGAACCAGTGAAAGAATGGGACTGGGTGAGTCCTATGGTAGTATAGGAGAAAAAATAGAAGGGAAAAATTAGAATATGCGTGGACCTCAGGAAGCTTAACGATGCCTAAGTTCACGATCCATTCCCAACACCAATTATAGATGAAGTATTGGAGAATGTTGGCGGTCAGGAAGCTTACTCATTCACGGATGGCTTCTCAGGGTACCATCAAATCAAGATCACACCAGAAGATAGGAGCAAGACAACCTTCGCAACCGAATGGGGTTGTTTTCAATACACCAATATGCCCTTTGGACTGAAGAACGTGCCAACGATATTTTCCTGTGTAGTGGTGGCCACATTCAAAGAGTACATCCACAAGTTCTTGGAGGTCTATATATACGATTGAACTATATTTGGGTTAGTGAAACACCATATAGCAAGCTTACGTTTGATGCTGGATACTTGCCGACGACACCAGATTGTGTTGAATCTTAAAAAGTGCACCTTTCTCATCCCCTTTGGAAACCTGCTTGGCCATGTGGTCTGCAAACAAGGTCTAATGGTGGATCGTACGAAGATTTCCCTTATTCTCAATCTAGAAGCACTGTGAAGTGTCAAACAACTACACGCTATGTTGGGGCACACTGGTTACTATAGGAATTTTATCAAGAGCTATGCACAAATAACAACACCAATGGAAAAGCTATTGAAAAATCACACTACATGTTTTTGGAATGATGATTGTAGGAAAAGTTTGGATGTTCTAAAGGAGAAAATGGCATCTGCTCCCATCCTGGTATTCCCAAAATTGGATGTATAATTTCATGTACATGTTGATGCATCGTGTATCACGGTGGGAGTCGTACTTACACAAGAAGGCACGAAAGGCGTGGATCACCCGATCGCATTCGCGATTCGGCGGCTATCCATAGCTGAAAAGAGCTACTCTACTACTGAGCACAAGGGGTTGGCGATGGTATACGCGCTCCAAAAATACCGACACTATTTACTTGGCGGGCACTTCAAGATGTATACGATCATTCTGCGTTGAAATACCTGGTGAACAACCCTATGTTGGGCGGGTGCATATGCATATGGTTGTTACTATTTCAAGAATATGACTTTGAGGTCACTGTAAAGCCAGGACACCTAAATGCAGGACCAGATCACTTATCACGAATTGAGACAGGCGAGGAACCGACAAATTTGGAGGAAGGACTACCTGATGCACAGCTCTTTGCAGTGAACGTCACAGACAGCCACTTCAAATATATAATCCATTTTTTAACCCCAGAGACTGCCCCAAAGGAATATTCAGTTCAACAGAAGAAGGAATTGGTGGTGCGCGTAGCGGACTTTTCTGTCATCGCGGGACACCTCTACAAAATGGGAAACGATGAGATATTGCGAAGATATGTACCTAAATTTGAATGAGGATAGATCCTTGTGGAAGCACATGGGGGGGCTACAGGAGGACACTATGTAGGACGTGCGACGGAACAGAAGATTCTTCGCTCTGGGCTATGGTGGCCAACCCTACATCAAGATTCGAAAGCACACTATTGGGCCAGTGACATATGTCAAAGGACTAGGAAACCATCACGAACGGATGAGATGTCGCTCAATCCGCAGATGAAACTGCAGCCATTCAAAAAATGGGCAATCAGCTTTGTGGGACCAATCAAACCTCAGGGGAAGATGGGTGTGCACTACATCATCACCACGGTAAAATACCTGACTTGATGGGCAGAAGCACAGCCGGTTAAGGACTGCACGACTGCGACAGTTATAAAATTTTTGTTTAACAACACGGTTTGGTTGCCTGAAAAATTTTAATGAGTGACCGCGGGACGCACTTCCTGAATGAGACCATCAACGTCCTCACCGAGGAATTCCAGGTGTATCATTAGGAAAGTACACCATACCATATGCAAGCTAATGGGATAGTGGAAGAATTCAACAAAATTTTGGAGACTGTGCTGACTAAAGTATGTAACGCGCAGCAAAACGACTAGGACTTGCGCATACCTACCGTATTATGGGCATACAAAACCACGTGCAAGAAATTAATGAGTCAAACACCTTTCAGGTTATTCTATGGCACGGAAGTAGTTAGGCCAATGGAATACATCATACCCAGTTTACGGATAACAACAATTACAGGCATGTCAAACCACGAAGCCTTGGAAGAGAGACTCACATAATTAGAAGAACTCGAGGAAGAACGTTTTCACGTGGGATTCCATTAGAAGGTGTAGAAACAACGCGAGAAATCCTGGCATGATCATCATATCAAGATGCAAACATTCAAGGTAAATGATTTAGTATTGTTGTATGACAGCAAGTTCGAAAAATTTCCAGGGAAACTCAGAATGCATTGGTTAGGACCATATGTGATAAAAGAATTTACAGATGGGGTCATGGTCTTGCTAGTCAAACTTAATGGAGAACCCTTCCCAATAAGAGTAAATGGCATTTGCCTGAAGCTCTACACGGCTGGGCTGGCTATCTGACTAGCTGACCAAAGCATAGTCTTCGCGACTTGACAAGCCAGATGTAGGTGCAAAACTATAAACATAGGTACTAGAAGCTGGCATCAAAGTAGAGAATCAAGTCAGACGCAGATGATTCAGAAGCAAAAATGGAGCAGATCTAGACGACGGCAGCATGGTGCGTTGCGGACCTTCGCCCAGCACAGGCACTGTTGGATAGACTTTGTGCAAAGATCACCGCACCAGCAGAGTGACTTGAGACGAGTCACGATGATTGTGTTGAGGGCCTATTGGCAACGGATCCCACTATAGTGGGTTTTTGGGGCTGGAAGCCTTGATTTTGGTCAAGTGTAATGAAAAGGCCACACAAAATGATGGTGTGGAGCGTGAGAGTGTAGGGTTTTCCAACCTAAAATATTGTAATTTAATGAATAACATGTCGGCCTACCCATGGTTCGTAGACCATGGGAGTGTATAAATAGAGTGAGGCTCTATGTTTAAAGGGGGTCAAAAGTCTTATGTTCTTTTGGATGATGAATTAGCTCTGAGTATGTAACTACGAGTCTTGGGTTGTAGTGGTAGGAAGAGGCTCTGCAGTTGAGTGCGTAGAGGCCTGATAGAGTTCACAGCTGTGTGCGCGGACCCCTGAAGCTGAGTGTGTAGGGAAGAGTTGGATTGTACTTGCGCAAAGGATTAATAAAAGATAAGTCGATTCTGAAATACTGTATGTTTATGCTTCTGTTGTATTTATGCATCTCTTTAAAATTTTATGATTGCGTGCACTTGTTATGAATGTTGAATGGTTAATGAGAATATTGGGTACACACAATTATGTCAAGATCTATAATAATAACACAGTAAGGATAAAGGATCTAGATATCACCTCTTCGTGCTCCTTATAGAGCTGCGTGGAAGCAGTTGCACAAGTTCCAAAAGACAGACAATTGCATGGAGCAGCACAAGTGCGCTGGTTCAGTTCGCGAACTTCCTAGACTTTATCAAGACATCCCTAGGGTGCGGAAACCTAGTTCCAGCGCCCTCCCATACTACCTTGGGTGAGACCTCAATCCACACACTGTGGACTATTGCCGAAAGGGCCGATAGTTTCGGGATTTTTTTTGGCTAAATCACTTCTGAACCTAGGTCAAGCCCCTACAAGCCAACACTAAGAGTTGGCATAGCTACCAAGACTCAGTTAATGGAAGAGAAAAACTGCCAGATTGGGAACAAATTTGGTTGGATCTGATGCAGGAGGTGATAAGAAGAAGCACCAAAGATGGATCTTAATCCAAAGAAGATGAAGAAAATTGTGCCTTAGCGAGTAAGGAAAAGAAAGGGAAGGAGAAGGATTCTCATCCCAAATCGAGTTCTTCCTATGGTAGGAAGAAGGTTGACAGATCGAAAGTGTGATGCTTTCATTGTCATGAAGTGGGCCATTTTGTTAAAAATTGTCCATCGAGGAAATCCAAGAAGGGATCCGTGGAAGGATCAGAAGGTGAGGCACTGGCCTCACAGTTCGAGTTGGATTTCACACTTTTCGCATGCATGGTTTCATCCATGGTGGGAAGTGGTTGGTTTCTTGATAGTAGAGCTTCTTTCCACATGGCTGACGATAAGATTTTGTTTAGTACCTTGGAGGAGAAAGATCTCCAGATACTCATAGCGATGGGTAATGATGAAAAGTAAGGTGTCTCAGGTGTAGGCACAATTGTTTTTCAAAGGGAGCATGGAGCTCGCATTACCTTGACCGATGTCAAGTATGTACTAGTACTGAGGAAAAATTTGGTGTCGATCGCCATGATGGAAGAAAAGGGCTATCATGTAGTCTTCAGTAAGGGAAAGGTTTTCCTTCGACACATCACCACGATACAGGTGAAGCAGATTGGTTCACGAGTCAAAAACATGTATGCTCTTGAGGTTCAAGATGCATGCAAAGCCTTGAGGAGCAAGAAAACTGATGGAGACTTGGTGGTGAGAGGGAGAGTACATTACCTCTCAGCATGCAGCCGCAAAGGAAGTCTCAGACAATTGTGGAGGAGCCACAATTAGAGAACCAACTTTAGGAGGTTGTGGAGCAGCCACAACTAGAGAATCTGAGAAGAGATCGAGTAGAGACATCTACTCATATAGAGACCTCTAGTAAGGGGAAATTTCAAGCCAAGTGGGTAGAGGGATCACATGCATCCATACCCCTAGGTCGGAGGTGGGATGATGTGGAGTGATAGTCCCAAGAAGGCTGGAATAGGGGAAGGATCATTGAGGTACCCAACCTCTTTGATTAGACCTTGCTACGGGAGCCCAGACGAGTAGTAGCAGGACTAGCTGAGTGGGTAGAGGCAGATCCAGATGGAGCGGCAGAGAGAGCTACAGTGCAGGAATCCCAAGACAGTGTAGAGCTAGCAGGCTGCAACAATATGAGAGTCACATGAGTGTTGCACCAATGCAGGATGGTACAGAGAGGTGTGCAATGGTGAGAGATGCATGGAGTGTTGCAGCAGCTCAGAGGTCACAAAGGGAGCACTTGTTAGGGGTAGAGTAAGCTTGAGCATCAGAGGATGTTTCTAGCCCAACATGGAGGCCAGTTGGGAGATTTCTTGTTTCTAGAGTTGTTGGAGCAACAACAGCTGGGAGAAGTGTTGCATGTAGAACATTCCAAAGGTTCAAGATCGGGTTCGAGTTGAATTCCTTTCTTGTTGAGAGGGAGTGTTGAAAATGGCAACAAGAAATGCAAAAAATGGAAGTGCTAAAAATAGCACTAATATAAATAGCAGTTCGGGTACCATTGTTGGACAAAGCAGCAAGGAATGAAAAATGGAAGTGTTATAAATGACATTTCTAAAAATAACATTTCGGGTTAGATTTCTATTTTAGTGAGTCCCTAAACTAAAATAGTGAAGTAAAATTCGAATTTGATCTTAGCAATTGTCTGTAAAATAATTAATTAATTCATCTTGGGTTAATTATTTGTAGAAAATAAAACATGAATTCTATGTGGGGACATGCAACAATTTCTCCCTTGATTGAGGAATTTATCCATCAGTTCAAGAGATAAGGATGAGTTGTAACATTGAGTTGTAATTGGTTGGCTCAGTTAACTGAGTCAAGTCCAGTTAGATTAGTTCAAATATTTTATTGAACTAATAGTGAGTTCAGTTAGTTAATGCATGCATGCATGTAACTGCTGCACTTAAGATATCTGAATATTCTCTAATAAATAACTCATGCATGTCAGTTTAGTCAGAGACCCAGTTGAGGTCAAAGGAAGGGACAATGTACTATCAATTGGAGGATTTTTCCTATATAGGAAACTCATCCATCTAGAAGGAATTATCTCCTTCAGGTTTGTGAAATTATTTCTAAGCCAAGTGAGCAGTGTGAGGTGGGAATTCACACAAGTGGAAGCACTGGGCCCCAGGAAAAACTGCGCAAGGAGTTAGGAGGCTTGGAGGGAAGAGGAGAAGGTTGTGAGAGTATTATTTTATTGCATAGAGAGCAAGATAGCTTGAGAGCTGATTCTTTTTGTAACTCAAACATATTTCCACTTGTATGATAATACATAGATTGGGGTTTTAGGTTGAGGCTTTCCCCAGGTTATTTCTTTTGTGTCATGTGTGATTGATTTCTCATCCTCAGTTATATGTGTTCTCTTGATTTTTCTCAATTCGATTAAGCTTCCGCAAAGTGTTATAGAAGTAGATCTTGTATTTTGTTTTAGTATATTGCATAATCTGTTGATCTATAGTGTGAATTTCTACACATTTTAGACACACTAAAATTAAAACCACCATGCCAACCATCCATTATAATTAATATCACTATTTCAGATGCCAATTTGTATTAAAGCCATTATTAGAGAGTCCCATTTAAATTAAAACTAATGTTCCCATTTAAATTAAAACTTCCATTGCAGAAACCTATTAATATTATGAACATTGTTACAAACATTAAACCTAAAACCACTATTTCAAACACTCATTATAATTGAAACCACTATTGTTATAGACACCCAATAAAAATAAAACCACTAGTATTGAACACATCCAACAAAATAAAAACTATTTATAACTTCTTACACACATTAAAATTAAAACCACTATGATTAGTAATTACAGATCCATTAAAAATAAATCCACCACTATTACTGGCACCCATCCAAATGAAAGCCAATATTTTAGGCACCCATCCAAATCAATGCCACTATTTCAGGCACCCATCCAAATCAATGCCACTATTTCAGGCACCCATCCAAATCAAATATGCTATTTCAGGTACCCAACAAAATTAAAGCCACTACTACAAGGCACACAATATAAGTAAAGCCACTACCACAAACACCCATTAAAATCAAAACACCTATCCATGGTACGCAGGTATGGGGTTATCATTCCAGATCCCAAAGGAAATCACCTGTAGTAGGGGTTTGAACTATGCTTCAAATAATGAAGCAACACTTTCAGTTTATCCAAGCCTTGTGTTGATAAAGGTGAGGAGAAGAAAAAGTGCAGCTATGTTCAGAGAATCCTCTATCACAATACATCATTATGCAAGATGTCTGCCTAAGCCAGAGTTGAAGTACTAGCAGAGAAGTTTGAAAAAATAGAATTTTTCTAGGTCCTGCACATCTATAATTCAAGTGCAGACATCCAGGTCAATTGGGGAGTGTTAAATTAGGAGTGATCACCTAATGCATGACAACACTGCATAAACCAAAGTGTCAACCTACACATGCAAACGACAAGCAAGAGTGCCCCTGCAAAGGTGCATGCTCTTTTATTTCACACTGGATGCATCAAGTGTTATTAAGGGCAGCAAAATGAGGATGGTCCTTGAATGTGGTTTTATTGTTCTGCTATGGAATGTTGGGTTGGCATGCTCTTTTATTTCACACTGCATGCATCAGGTATCACCATGGGCAGCAAAATAAGGACAGTCCTTGAGTGTGGTTTTATTGTTCCACTGTGGAATTTCAGGTTGGCACATCTCACAGTTTCCCTGGCACTTCACTGGGTTGGCTTGACCATCAGCACATTTTTACGGGGTGAATGGGTTAAAGATTTTGGTCTTTGTGAGCTCTCTATGTGTTGGACTCTGCAGAACACCTAGCCATCGCTAGTAATCATAGCCAACCTAGTTTGTGTTATGTGTGAATTATCAGATGTCAGGAAAGGAATAAAGAATGTGAGCACCATATTTCAAAGGCACAAAGTGATTTATATAATTCTTCTAGCAGGTGGTTGAGATGATGGAATGATTGTGAATATAAGTTCACAGTGCAAACCCAAGTCCAGGACTAGCAAGCAACTGAGATTGCTCTTCAACTGTTAGTGCTTCAATTAAAGGACAAGGAATTTGTAAAATTCATGCATAGGCATCTGGGGAGGTATGAGGAACTGGGAGAAAGAATGAACTCCCTGTACTCCTTTGTTTCCAAAATTACCACACATATTCAACTTCTAGCACTGCTAATGCAGTCATGTTCACCTCAGGTTGAGAAAACCTCTAAACATCATTATCTGTTCAAGGTATCACGTAACTATGCTGCAGGATCGAACATAACATCATCATCAGCAGATATCTAGATATGCAAGAAGTTGAATACATCATGGAGATCCAAGTTGGCCTTGAAGAAGTAGCCCCTTAAGGTCCAGATTTAATGTAGCTCTCTGTTTTTATCATGTTCCAATAGGTAGTTTATTTTCTCAAACAGTCTCTGACTATGTACAACATTATACTTAGTAGTAATATAGGATTGGAACTTGGGAAGTGTGGCTAGAATAACTTTTGGATGAGAATTTTGGTTATTTTGGACCTTTTGACTGGCAGTTTGTAGTCAGTCTTCTTATATTCTGTATTACTACACTGACTGTTTGGCCATGTCAATGTGCATACTCATTTTAAGTTCACTGAGGTATATTATTAAATGCTTAGTTCGTAAACCCACCAATCACCTTTAATGCTGCCTTCCTCCCACTCTTCTGTAAAGAGGGCCTCACTCTCTATTTTAAGACACAACAGATTTAACAGATGCAGATATTCTCTTGTTCCTTATATTAGTTTTGAGTCTCTGTTCATTTTCTATGTTCTGTTGTTTGTATAAGGTTAAGCCTCATATTATCTTGTTGTCTGTAGTTTTATTTTACATAGTACCAGAACTACAGGGCATAAGTTTCCTCAATATTCCTCAGCCACCTTCATTTTAAGATCTAAAAATTGTTGGATCACTACAGCACCATCTACCAGTTGCCCCTCTTTGTGGCTTGATAGATTGCTTGCAGCTGTTGCTCATGGTCATCATTAGCTGCTGCTTGATTTTTTTTGCAGATGGTTTCCCTCTCCTTGTGACAAACCTCACACATCACAACCTTCCTCTAAACTGTTGCACCTTTTCTTGCATATCAAGCTGCTCAATTCTAGGAAAATCGCTCAGTAGTAGCCTTTGAGAGTTTGAACTTTTGCCATAAATGTTAAATTAATATTTTAAGAAACAATTTCTCCTGTACTAGGAAATTTCCTTTGTAAAACTTCGGTGCCTCTCTAATTAGGTTCTTTTGAGATGTTGGGGAGGGGCTGGGGATTGATTTTCCACCTATCTCCTTTGTTGATGGTGTTTGCATTGGATGTGTTCTTGGTAGACATCCTCAAAATACTTTTGATAAAGAAAAAATTTGGAGAGCTTCAGAAGCTCTTCAACTTGTTCACAATGATATTGCATGCCCTTTTCCTATCTTGCTTTTTCAAAGAGCCCACTATTTGCTTACAATCATTGATGACTACTCTAGACACCCTTGGGTCTATAGGTAATTAACAAAAGTGAGGTTGTTGACATTTTTATTATGGTTGAAGCCTTAATTGAAAAGTAATCTGGAAAATCTACCAAATGTTCACATAAAGATAATGGTTGTGAATACATCAACCAAAGATTTGAGAACTGTTGTGCCATTGAAGGTATTCAGCTGCTACATATTGTGCCCTTCTATCCATAACAAAATGGTGTTGCTGAAAAAAAGAATTGTACTTTTAAGGAGAAGGAAAAATGTATGATCCATTCTACAGATCTTACCCCACAATGTTTGGTTGGCACCATCAATTGTACCAATCATTTTCACAATTGCACACCTCACAAATATGTCCAAGTTGTGACCCCAGAGGAAGATTGAAGAGGAAAAACCTCTGTTGGCCATATCAAAGTCTTTGGTTGTAATGATTGGGCCCACAGCCCCAAAGAAAAATGAAAAGTAATTGATATACAAAATAAATCTTGCATATTTTTTGGCTACCCAAAAGACGTTAAAGGGTAAATATTACTTGATCCTAACACACAAATTAATCATCATAGGGAGTGTTGGATTTGATGAGCATTCTCATCAGCTTCTTGGATCTTCATATAATTTTTCTTCTTTCAAGTTAACTTCTCCAGCTCATGATCATTCTCTTGAAGCACAATGTGTGAAGTTATTCTACCACTTCCTAATTGGGGTCAACAAAAAACTAGCTCCTTTCTTCAAAGACTCCTGAAGTATTTATGTCCAGTGCTTCAGATCCAAAAGACTTTAGCGAGGTCCACAGTGTTGTAGAGTGTGATACGACCATGGAAGATGAGTATATTTCCTTGATGAGAAGTAGCAGATGGTATTGTAGACAAGTATAAAATTCATTTTTCCCAAGTTGGTATATCATAGTTTCAAACCAGGTATGCAACAGATGTTATTGTAGACAACTATAAGGCTTGATTGGTTGCTAGAGGTTTTTCTCAAGTCAAAGGCATTTCCATTTTGAAACCTTTGCCCTCATGGCTAAAATGAATTCTATTTTCCTTGCTCATTCTCTAGTTGCATCTCAAAGTGGGTAGTACACCAAATGGATGTCAAAGGTACCTTTCTTTATGGGGATTTACAGGAAGAGATATACATGGAGCAAACAAAGTTTTATCCAAGAGTTTTCATTTGTCTGCAAAATTAAAATTCCTAGTACTCAAACAAGCACCTGGGGCTTGGTATGAGAAGATGGATTACTTTCTTCTCTAAGATTTTCTCACTACCACTATAAGCAAAATGTTTATATTTTGTGACAATGCAGTGAACTCATCCTACTTGCTTTCTATGTGGATGATCCCATTCTCAATCGAAGTTCACCTACCTTGATTGATCACGTGAGATTCCACCCTTCATCAACATTTCAACACGATAGACTTAGGGCTCCTTTGCTACTTTCTTTGATTACAGATCACTCAGTCTGCATCTAGAATAGGTATCTCTCAACCCAAGTATACCTTGGGATATCATAAGAGGATTTCAGATGTAGGATTACAAATTTGCACCCATGCCATTTTTCTCAAGGGGAAAGTTGCTAGCGAAGTTGTATTAGCAGCTCGTTGGCATCCTTCTGTACTAAGCTTATAGTTGTCCCAATATCTCCTATGCAGTTGGGTTGGTTTCCCAGTTCATGCAAGAACCACATAACTTAATTGAAAGCTGAGATGAGAATTATTTGCTACATTATAGGGACACACATGTGAAATTCAATATTCTTCCGATGGTAATGCAAATCTAGTTGGTTATATTGACTCCAATTAGACTGGTAATCTCGATGACTGCAAGTCCACATCTGGCTCTTTCATCTTGGATCTGACCCTTTCTACTACAAATGAAAAGTACCAAGGTGTTGTTAATGCTGCCAAAAAATCTATTTGGATTCGACCGATTCAGCGGGAAAAAACTATAATTTGGTGTGCGAATCAAAGTTCTATCCATATTTCCAATCAGTCAGTAGCATTAATGCGCCAATAATATAGAAATCCACATTGCATCTGAGAGGTTATTCATGGTAGGATTATTGATTTGTATTATTGTTGCTGACATATTTACTAAACCCTTGACAAAGATTCACAACTTCATATCTTGCTTGGGGTGAAGAAAGTTATCCTGGGAGGAGGTGGAGGGTAGTCTCAGTCCTCCTTTTTTTTTGGCCTACTATTCTTAGAATTATGTACAGGATACCTATCATGGCATTGGAACTGGGACCCATTTTTGAGATTTAACCTCTTTTTTATACTTTTTCGAGTTTCACTTAAGGGGCCATATGTACAGACCCAGTTTAAGTTCACTTAGGAAATTATTAAATGCTCTGTTGGTATACCAACAAACCACTTTGTGAAATTCTAGACTTCTCCCAACTTGCTATAAATAGGCGGCTTCACTCTGCATTTTAAAACACAGTAGATTTAATAGATGTAGTGATTCTCTTGTTCCTTCTATTGGTTTGACTCTGTTCATTTTCTGAGTTTTATTTGTTTGTATGGTGGTTAAGCCTGATATTATCCTACTATCTGTAGTTTGCCTTTAAAGGCTGGAGCCCCTTTTTAAAAATTCCTATTACGAACATCCACCAAAATTATAACCTCTACACAGACCCATTAAATTGACCATGTATTATAGACATCCATTAAAAGTAGCACAACCATCATAGAGAGTCGCTAAAAGTAAAATCATGATCACAGGTTTGGATTTTGGGGTCAATTTCATGAATATCTCATTAGAGACAGATAATGGAAGTGAACTCATTGATTAAGTAAATGTTCCTCTTCCTTTGGTCGAGCACTTCATTCCTCATCCTTTTTCAGATGAGTCACTAACTGTACCTTGATCTCACATATATGCTCTTGGTTTATATACATCACTATAAGATCTACTAATGCTTTGGAGTACTGCACTGCTTCAGCACATATCTTCAAAATAGTTTGCAGAGCATCCTGCAGAAACACTCAACTTTAACTTTGCGGAAGTTACTCCTCTTATCAATTTGGAAGAAGAACACTCACCCTGCATGTTCTTGTCTAATTTGAAGCGAATTTCCTCTCATCTATTCTAGAATGCACTTGCAGCTACTTCTACCTTTATATTATTTACATTATGTAGGAAATGTAGAAAATTTGAAGCCATTTCCACCGAAAGGACGAGGATAAATCTGGTTCAATATTGTACTCAGTGGAAGATTTGCAGGTTGTTGAGAAAATAAAAATTGAAGAAGGAAAACCCTAAAAATTGAAGGAGGCAAACCCTCTTAGATGCAAAGCCTGAGCTCAAATGAATATATTTTTAGAGAAATATTTAGCTATTTCGAATTTGTCAAAAAGGCTAAATGTTCAACGAGGAAAGTGGTCGCCGAAAATTAGTTTTTACCGACAAAAAATCTTCTCGAGGAAACAAAAAACAAAAATGGAACGAAAAACTAAAATCTCTTTTTCGAGAAAAAGGGAAATAAACTACTACTAATTTTCAGGACCAAAAACCCAAAACCCCCAAATTGGTGAAGGCGTCTGATCTGTAAGAATCTTTGTAAATGACTATCTATACATCTTTTTATCGTTGGCGCACTTGGTGTATAAGTGTGGATTTTAATGGTTAAAACTGCTTATGTCGTGGAAAAGTCCAAGAACATTCTGGAACTGTAAGGTGAGATAAGTTATGGAAGGATCTAGTATTATCCCATGATATTTTTGAAATTGAAAGCCTATATGATTAGCCCAAGATTGTTTTCCAGGTAAAATATTTGTACCTGTGTATGGTTAAATGCGTCTGTGTTTCTATTTTTAGTAACGGCTTCTGAAAATATCAATAAACAAAGCCCACTCTTGCTCACTCATATCTGATACTTTGATTTAAACTTGTGATTTTCCTTGAAGGAAAAACTTCTGATAACAGCTTATGAAAGTATCAATAAACAAAGGCCACTCTTGCTCACTCATATCTGAGACTTTGATATAGTATTCAGTCATGGCACTTTGTTCATACCCACTTTGGACTGCTCCAGTAGCGAGGTTCCTTGTCTACTACAACCCTGGTTTCTCTTTGAGTAACTAATACATCTCAGTGATATCACTTTGAGCACCTAATAAATCTCACTGATGTAGAGAGCCCTGCAGACAAAGGGCCTTTATGGTTGAAAGAGCCCTTTCCTGCATTCACCCTTGGAACTGGCTCCTGCATTTCATTTTCCTCTAGACGTGAAATCTATTCCACCTTTGAAAGTGGACTCTGGCATCATTCTTGCGGAAGGCCAGTTTGATGCAAATGAAGATCTGATACCTCCTTGAGAATTTCTAAGTGTGCCATATGACACAGGAGGAATTTGCAGATCATGTCTTTTAGAATTTGTTAAGGAAAAACAAGGCAATAATTGTGGGATTCCACTGTACTCAGGCACATTTAGAAACTTGTTAAAATGATTTACTCCCATGGAAGCCAACGTGTTGTTAAAACTGTCGCACGAATCCTTTACCCAACCACTGATAACAAAGTTCATGTAACTGAAATCCAACCACTGATAATAGAGTTCATGTAACTGAAATCCTCATCATTCACAATTCCACTCTAGCTTTAGGGAATGCTTGGGAGAAAAAATATGCTAATTATTCATGTTTAGAAACACAAATAATTTAGGGAGGTTAAAAAACTCCTTAGAGTGAAATCCTTCATTAAGAATCAAAGGCTTACCTAGGTGTTTTTACATGACTTCATAGTCATACTAGACTCATTTTTACAATAATACTGTAGAATTTGGGATTTCAATGATGACAATGACTCAATTTTTTTTGTCCACTATTGTGTACTCTGTTTCTCGGAACTGTTGACATGTACATGGTCAATGGGTCCTCTATCCAACCATCCTCATGTAAGACTCTCTTCTTCTAGCTGTGTGCCATGTGCCCTCACATTGACCCAATGCTACTCTCATGTGTACCAATGTGGTCACACAACTCCAATGCTCATCTTGAACATATATGTGTTTGGGTCCATCACCAACCTCTATGAAATATGCTCCTCAACCCAAGTATCCTCAAGTCAAGGTCCAACCTCCAAGGTATATCAATGGCCCCAAGATCCAAGGGTCAATGAACAATGCTTCTCCTCATAGGTAGTGTTACACTAAAAAATGTCACCATGACTATTTACAGTTAGTATGGCTCGATCAACAGTCATGCTACCCTCTTAGGCAAGTCTTATGCCTCTGCTATCCATCTCAAACTCAAAAAAGAGAGAAAGTCTTGTAAAAAATGTGTTTATCTCTGGGGACGCAGGTTCTCTCAAGCCTTACCTGCGGGGACGCTCACAATGTTCACAAAGGCTGCGTCCTTGGACGCTCTGTATGTTAAGGGACAGGTGCGTCCTTCTGTAAAAGGCAAAATGCGCAAGTTTCATCTTAAAAAAGTTACTTGTGGTTACTTCTAGAACTTTCTAGAGGTCGGTTTGATGAAATGGATGCGCCTCCAGTTGGTTCATGTATCCCTATTAAGGAGGAACTTATCCCATCAATAAGGGAGCTATCCCACCCAAAGAGGGGGATTATCCCATTGATGGTGGACCTGAATAACCTCTTTACAGCACTATAAATAAAGGCATTGAGCCAGAAGGAGAGGAGGTTGAAGCTATACATTTTCTTTGGGTAAATGCTGCAGGAATTAGGACTCCCATTTAGAACCTTGTGAGGAGAGATTGTCTTTGCTTGATTCTACTTGGAAGTGGGTGAGCTTTGTCAAAGTAGAGGAAAACCCTTGATGGACCCTGGGAGGAACTTGCACAACACAAAGGCCAGGTTGTAGGAGTTTCTTTGTTTCGTTATTAATACAAACTGGTTCATTTTTCTCAATAGCTTGTGTTAATGAGTTATTTCATGTGTTCCTTGGTCTGCATGTTGAATATATGTTTTATTATATGAGATGCAAGTGCTTGGTAATTGTTTGATTGTTTGTGGTTGCAGGAATTGATGTGAAGGAGGAGCTCATCCGGATCGGCAAAGACGGACTACAACAACAGCGTTTTGGAATAAGGTAAGCCTAAACACTTGTAGTTTTCATGTTTTAAAAGGTGTATTTAGAGAAAGATCGCTCCATTTTGTCTTGTTTGTCGCTAGAGAGTTTAGACTCCTAGGGAGGTCAGTTGTGTCCGCACAAACGACTTTTTCCGCCACGACAAATTGGCGACTCCACTGGGGAATCCATTAATGTGAAAGTCTTTTCCTTTGTTTGAACTTTGCTCTGAGAAAATCATTTTTATTTTCTGGTTTTTGACTGTGAGAATTAGTATTTGGGTGGCTTAGCTTTAGATTTAGTTAGATTTGGTTTTTCTTAACTTTTCCAGAAGGACGCACCCTCTGAGTACTGCACAGTGCGTCTTTGGACGCGCTGTTGCCGTTTGCACAGAGCGGGCCCGCGCCTGTTCTAACGGGTTACCTGCGTCTTCCTGTAAAAATTTAGGAAAACTCCATTTTTGCTTTAATTGCTTTTAGATTTTGGTTTTTCTTAGTGTTTTCTGCCCAGATCCTTTAGTACCCTGTCAAAAATTTTCACCTGAACTTGTTTTATTAGCATTCCTGCTTTTAGCTTTCATCAATTGGGTGTTTTGAGTCTCTTTTTTGAGAAATTCTTAATTTGATTTCCTTTGGTCATTACTTGGAGGTTCCTCTCAGTGTTAATCGCCTTTGAGTGTTAATCGCCTTTGAGTGTTTTTATATTTTGATCTTTGGAACTCTCACCCAATTTTCTCGACTTGCACTTGATTGGTTCTTAGATCACATTAGAATCGTCTTGTGTTTGGGAATTCTCTTGCATAGATCACATTTGCATAACTAGAATTCTCATTTTCAGAATATGAATGAAAAATGTGCATAGATTACATTTGCATACTTTTCAAGTAAATTGTGCTTAGATTACAATTGCATAGTTTACGTTCTGAAAAATCAATCGTAGATTTAGATCAGCTTTCTTTGATTTGAATTTACACAAAAATAAAAATAAAAATTGGTTTGGAATTGATTTGCATTAGTTTTTCTTGATGAAATTAGTGCATTAGAGAATTTGTTATATTTTCTCTTAGTGATTAATTTTTTGCATTGTTGGAAGTGAATGGAAACTCTCTCCTTACTCTAGTTAGGATTCATCGAATTGAAAAGATTACATTATCATATTCGATTGCATTCAGTTGAGTCGGGTCATAAGACCATTGGTTTCGTCTCCATTTACACATTTGAGTAATAACAGCCTTAATAACACAGCGCTTAATTAAAATTCATCTAGTAATTTTTACATTTCTAGGGCTCTGAAACACCAACATAGCTTAGGCTAGGGTCTTGGAGTAGGTGAGTACTTAACTCTCCAAGACTACAAAACCAAACAGATAGTTTATCTTGAGTAGAATAAATCCAATTGTTTCAATTGCACTCTGGGAAAGCTCCTCTTAAAGGAGAAGCACGAGCTCGTGTCCGAACCAGTGAGGGGATCATTCCCCCCTCGTTGGGAACGACGCCAGACAGTACGTATTACAAACGGTAAACCTCGGATTAACCATTGTCGAGGAGCCAGGGGTCACTTATCGGTAAACCTTGGATTGTTGTCAAGGAGCCGGTAAGGGGATTGAGCTTGCTACTCTACCCTTGCGTGCTGTCGGAGTTTAGACTGTTCCCCCAGGTGTATTTGTTACTGTTGGTGACCTTAGTGACCATAATCTTTAGGGTTCTACCGAGGTGACGGTGGAGGGAAGGTCCCACTGTACCTGGAGCAGACGTCGGTTATACTCACTTGGATTTTCTGGGGGGTTCACTTCACTTCGAGACGGTTAAAGTGGAGGAACTTGTGCCAGTCTATTCATTAAGCAGGTTGCCGGGGTAACTGTTCCACCCACCATTTCTGTACTGAATTCTGCGAGGTTGGGCTTCATCACCAACTAGTGTTTTCGGTCCGGAGAGCTTACTGTTTGTGTGTGGTTTGACTCCTAGATTTGATAGCGCGTGTTAATTTGTTTGTTTTTACTTTTAGAGACCATAGGTGTGAATTGTGAATTTTAGTTGTTAAGTGTGAATTGTGAATTGTTAATTTTAGTTTTAAATTGTTAATAAAATTCACTGAAGTTGAATATAATGGCAAATGTTCCGGACTTTATCAACCTAGGAACCCCTCCTAATGAGAATCCTAGTACTTTTCCTTACTTTGGAAATGTTGGTCCTCCTTATATGGCTACTTTGTCATTACCTGGATTTACAATAGGTTTACCGATATGGTTATTTTCAACTTCGTTGGCCCAAAGTACTCCCATTGTTCCATCTCAACCGGATGCTTCACCTCAACAGAGTTCACCATCTCAACATCACCAACCTTCTGTTGACCCTTTACCTTCTTCGCCTAATTTTTCTTCCTCCATTTCTTCCTCTTCGCCTGGTAAAAGCCTTGATGCTAGTAACCAGGAGGCTAAGAAGAAGAAGAAAGGGAAGAAGAAGAAGAAGAAGAAGAAGCAAGATAAGAAAGAAGTCAACCAACCAACTGTGGTTGTAAGTGTTAGTTGTGTTGAGGAAAATTCTGACATGCATCGTAAACCCAAATACCCTTGCAGGCTTTGTAAGGGTGACCACTTCCTTGTCAATTGTCCTAGTATTCCAAAGGTCTTGGAAGTATGGTCAGAAAAATCTCATCAACTTTCCATTGATCCATCAACCAGTGATAGTCAGGTTCTTGGGAAAAAGGGTAAAGTTAGGTTTCCTTGTAAGTTATGCAAAGGGAGTCATCAAACTCACATTTTCCCTCACATGGATGAAGCCTCAACATTGTTGGAAAAACTTACTGTTCCACAGCAAGAATTTCCAACTGGTTACCGTAAACTTTCTCCCAACCTACCGTCAACTGACGGAGTGATTGATTTAAATTCAAGTCTAGTCGATAACACTCTCCCATTGGAGAGTGAAACTCATGTCACTCAGGTTGATGATCCGTTAGTTGATCAAGTGGTCAATTCAATTTCACATTCGATCGATCACACTCTCCCTTTCGAGAGTAAATTTCATACCGCTGATGTTCTTCTTGTTACATCAGATTCTTCTATGCCGGGGGGCATTTCACCTGTTTCTACAGAACCCCCTCCAAGTACTGAGGTCTTTTCCTTTGATTGGAATAGACTGACAGAACCTCGTCTTCCTTCCTCCATCCCTTTCCAAATCATTGTCAAGGCGGGTGGTAGGGACATACATCGTACTCAGGTAGATGAAGGTGCTTCTGTTAGTATTTTATCCTCAGCTGTTTGGAAAGCTTTGGGTTCCCCTCAGCTTGCGCCTATTACGCAGAATCTGAAAGCTTTTAACAGAACCATTAGTGAACCTTTAGGGATCCTTCCTAAGTTTTCTATTACCTTGGAAGGTAAAACTGTTTGTGTTGATCTTATGGTAGTTCGAGGTCCCTTGGATTTCAATTTACTCCTTGGGCGAGACTATGTTTATGCAATGAAAGCTGTCGTATCGACACTCTTTCGCGTGATGTCTTTCCCTCACAATGGCAGTATTGTGACTGTAGACCAGCTTTTGTTCCCTAGTCTTGTCTCAACTACCAATAATATGACACCCCTAAATGTTCCTGATCCTAAAGTGGTATCTACCCTGCCACGGGTTAATTATGTGGCAACCGGTCCCATGCTTTCAGTTACCGATGTAAGTGCGCCTCTCACTGTTGATTTAGATCCGGTAATTGACATGGAAAACTCTATGGGATTATTTGAACACGATGTTCTTATCCCTTTTGAGTCCCTTAACATGTGTTCCTTCCAAAGAAGTGTTCTTCCTTCTGATGAAGACCTCTTGGAAGCCATGATCAAGGTGTGTCCATTGACATGTCTTTCTTCTAGTTGGAAGCCATGATTAATGTTGCGAGGACAGTTTCTTTTCCTGTGCCAACCTCGTTAAAAAATGAAAAAGGTGTCCACGAGGATAGTTTGTTCCTCTCTCAACCTCGTTAAAAAATGAAACTGGATGGTACGAGGAAAGTTCCTTTTACTATGTCGACCTCGTTAAAAAATGAATCAGTGAGTACGAGGATAGTTTTTTCCTGTATCAACCTCGTTAAAAAATGAAATAGGCTGTAATGAGGATAGTTCTTTTACTGAGTCAACCTCATTAAAAAATGAATCAGCTAGATTTTAAGATATATAGGTAGATTGTAGAGAGTAGGGTTTTGAGGACAGTTCCTGTTACTGAGTCAACCTCGTTAAAAAATGAATCAGGTATGAGGATAGTTCTTTTCTTGTGTCAACCTCCTTAAAAATGAAACAACTCCCTTTTCAAGTTAAATATTGAAAGTAAACCTTCATTTCATCCAGCCGGTTGAATGCAATGAAGCCTGGGGGGCATGTACCTCGCTTTGCATCATTATGCTGGGGGCATGCAAATTTCTGAGCATAGTTCCTTGTCTTGTGTCAAGCTCATTAAAAAATGAATCAAGGATTTTAGAGCACAGTTCCTTGTCTTGTGTCAAGCTCGTTAAAAAATGAAACAAGGGTAGGTTAAGTAGGTAGATTGTAGAGCGTAGTCATGAGCATAGTTACTTGTCTTGTGCCAAGCTCATTAAAAAATGAATCAAGGATTTTAGAGCATAGTTCCTTTTCTTGTGTCAAGCTCGTTAAAAAATGAATCAAGGTTTTAGAGTAGAGTTTTTGTTAGGTAGATTGTAGAGAGTAGTTATGAGCATAGTTCCTTATCTTGTGTCAAGCTCGTTTAAAAAATGAAACAAGGGCTTTGAGGATAGTTCTTTTCCTGTGTCAACCTCACTAAAAAATGAAACATCTCCCACAAGTCTTTCCAAGATCTTGAAAGTAAAGCTTCATTCCATCCACCTCATTGAATGCAATGAAGCTTGGGGGGCATGTACCTCGTTTTGCGTCATTATGCTAGGGGCATGTGAACTTATAACAAGCATAGTTTTTCGTTTCAAGCTTGCGTAAACATGAAACTGAATCCGAGCATAGTTCTTTTCCTGTGTCAAGCTCGTTAAAAAATGAAACAAATCCTCCTCTACTTGAGTCGAGAGATTGACGAGATCTTATAAAATGTTAAGTTTTTAGGTTAGTTATTTCAGTTTTTTGCATAATTTTCTTATAGTTTTAGGTCGAGTCTTTCAAATGATCTCGTTCATGAACCTTCATTCCATCCAGCTTGTACTTAGTTGAATGAAATGAAGCTGGGGGGCATGCGCTCTAGCAGTTATGCTTAGGGGGCATCAAGGACAGTTTTATCTCTGTTTCAAGCTTGTGTAAAAATGAAACTACTTTGAAGCATAGTTTTTGTCTGTTTCAAGCTTTTGTAAAAATGAAACCTATCTCGAGTCAAATTCAGTTATTTTCAAGACTCGTTAAACTCATGAAAATACCGAGATTATTTTGCTATCTTTCATTCTCGTAAAACAAATGAAAATGCCAAGTTCTTTCCGTCTTTTCCTGCTCGTAAATTAAATTGAAAGTCGGCCATATGAGTACATTTTTATCATTTTTTCGAACTCATTAAAACATACGAAAAAGTGAAAACCATGAGTACATTTTTATCATTTTTTCGAACTCGTTAAAACTTACGAAAAAGTGACACCTTAGAGTCATTTTTTAAGCCCTTTTCTGACTCCTAAAAAATGAAAAGATTGCCGAGCGTTTCTTTTACACTCGTTAAAACAGAATTAAAAGACGGTCCCCTTATAGCTCTTTTCTGACCGTAAAATCAGGAAAAGATTGCCGGGTTTTTGTCGTTTCAAACTCGATACGGAAATAAAACGACGTGTCCTTGATCGCTTTTTACTTTTCAGGTCAGTGGCACTAATTATGAAAGTACTCCTTGGTCGCAAGATCAAGCGGTTCCCCCAGGTATTATTTTATACTTTTTCGGGCTTGAGGGACACAAATCTACGAAAAAGTTCAACTTGGAGTCTTCTTAAGTTTTTCAGACTCTCTAAAATTGAAAAACGCCGAGTTTCTCCTATACTGGGCTCGTTAAACATTTCACAGTAAAGGACCTGTTCAATTACAAACAGGAACGAACCACTCCTTCCTAGGGTTCGAATCAAAACTAGGTTGGACTCATCCGAAGGATGAGCTTATAATCAAGCATATGTTATCCTCCTCAAGCTTGTTAAAAATAAAGAGGTACTTGCCAGAAATGGTGGGGGAAAAGAGAGAAGAATGAACCTGTTTGTTACCTTTTGTCTCAAAAGAAACTTTATTACCACTCTTGAACACGACACTTTTCATTCACCTGGGTTGGGAAATCTTTTACCTCACAGTTGATCAAACCACTTTGAAAGTCTTTAACCAGGTTCCGGGGATTAACTTTGAGCTATTCATCACCAAGCCATCTGTCGTGTCGTTATGTGTTCAAGAGGTCTGCAAGCAAAACATTCATCTGCAAAATACTTGTCATCCATTTGACCATCCCTGAGTCAGTCCTTACAGCAACATTTCTTCAACTTGAACAATGATTTCGTGTTGCGGGCTTGCCTGCAACGGGTTGCTTTCTATCGACATCAACACATTATCTAGAAAGATGACTTAGGAATCGACAGTACCTTGAAGTCTGCATGCATCAATGGCAGGTTTCTCGCCTTTGACGTCAGTTTACATCATTGACTTTCGATCAAAGGATTCCGTGAAGTGTTCGACATCAAAACATCTATTCACATTTCATGGGTTGTGCTTGGTACTTTGAGAACCATTGACATTACTGGTGGTCTCTCTCACACTTGTTAACAGTTTACATCATCGACTGGTAATCAAGTGGTTTCTAACATGTTCGACATCAAATCATTTAATCACATGGCTAGAATCGTACCAATTCGGGAAGTAGAAGTGAAGACCCTGGATCTAGTTTCTACCATCCAGGCTGCGAGGAGTTTTGTATTCATTATCTATGTAGACTAATCATAAACAGATGGTTGCGTCCATACTGTGTCTACAAAAGTCTATAAAAATGATGTACTGCAAGATCATTCCTGTATCAGAGTAGTTAGTTCATTAGTTAAAGTTTTGAATCTGAGTATGGGAATGCCTACCTCAGTGATGATATAATCTTATACATGTATTTTGTGTTGAAAATTGCAGGTTCCAACCAGGTCATCCACAAGACAATCCTTGAAATGATAAAGCGCTTCACCCTTCCTAGAATTACAAAACCCTAATCTATTCCAGGCTTCGCACTTTAGGGGGCAATCTGTTACACTAAAAAATGTCACCATGACTATTTACAGTTAGTATGGCTCGATCAACAGTCATGCTACCCTCTTAGGCAAGTCTTATGCCTCTGCTATCCATCTCAAACTCAAAAAAGAGAGAAAGTCTTGTAAAAAATGTGTTTATCTCTGGGGACGCAGGTTCTCTCAAGCCTTACCTGCGGGGACGCTCACAATGTTCACAAAGGCTGCGTCCTTGGACGCTCTGTATGTTAAGGGACAGGTGCGTCCTTCTGTAAAAGGCAAAATGCGCAAGTTTCATCTTAAAAAAGTTACTTGTGGTTACTTCTAGAACTTTCTAGAGGTCGGTTTGATGAAATGGATGCGCCTCCAGTTGGTTCATGTATCCCTATTAAGGAGGAACTTATCCCATCAATAAGGGAGCTATCCCACCCAAAGAGGGGGATTATCCCATTGATGGTGGACCTGAATAACCTCTTTACAACACTATAAATAAAGGCATTGAGCCAGAAGGAGAGGAGGTTGAAGCTATACATTTTCTTTGGGTAAATGCTGCAGGAATTAGGACTCCCATTTAGAACCTTGTGAGGAGAGATTGTCTTTTCTTGATTCTACTTGGAAGTGGGTGAGCTTTGTCAAAGTATAGGAAAACCCTTGATGGACCCTGGGAGGAACTTGCACAACACCAAGGCCAGGTTGTAAGAGTTTCTTTGTTTCGTTATTAATACAAACTGGTTCATTTTTCTCAATAGCTTGTGTTAATGAGTTATTTCATGTGTTCCTTGGTCTGCATGTTGAATATATGTTTTATTATATGAGATGCAAGTGCTTGGTAATTGTTTGATTGTTTGTGGTTGCAGGAATTGATGTGAAGGAGGAGCTCATCCGGATCGGCAAAGACGGACTACAACAACAGCGTTTTGGAATAAGGTAAGCCTAAACACTTGTAGTTTTCATGTTTTAAAAGGTGTATTTAGAGAAAGATCGCTCCATTTTGTCTTGTTTGTCGCTAGAGAGTTTAGACTCCTAGGGAGGTCAGCTGTGTCCGCACAAACGACTTTTTCCGGCAAAGAGGGGGATTATCCCATTGATGGTGGACCTGAATAACCTCTTTACAGCACTATAAATAAAGGCATTGAGCCAGAAGGAGAGGAGGTTGAAGCTATACATTTTCTTTGGGTAAATGCTGCAGGAATTAGGACTCTCATTTAGAACCTTGTGAGGAGAGATTGTCTTTGCTTGATTCTACTTGGAAGTGGGTGAGCTTTGTCAAAGTAGAGGAAAACCCTTGATGGACCCTGGGAGGAACTTGCACAACACCAAGGCCAAGTTGTAAGAGTTTCTTTGTTTCGTTATTAATACAAACTGGTTCATTTTTCTCAATAGCTTGTGTTAATGAGTTATTTCATGTGTTCCTTGGTCTGCATGTTGAATATATGTTTTATTATATGAGATGCAAGTGCTTGGTAATTGTTTGATTGTTTGTGGTTGCAGGAATTGATGTGAAGGAGGAGCTCATCCGGATCGGCAAAGACGGACTACAACAACAGCGTTTTGGAATAAGGTAAGCCTAAACACTTGTAGTTTTCATGTTTTAAAAGGTGTATTTAGAGAAAGATCGCTCCATTTTGTCTTGTTTGTCGCTAGAGAGTTTAGACTCCTAGGGAGGTCAGCTGTGTCCGCACAAACGACTTGTGCCATGTGCCCTCACATTGACCCAATGCTACTCTCATGTGTACCAATGTGGTCACACAACTCCAATGCTCATCTTGAACATATATGTGTTTGGGTCCATCACCAACCTCTATGAAATATGCTCCTCAACCCAAGTATCCTCAAGTCAAGGTCCAACCTCCAAGGTATATCAATGGCCCCAAGCTCCAAGGGTCAATGCCCAATGCTTCTCCTCATAGGTAGACACCTCCATTGATTGAGAAATAGATTCCCCATTGTAGTATGTTGATTAGGGTAACAACCTCCTTGAGAGGGGCACCATGCCAGTACCCTAACCAAGGTCATCCACCCAAACTGAGCCATCCAAATGTCCATGAACCATTGCCAAGGGGCTAGGAGACAATGCTCTGCTGTCAAGGTGAAAACACTTGGTGTAACCCCAAAAGCTAACATGCCATATCTAAATTAAAAACATATGACTCTGACTTCTTCTTTTTATCCATAAGGAAAGTTTTTGGAGCTAAATTATATATATCTGAAAAATGTGTGTTCTTATCAACTAAGAAACCCCTGTTTCTCATTAGCAATTAAACTAGTATAAAAGGCTGCAATCTAGGAGCTATCAATTTAGAGATGATCTTATGAATGGTGTTGCTAGTGAAATTGGTGTAAATCTACTACAATATGAAAGTTTTTCCCTTTGGAATTAAAGCAATGAAAGTTGAGCTTACGAGACCTGTAATTTTGCCTTTTGTACTTGATTCTTCCATTTGTTCCAGAAAATCCAGCTTTACTATCTAGGCTGGTAGAAATTTATTCAGGAAACATATGGTCTTAGTGCTTTCTTCTTCTGTTAATAGAAGATAGGTTCTTCTGTCTCCTCCTGAGAAACAGGCTTCAACAAAAAATCCTTTAGTTCTTGGTTTACGAATCTGGGAATGTTAGCAAGTAAGGAAGAAGCATCTTTGCTTCCCAAATCCCGACACATTATTTCCCATCAAATTAAAGAAGAAATGAATCGCTGAAGCTTTAATCTCATTTTCTCCTACCTTATCTAGCTTCCAAATTTACCGTGTGAATACCACTAATGCACCTCTAACTTGCAGCTGTTTTTGGAAGAATTTGATATTTTTGTCCCCATCATTCTGGATTTAATTCTCCATTCTGATTCCTATCTGCCACATATATCTTCCTATTCCCTTAATGCTCACTCTTCTTCTATCTAGAATGATTCCATCAGTCTTCCCAACATTGTATCCTTGATGTATTCTAATATTTTGTTGATGCTTTGTCTTAATTGAATTGGCCTCTTTCCACTTTTCTTTTGACCAAATTTTTAATTTGTTTATAATATTGGTTAATTTTATTTCCATCCTAAACAACGTTGACCCTTCTAGTTCTTTCTTCCACCATAGCTTTAGAATTTCTAAGCAAACCTGATATTTCTGAAGAGTCAGACACATTTTGAATTGAGCTAGTCCCTATTTTGGGGAGGGTTATAATCCAAATGAATTGGCCATTGATTTGATTTAGTATCCTGATAGGATACATGATTCTAAATTTAAGCTGCTTGAAACAAGATCCTCTTAACTAAAGACTTATTAGTCTTTTCACTACATAGTAAGACTTTTTCTTCTATTTTGTAATGTATATATATACTTTCTGTTGGTTTGACGTCTTTAATTTCCTATGTTCATAAATGATTATGTTTCTTCTCTAAATGGTTTGTTAATCCTTGTTCTTCCTTTTTCTCCATTCTCATCAATAGTATTTTAGGATCTGTAGATGCCATCCAAGTCCTAGGGTTATTGAGATCCCTGTCTTTGAAAAGAGTGTCCCACAATTGACCTTTTCCTAGGAAAGAGTTCGGACATTAAGGGGTTTTTTAATTCTTAAGGTTATCGAGATCCCTGTCTTGGAAGAGAGTGTCCCACAGTTGACCTTTTCCAAGGAAAGAGTTTGGACATTAAGGAGTTTTTATGCGTGATGCTTTCTGAAATTGTGTTTTGACAGTTTATAATTCCTCAATCTTCACATTCCAACAACACCTTGGAATTACTTGTGGTAAATTTTCTAATCATCATGAATTTGTAGGCATCACAAGATTGCTCTGTATCAAATTGGGCTTAGCATTCCTATGTTTCATTTGTTAGGGTTTCATGATGAGCCCAAGGTAACTGAATGAGATGTAGTGTTTAGAACACCTTTAAACAATGAAGTACATCTAGGTAAGATCATCCCAATGAGCACAATGCATTATGTGTAATGTGCATGTCAAATGAAACTAGAGCCTTACCAATTAAGGTTACCCATAAAACCCCAAAGGGTGGGATTGCAATAAACCATAAATGGAGTGATCAAGAAATCCTAAAGGTCTAATAAACCCCTCAAGTTGGGTTTACATTAAATATTCTCATATCCTCCCTTAAACACAACTTGGAGGAGCTATGAAGGTGGCATTATCTTAACAATGTTCTGTAATAATAATTTCCTGTAGTTAACATCATTATTGCAACCTTTCCTATAATTTTTTTAGAGAAATCACATCTCCCATCATTTCCACCCTTAACATAGTGAGGCTGAGATTATTGACAGTGAAAATCCCACACCATAATGAGGTGCAACATAACAGTTACCTTCACAACACCTCTACCCAGTCCTCTTTGGAACACAATGAAGCAATCTCATGCAACAGGGCTTACAATTAAGAGTTCTTTATAACTTGAACCTCCAATCTCCATAACCTAAGGTGCAACAAGAGCCTATGCACAAATGGTCAGAACAGGTTTCCCAAAAATCTCTATTAAGAATAGTCTCCAAAATCATAGTTCTATCAAGTTATCAACTAAGCAATCTCAATCATGTAACCTGCAATCATAAATTCTCCCAAATCATGCGAGAAGAGCATCAACCAAAGAAAATTATAGAGCCATCTAAGATAGTAAAAACTTAACATTCTTTGCTCAAAAGCTCTTTTTGGTTTTTGGTGTATATAAAAAAGTAGTTTCTTGGTTTGTTGCTAATCTGAGCAGTACCTAGGCCTTCAGTGGCTTCTTTTTTGACTTTTCCTTATTTTCTTATCATCAAACAAATCTATATTTTTTTGTTGACTAGTCATACAATAATTGGGTTCTTGACGACATCAAGTTGGGTTTTTACATGCAAACAAGCTCAATAACATTCCTCTTTAAACATAGATAAAAGGGTCACTACAATCAATAAGGTTCACATACAACGGCTTGAATCAATTCTTTCTTGCATGGCATAACATGCCAACATAGCAACAAGAGAAATCAATAGGAGTAAAGAGATATTTATGAGTGTACAATTGATTATACACATATTTATGAAGTTCTTTTGTTATAGCGCCAAACCTCACTCTTGATGTTTGTGATGCTGTACTCATGGCCTAGGGCAACCCCTCCTTCCAAAACTAGTCCAAAATTTAAAAAACAGTGTTTTATTCCCTATACGTGACATTTCCCCAAGCTAAACGCATGTGGACGTGGGTCTGTGTATACCCAACCCGCGTATATGTCTTAAAACACTTAAAAAAATTAAAACTCCTTAATTTCAGGCGAAGATCGCAGGTTTTACCTGCTGATTACCTATTAGTGCCCATGGCCCAACTATTCCCAACGAATTCCCAACTAAAAAACTACTTTTGGAGGAGTATAAGAAGGCTTCATTGGGAAGGCCTAAAGGAGGAGAGAAGAGAGAGAAAGGTTACTATGATGAGATTTCCCTGACCAGGTCTGAATATCCTAGTGCCTCCTGCACTTCCCCCATTTATAGGAAACCCTTGTTTCCTTGTGTGATGATGTCTATCTACTACTAGAGATATCATGGAGTAAGTCATGGAAGGATTTTGTTAAAGGCTTGAGACTGGTTGAATCTAGAGGACGGTTCGACTTGGAGCCTGCGAAATGACGAATCAGGTGAAATTATTCCTTTATGTACTTTATTTGTCTATAATAAATGAAACACTTGTCTTTGTTCCTGATATAAATCTTCTTGATGTTTATGATATCCATGTTATGATTCATATGTGAATGGTTGTTTAATTGCATAACTAACTACCTTTCAATATACTATGAAGATGATTTCTTTATGATGTTTAGTCCATATACTGCAGTACTTTCTTGAATTGATTGTTTTGTAGGTTTAAGGAGCAAAAGGAACTCCAAGAGGGTTTGGACCCTGGTAGGATCTTCTCAAAAGAAGGACCCCCAGGTATGCCCCTTATCGTATAGTTTTCTTATATTAGCATTATGGCTGTATGGAATGTGTGTTTCTTTGTATAGACAACCTATGATCTGCTAGGGTATCAACCCAAGACCCTAGGGGAATTTATCCCTTAATAGAATTGGCGACTCCGCTGGGGACAACAATATTGTTGTTCCTAGTTTGGGTTTATTCAAGCCAATCAGGGCTCAGCTGTCTGTTTGCTTGCTATTATTGTGTGGTCTGTTCCTGTAGGAACTTGAATTGTAAGTTTGATCAGTTTCTTCAGACTGTTTCTTGTTTTTCTTGAAATCTTTTATATACGTTGTTTTTCTTGTTTACAAAAGCATATATATGCATGTTTCCTTAAGTTAACCTGCATATACACAGGTTTCCTTAGGCTCAGTCGCGTATACACGTAGCTTTACATCAATACAGTTGCGTATATCTTGTAATTTTCAAGATTTTTCAAATCTTTTTGTTTCTGAAGGTCTGTCTACTGGTTTGATTCAATCCTGAACAATTACTTTTCTATGTCAGTATTTAGTTTTATAGTAAGTATCTGATTTCAAATTCTCTCTGATTTCAGAAAGTGTTGGTCTTATTGGTTTTATTGCAAGCGTCATCATTTTTGTTAAGCACACAATATTTCTTGTTAGGAGTCTTGGCTAGTTTGTTCTGTCAGGGCAGAAAGGTTGATATCAGTTTTTGTGTCAAATCCTGTTTTGGTGACTTTTTTGGTTTGCATGTCAAAACTATATCTTTATGACCATTTGCTTTTCTTGCTTTCCTCAAGTTGTTGGTTTACACTTTCTTGAAAGTTGTCTTTTCAATCTTTTGGTTTTTATTGCCAAGCTCTTGTTGCTTCTTTTTGATTGTTAAGAGCATTTTGAAACACATTTTGTTGGGTTATCACTTGTTTTGTGTTGCAAACTCGCAAAGTGTTTCATTGCCTATTCTTCAATCATAAAGTTTCAGTCTTGTATAGAGCACTTTTCAAAAGACGTTTTTGCTTTTGCTTTTGAAGAAAACTTTTTGAAAAACTTGGTTTTTCTTTCTTGAACTTTGTTTTGATTTAGTTTATTTTAGTGAATGAAAGTGCATTTTTGTTTGTCTTTTAACTTGTTTTTAGTGTTTAGATGAAATGAATGATGACAACTTATATTCTATCTAAACATTTTAAGTGGCGAATTAAAAATTGATAAACAAGTAACTTTGATTTCTTGATTTAGAGTAGTCTTAAGTCTTGCATCAACATGTACTCATTGCATTAGGATAAATTTGCACATCTTTTTAGGACATCCATAGTTTTGTTAACTTTTGTGAGTGTGGAGCGTGAGTAAAAGAAAAGAAAAGAAAAATTTGTTGCTTTCTTTGAAGTTCCTCTGAACGTAGTAAAAATTTCTTTCATCGAAAAAGGAAAACAAGTGCATTTGCATGTAGTTTGGTTTTTATTAATTTCTTTTGTGTCAAAACACCACTAGTTTCACTTTCGCTTATCCCTTCACTTAAGTAACAACCCATTTAAAAACAAGCACTAATTAAAATATACTAGAACTTTTTATAATTGTCAAGTTAGACACACCAACAAGTTTTAGGATATTTTAGGGCCTTGGATTATGTGAGTGGAGAGATAACTCTCCAAGGCCATTTAAACTGTCAAACATAGGAGTCTGAATAGTGAGTGAAAATCCAATAGCGTTAGGGAGAGCAGGAAAACTCTAGATCTGGGAGTTAAGCATGAGGGTTTTTGAACACAGGGAAGAGAGATACCCCCTCTCCTACTTGTCGGATCTTACCTCAAGACTGTTCCGCCTGGCTTCTGATATGAGTTGGTAACCTTAGTTGCTAGTCCTAAGGATCTACACAGGTGGCTACAGAGGGGAATCCCATGGCACCTAAGGTCGACATTGTATCACTCTCAATGGTACTACTGGAGGTCACCCTTGCGAAGCTTGGGGGCTTGCACCAGCGTAGGTTGTTGTTAGGAGGTCAGCGTAACTTCCTCTGTTACCTTCGCTGATAGGACTGGGCCGTCATTATCCCAGACTATCTTCAGAAGGCCCCTTACTTCACTTTCTTGTATTTTGGTGTCCGGTCCTCATCACCCAGATCGAAAATACTCGAAAGTTGTTTGACTAGCTGATATCTTTTAAGGACTTTTTAGTGTGTGCTCTATGCTCCTAGTTTGCCTAGCTTTCAATTTTTTGAGTCTTTAGCTAGATCTTAATAAAAAATTCAAAGTGGCTGACCGATCACCTAGATGGTCTCGAAGACTTCGTGGCCTTTCACCACCAATTTTAGAGCCTTCTACTAGAAGGTGCAGAGGTAATACTGCCGGTGGGTTTCATCCCGTGGCAGCTGATTCATCGGGGATTGATCCTCCTCTCGGGGGCATTAGTGTTTAGAATATGCCTGGTACTTCCACAGAACAAGAGAGGAACACTCTTGTTCTTTCTCGAGTTCTCTTTCAGATGGAAGATAACATAGAGGTAGAAGAACTTCCAGAGTCATTAGCAGCTCCGAATTCTCCCCTACCGTCTAGTTATCTAGAAGTATTACGATATGTTGGGACTCTGATGCATAGACCCTCAATTCCAAGTCACATTACGTACTTACCATCGATAACCACTACTGGAAGCATGGCTTCTACTACAAGTGCTACAACTATACAGACTCCAACATCAGTACAAGGGGGAGGAACTATTTCCATCCCCTCTGCATCTTTATTTGTGTCTTTTGCTAACACATCTATTGTTGGGTCTACCTCCATTCCCTCTACGAGTGTAAATTCCCAAGCCAATGCTTTTAGCACTGGATTTTTCCCATTTGGCACCCATTCACAGGGTATTCCGTCAATTCCATTTAGTGCCTCCACATCCATGATGGGTGGATTAACTTCATTCTAGGGTTTTCCTTTCGGAAGTGGTCATATACCACATTCTAACCCAACAGTAGGATCTATGACTTTTTCTTCTACAGGAGAAAGCATCAATCCTTTCCAAGGTTGGCCTAACCCTGCAGTTAGTGGTATGGGAACTGGGAATCCATTTTTCGGCCAACAAGGGAATGGGCCGTACTCCACAGTTAGTTCATTTCGAAGTATTCCTCCCTTAGCTTCTGCTTGGAATCCTTATCAGGGGTTATCCACTCCTTATAATCCTTAGCTTTGTCAGCGATGGAGGTTTTGCGGCCGAAGTTGGTCAAACTCCGAGTTTCGCTGGATCACAAGGCTTGCCTTTTGGTTTAGCTGGTTCTGCTAGATATTTCGGGTAGCCTGGTGCCTTTCAAAATCTAGGCCAATCTTTTCAGAACTTTGGGAGCTCCGCCCAGTCAGGTTGGAACCCCCAAGGTCCTCCTAGGCTTCCTTTTCTGGCAAATTTGAACTTGCCAGATCTCATGAAATTAACAAACGATCCAATCAAATACAACCCGGCCTAGCCGCCGGTCCCAACCAAACTCCCTTCGAACATTCTAAATTTTGAAGGGAAGGGCAGTGAAGACCCAGGCAACCATGTAACCACATTCCATTTGTGGTGCTCATCAAACTCCCTTATTGATGACTCAATTAGGTTGAGACTTTTTCAATGCACCTTGACTGGTAATACGGCCAAGTGGTATATAGAGTTGCCAAGGGGCAGCTTTAAATCTTTCGCTGACTTAGCTAATATTTTCTTAAATCATTTCCAGTTTCCTATCTGTTATGATGCTGGAACTGAACTTCTAGCCACTTTTAGTCAGGACACTGCAACTCACGTTTCTGACCATATTCAGGAATGGAGACGAAGAAAGAGGCTCATTAATGCCGCAATCCCTTTTGAATACCATCTCGAATGGTTTTTGAAATATTTACAACCTGAAATCTCTAAGGATGTCTCCATGTCGAGAGTCTATTCTGAGGAGCAAGCTATTTTTAGGGCCCAACAATTAGAATTGATTTACTCTCAGTTTGGGTTCCTACAAAAAATCTTGCCAGATGCTCCTGGGTCTAAGGTTCGTATAGCCAAGTCAAATCCAGGTCTCCATGCAAATGGTATTGTTGGATCGGTAGACACAAATGCAGTGAACGTGTTGAGCCAATTCCAACAGTTGTCTTTGCAAACTGCTCCTAACAACCAAGTCACATCGTCTTACCCTTTGTCTTCCCAACCCTCTTCGATTAATGCCATCCAATCTGATAACCCCAAAGGAAATCAAAATTCCAATGGGAAAAAGAAAGGACGAGGTAAGAAAAAGAGTCAAGATGGGAAGGCTGACGCAAATAAATCCAGCAATAATGCTGGTGGTGGTAGAAATGAGTCTAAAAAGAAAGTTAAGTTTCCATGCAAGTTATGCAATGGAGACCATTTAACTCATCTCTGCCCCAAGATTCAAGATGCTCAGCGCTTGTTAGGGTAGCAAGGGACTTCTAGCTCTCAAGTTGTGTTAACAAACCCTTTTCCCCAAGGGTAGCAACTTCTTGCTGGCGCGAGTTCAAACCCTGGTACCTCCGCAGGGGGCAACTAGGAAGGGGAGAAATCATCAAATGTTTTCATGATGGGTTCTAATGTCCATGTGGCCACTCGGTCACGTGATTATGGTGAAGCCGAAACTTCCAAGGACAAAACTGCTCCTGGAAATACCGACCTTCATATTGAGCGACCCCCTGTCGAGACTATACCACGGATACCGAAAGGTTCCGCTAAACGCGTGACTATTAATCCTAATGCTAGGGCCACCCAAAGTTACTCCATTATTGAGGATCTGGCTCAGAGTCCATGCTCTATGTCTGCTTTAGAGGTTCTCCAGGCGTGTCCAGCTCAATGAAGTGCTTTACTTTCGGCAATTGAGGCAGTTGATCCAACTAACTCTTTAGTGCTCACTTTCGACATGTTAAATGTCAAAAAGTGACTCCCTCATCATATGGCTTTCCAAAGAAAGTCTACATACCGGAAAATTAACATTTTTCGTACCATTATTGATGAAGGGGCTTCCACGTGCGTCATGTCGATGTCATGCTAGAAGGCTATTGGATCGCCTTCGGCTATTCATTCACCTACTCTCCTGACTGCATTTGATGGGAATTCTCATGAGCCGCATGGGATTATCCCAACCTTTCCCATATGTGTTGGGGGGACGGTTGTCAATATTGAAGTAGAAGTCATTAATGCTAACCTAGACTACAATCTCCTCTTAGGAAGGAACTGGGTATACAAAATGGACGCCGTTGTTTCAACTCTCTTTCGTGTCATTTGCTTTCCTCATGAAGGGAAAATCATTAAGGTTGATCAATTGTATTATTGTCTAGTCGATCCTCAAGCAACTTCTGACTCTACTGTGCCTTTAGTGGATAACCCTCGTTCAATTACTGAGAATCTAGGAGTCGGGATGTATTCCTCATTGATGGGTACCTTTGATTTTCCCTCTCCTATCGCTAGAATCAATGTCGTTTCATCATTTAAGGAGTCTCCTCGAAAAGAGTTCTTCCCAACTCATTATTTTTCGAACCCTTGGAACTTGCCTTCACCTATGACCACATTATATGAAGGACAAGTTAATGTAATGGAATTCCCTATGTCTGTAGCTGAGCTTAGATACCAGTCTATCGTTGACTTTGCAGATGACCACTCTACTCCTTTTTCTTAGGAGGAGCTAGATGGTGATGTGGCCCTGGTCTAGACCCTTGATTCTACCTCTTCCTTGGACTGCTTAGATACAGTTTTACCTTCTGAAGAAGCAATCCTAGAAGTAATGATGGGTGTAGATCGACCTTGGGAATACTTACACCTTCATTCATATTTTCTTCCTCCATTGTAGGAAGTAGAATCTAGGTTCTCCGAGCTCTTTACTAGTGATGTTTATACAGTATCAAATCCTTTGGCTCCAGCACACTTCCGTGTCGAAGGTAACATGTCGATGATTTCAAAAATGATACCTATAAACATCTCTACGAACCCTAACATGATCGAGAATCTCTTCATCGGAGTCGAATGTTCCCCTGAAGAAATTCAAGTTTACACCGACCTTTTCAAGGAATTTCGAGATGTATTCACTTGGTCTTATGAAGAAATGCCTGGCATTGATCCATCTATAGTTCAACATGAGATCAAGACGTATGAAAACGCCAAACTGGTTCGTCAAAGGCTTCGGCCGGTTAATCCTAGGAAAGCAGCAGCCATTAAAGCTGAAGTAGAGAAGCTACTCAAGGCGGGTTTCATATACCCTGTTCCTCTTACCGATTGGGTTTCTAATCCAGTCCCTGTGGATAAAAAGCAAGGAACAATCCGAGTATGCATCGACTTTAGAGACCTAAATAAGGCCTGTCCAAAAGATAATTACCCCACACCATTCATCGATCAGATTATTGATGAGTGTGCGGGTAATGAGATTTTTTCCTTCATGGATGGTTTTTCTGGGTATAATCAGATCTCTATCCGTCCTGAAGATCAACATAAGACAGCTTTTATATGTCCTTGGGGTACCTTTGCATACAGAAATATTCCTTTTGGTCTTAAAAATGCTGGAGCTAATTTCCAGCGGGCCATGTCATATGCTCTCCATGACATTAAACATATCATCGAAGCATACTTGGACGGTCCCGCTGCTCGTTCTCGAAAGAGAACTAATCACCCTAGTAATCTTCGATTGGTTTTTGAGCGATGTCATTTTTATAAAATCCGGTTGAATCCCAACAAATGCATTTTTGTGGTTACGTCCGGTCAGTTATTAGGGTTCATTGTGTCAAATGAAGGGATTCGGGTTGATCCCTTCAAGGTTGAGGCAATAATTTAGTTGCCTCCCCCGTCCACAATTCGAAAACTTCAAAGTCTTCAAGGGAAGGCTAATTTCCTAAGGCGGTTTATAGAAAATTATGTTGAGATCACTAAAGGGTTTATGCGTTTGCTACACAAAGGAGTTCCATTCATGTGGGATGACTTTGCACAACGGTCATTCGATGCTTTGAAAAAGGCATTAGTCTCTGCCCCGCTTTTGAGTCCAGCAATTATGGTAGGGACTTCCTTTTATATCTCGTTGCAACAAAATCAACCATTGGTATGGTTCTCGTTCAGGAAGATGATGCTCTCACGGAGCATGTGATTTATTATTTGAGCCGAGGCTTAATAGGTCCTAAACTTCGCTATTCTCCGGTTGAGAAGTTGGCTTTGGCAGCTGTCCATGCTGTTCAGCGGCTCCGTCATTATATCTTGCTACGCAAAACTTTTGTCTTAGCGGCAGACAATCCATTTCAATTTGTCCTCAGTAGGCAAGTGATTGGGGGTAAATATAATCGACGGATAGTAATTTTACAAGAATTTGATCTTGAGTTCTTTTCCGCCAAGTCTAAGAAATCCATGGTTTTCTCCGAGCTAATTTCAGAGCTGCCTTGTGGAGAAGATACTATTTATGAGAAAAGTTTTCCTGACGAACATTTATTCCTCATCTCTTCACTCGGCCCTTGGTATGGAGATATCATTGTCTATCTCCAAACTTCGAAGTTTCCCTCTACTTTCTCTAAGGATGAACACTGAAAATTACATCACCTAGCCAAGAACTATGTTATCATAGGTGATACATTATATCGTCGAGGGGTTGATTCAATCCTTTGGCACTGTTTAACCTTAGAGGAAGCAGAGTCAATGCTCAATGGCTGCCACAGTGGAGCTTGTGGTGGTCATCTATCAGGGCTTGCTGCAGCCCAGCGTATCTTGCGTGCCGGCTATTTTTGTCCTTTGCTCTTCAAAGACTGTGTTGAAGCAGTCAAATGCTATCACCCCTATCAAATCTATACTCGGAAGATGCGCGCACATCCAGCTCCTCTTTTTCCCATTGTCACTGTCGGTCCTTTTACTAAGTGGGGTATCGATTTTACAACTTGTAATCCGCCTTCAGCGGTGAATCACAAGTACATTATCATGGCCGTAGACTACTTTACAATGTGGGCCGAGGCCATGTCCACTTATAAAAACGGTAGTGAAATGACAACATTGTTCCTTTTTAATCAGATTATCTCAAGATTCGGTATCCCGAGAGAGATTGTCACTGACCATGGCAGTCATTTCCAGAATCAACTAATGTCCGAATTGGCTCTTAAATTGGGTTTCTGGCAGGAACATTCGTCTCCTTATTATCCTCAAGCCAATGGATAGGTCGAGGCAGTCAACAAAACTATTAAGACAATCCTGCAATGGACAATCGACAAAAATCGGTCCAATTGGCATCTTATGTTTTATCCGGCTCTTTGAGCATACTGAACCTTCGTGAAGATTGCTACTGGTTTTACACCTTTTCAGTTAGTTTATGGGATGGAATCTATATTTCTTATCGAATGTGAAATTCCATCTCTTAAGTTAGCTATTGAGCTCATTCCAAAGACTTCTATTCTCGAAGAGCGCCTCCTTCATTTGGAACATCTCGATGAGCAGCGTCGAGATGCCACCACGATGAATGAGGCTCATAAGAAAAGGGTTAAAACGCAGTATGATAAAGCTATCCATCCTCGAGTCTTTTCTGAAGGTGACCTTGTCTTGGTCTATGACCAAGATAAGGACACCTTGGGGGCAGGAAAGTTTAAGCCTATGTGGTACGGTCCCTTCATTATTAAACGAGTTTTAGAAAAAGGGGCATATGAGTTAATCGATTTTTGAATGAAACAATTTGGCGAAGCCGCGAAACAGGCTCTACCTCAAGAAGTAATTTTCTTAAGTAGTAACTAGGCAATGGCTTCTTTGTACATTGTGTATATTTGTCCATATCTCATTGAGAGTTTTTGATATCAACACTTTTTGGTCTGCTATGGCAGGTGTTGATGGATGACTTGGTCTATTTTGGATTTGCCGATGGTGTTAGTCGGCACACTCGGAACCTCGCTTCCGCAGCTTGGGTACTCTACTATCCAACTGGTCAGTTGATGGTATCAAAGGGAGTATGCATTGGTCCTGCTTCAAATAATATGGCTGAGTATACTTCCGTCATTAATTTAGTATCCGAGGCAACTTCTCACGAAATCGACTCGTTGGTAGTTTATCTTGATTCACAATTGATAGTGTCACGATTGAGTAACATTTATCAGGTAAGGGATCCATGTTTATATCGCCAGTATTTAAGGGTGAGGTTGTTGCAAATATCATTTACTTATATTAATTATTTGCACATTCTAAGATCTCATAATTGATTAGCTGATTCTATCCCAAATCAAGCATTAGACTGGCACATCAATCATTCATCACAATAAATTCAAACATCAAAACTTCGAACTGTATATATATAAATATATATATATATATATATATATATATATCTATATATATATATATATATATATATATATATATATATATATATATATATATATATATATATATCAAAAAACATATCAAGTGTACATTAGTCTATCCAAAAATAATATACAAAATTGGGACTCAAATGCCCATAATCATGTCTAGTACATCTAATGCCCCGACTCGGGATGAGCGGCTAAGTAGGTAACTATCACATTGGCCACACGCCTAAGAGTGCGAACCCAGTCACGTTGCATGCCAACCACATGACGTTGCATATCTACAGGAAAATACTCTACGGCTACCATTTGTACTCTGTTAGTCAGTCTCACCAAGTGTCATTGAACTATGTGAAGTAGTTGCTCTGTGTCTGCAGCTGCCTCTTCGGCCCCTCGACCGCAATGTCTATGCCGTGGGAACTCATCTGGTTGTACCGACCCAATACCTAGAACATGATCATCATATTAACCATTTGAATCCTATCAAAAACATTTTTAAAAATTCATTATTATATTTGAAAAATCACAAAAAATCATAAAATTAAAAGAAACACTTACCAATGTCGCCCCATGCTACGGTCGGTGGTAATACTAGATCGGGATCTCCTCGGAAATCCAACCCAGCATAAGGGTAGTCATCTATGGCGATGATCTGCTGATCCCACTAGGAAAAGAAGTCATCATCAAATGCAGTCTGTGGGATGTCCCCACCTCCTAGATGTTTCATCAGGTCAGCCCACCTGCCCATGCGTGGATCTCGTGGGGTGCTAATTAAAACTGGCACTCTAGGACGAAGTGTTGGGACCCTCTCAAATAAGAAAGAACACAAAACAGTCCCATATCCGAAGTTTTTGGTCTGCCCTCTCTTGATGGAAGTAAGCTAGCTTTTCAGGTTGGACAGAAGAGGAGTACACCAGTCAAATACAATGGTCAAACAATCTACCGCCAAGCTCATGGCTAGCCGTGATGCCTGGTGCAGAGACGTTGATCCGTTCACTCTAGCTATAATGAACAAGATTATCCTCAATGACAGACTCTCCACATGTTTTATTGGAATTTGATTTCCAACCTTCTCTGGATGTCACGGGCAATATATATGTATGTAGTCCTCGATCGAGAGATTGCCTCATGTCCTGCCCCTAGAATGTACTACCTCTCCCCTTCGGGAAAGGCCTGTGATGAAATAAATGTCGTCCACTTCTATCCTGAGTGGCATCTAGTCAATCATAAATGAATCATCATCGATACTCCAGTAATCAATGAGCATCTCAAGCAGACGTGTGTTTGCTTTCATATTTGGCATTTTGAAGAATTTTAGCAAACCACATCCCCGTAAGGCATCCAAAGCATTAGGATCGTTCATGACCTCATCATCCACTGAGGTATGCTCTCTTTCTCGCCAAGTGACTGGCATCTTGAAGAAAAAATGATTTTAGACCATTAGTTTTTTTGTTTGAAATGTTCGCGGCATATACGCGGGTCCATTTACACACAGTCGCATGTAGGGCCCGCGTGTATGCGGGTTTCATATTTCCAACCCGTGTATACGCCGCGGTGAAATTTTTGACAAAAAATTCAATGGTAAAACATAAATTAAAAATTCTAAAACTAGTCACAATTGATTGCAAGACAAGTATAAGAGTTACCTGGGGATTTTGGAAGAATCTGAATGGTTGAATTTGGCGTATGGAAAAGTTTGCTCCTTTTGCTCCACCTCTCTGCTCTCAAACTCAAATGGTGAAAATGGTGAGTCCAAAAACTCTTTTATAGGCTTTGAAAATGCAAAATTTTTTCAAAACTTAATTTTGTTTGGTCTCATGTAACTTTTAACTTGGGAGCTTGGAATGTCGAGAATGGTTTGACTTTCAGGACATTTTGGACGTTTTTTCGACGGTTCCATGACTGCTGACCCGTCATGGTAGGTATCGTTTTCTCACTAGCATATAGGTTAGGGAAGCCATTTTTCCGTTGCATTATGCATACTAGCCTCCATTTGTCGATACATTTGCCATAGGGTTGATCCCATCATGTTATGGTTCGTAAACCATCTTCACTCGCCGCTTCTTTAAATCATGACACGATGGTAGAAGCCATCCGTTACATGGGCATCGTAGTTAGCACCTCACTAAAATTTGTTGCCCATGCTGCTCTGATTTGGGTAGGCTCAGGAGTCCTTTATAGTCCTGCCATGACTTATGCAATGAAGTCTCATTCCTCTTTGCTTCTTCACTTTCGTTCTGGCCTTATACCCTAGAGGCTCCTTTGTGTTGAGTTGTACTACTGCATTGCATTTTGACCATTTGCACCTTTTGGCCTTTAGCCAGCTTCACTTGGACTCGCATTTAAACCAACTTTTGACCATGATGACTGCAAAATCAAACTTGCATACTTTTGACTTCTGCAACTTGACACACCTTGACCCATGGAAGGAACACACCTTTGAGCGTCATTGACTAGTTTTCACCTCCCTGCTTTGAGCATAGGAATGTTCCAATCCCAGGAACTAGATCATCTGTTTCATCGACACTCGTTCTTTCCACTATACTATAGCATTCTTTTATTCTTTTTCCAGCTTAAAAGAAAAAGACAAAAAAATTGTATATTCCAAAAAAGAGTGGGAATGGGACAATATTTCCATTTATTGTTGGCAACTAGAGTTAGTCATGTCGCCCTTCAACAAAGCACTCAAAAAACAAAGTCTCCTACATTTGGGCGGGATTTAGTTTGACTTAGGTACGCCTTAACCTTGTTATTGAGTCAGTGCTCACCCAATTGGTTATCTCTTCCAATCATATGGAGGGTTCGTTCGTGCCTCCTGCATGACGAACTTATACAGAGTCATCATATGCTGCCACATAGTCACATTGAGTCGTGCTTTTGTTCAAGGGAAGTTAGCCTAAGTCAGCCTCTTTGCAGTGTCTCTTGACTCATTTTTCAGTCAGCCATCCCTTGTTGTCAGTATCATGTCTATCATCACATCAGCTATATTGTTCCTTTACTCATGTCGATTTGAGAAGGTCTCCATTGACTTCTTGCTGGCAGGTCTTGTCCTTCTTGACGATGACATCTTGCTCTGAGGACAGGCCTAGAGCTGCACCCTAGCCCTATTTTCATTGTTGATAGGTCACGTTATGCTTAGCATCGATCAGTATCATGGGTCTTTGACTGAGTGGTTTCCCTTGTGTTCGAAATCAGCTTACATTATCACACATTGGGATTCATGCAGTACCTTGGTTTCCATTTGACCCTATTGGTGGATACCTCTCCTCTATGTCAGCTTTCATTATTGGTTGGTTTAGATGGTTTTTGTCGTGCGCTAGCCACATCTTGTGTACGCTGGAAACATACTTCGATTGGGTTACTACATCTTTTTCATCCGATTCCTTCCACATTAACTGCCTATGGGTTACAATCACGCTAGATTGATGAAGGATGCCTTAATGCCTTCCTTCTAGTGGATCTTTCCCTATTGACTTCGACTCATTGCTCTAGGGCAAAGATCTAGAGTCCATTTGGCAGTACCTTGGGGTTTGCAGTCATTAGTGGTAGATCCTTCACTATAAACAGTGGGAAACCATCGTTGTCTCCTGATTGATAGATTATTATAGGTGTTCGACTCCAACTCATCCATTCACACTTGTTATATTGTACTGGGTACCTTGACGCTCATTATCATTATCGGTGAGTAGTCTCGCATTTTTTTATGTTATACGTCAATGACTAGTAATCAAACGATTTATCACATTGTCGACTTCAGATCATTTATTCCCATGGTGTAGAAATGTACCATACCGGTCGGTGAAGACCTCAGGTTGTATCAGCATTCATTGGTTCACTTGGAAGTTGCTCCTACTACTACTAGTTGATACCACTCCACCTTATATGTTGCAGTCAGTCATGGTGACATTCTATATGCTGGCACTTGAGTTTGCAGTGTAGTACCATCCTATTCCGTCATGTTCATTTGATACCTTTTGTGATCAGTCTTTGATATCAGTGATCCGATTCATTCTTCAGCATCATTGAAATTCTTATATGTGATATTCAGACATGTACTTGTTCGATCGTGATCAGATGATCCATTATGTATTTTCCAGTTCTGTATACTTGTATACTTTGTGGATCCGCTTGTACTTGATATGAGGACATGCTTTACTTTCTCTGAGCATGGGTATGCCCACCTCAGATAGTGTTTATTTCTGATCTCCTTTTGTGGCTTGGCAAGCTGAACTCTGGTGAAGTCCTTCTCAGTTTTTTGCAAATTTCCTTTCCATGTACTTGCTTAATACATTTCGGCCATCATGTACCCCTTCTAACCTCATATATTAGGGGGAATCTGTTATAGCTCCAAACCTCACTCTTGATGTTTGTAATGTTGTACTCATGGCCTAGGGCAACCCCTCTTTCCAGACCTGGTCCAAAATTTATCAAAACAGTGTTTTATTCCCTATACGCGACATTGTCCTGAGCTAAACGCATGTGTATGTGGGTCTGTGTATACCCAACCTGCGTATATGTCTTAAAACACTTAAAAAAATCAAAACTCCTTAATTTCGGGGGAAGGTCGCGGGTTTTACCTGTTGATTACCTATTAGTGCCCGTGGCCCAAATGTTCCCAACGAATTCCCGACTAAAAAACTACTTTGGGAGGAGTATAAAAAGGTTTCAATAGGAAGGCTTAAATGAGGAGAGAAGAGAGAGAAAGGTTACTATGTTGAGATTTCCCTGAGCAGGTCTCAAGATCTGTTGGGTCCCTATAATACTAGTGATTACCCCATTACTATTGTAGTTATACCCCTTATTTATATTGTTGTGCCCCTATTACCCCCATATTGTTATTTCTGTGCCCCATAGAATCCCTCTATTGTTATTTTTTTGGCTTTATATTATTATTGTTAGGTCGGCTGGATTATATTGTGACTGCTAAGACTCCTATATATAGAAAGGAGGTTTTATCAATTGAATCATCCAAGAATTGTTCATTTATGTAATGTAAAGGAGGTTGCCCCCTCGAAGAGGCTGAATTCTAAGGCGTTGATCTATCTTTTATATCTTTTCTTGAGTTGGTCTCATAACATTTGGTATCAGAGCTTTGGATTCTAGGGTTTCGCTACTCCAAACAGGTCATCATGGCATTTTCGCTGTAAATTTTTTCTGTGACGTTTCAGAAGTCGCAAAAAAACCCATTTGAGAAGAAATCGCGTTGAACCTTGGGTCTGAAGTTCAGAGCTTTTCGTGCTATATTTGCGGAGATATGATCTGAGGAAGTTGGTATTTTTGCAGACTCCTGAATTACATTCAAAACAGGTGACCTGGGGAAAATCGTCATAAATTTCTCTCTGGGGATCGGATTGAAATTTCATAAGAAGGTATAGAAAGAAGACGGACTTTAGTTTCTTGTATGCATTTTTCAGATCCAAAGATCGAAACAGTGACCCGTGGCACGTCGTACAAGTTCGCTCTACTGAACTAGTCTATAATCAAGTCACTATGGGAGATTTCGCATAACTCTTCCTTGGAGAATCCAATTTGGGTAAGACTTGTGGCATTGGAAAGAGGACACAGAGGGCTACTGCAGGTCACAAGTTTATAACTAGATGATTGAAAAGAATAGAGATACGTCAGAGGCAATATTGAGCTCCTACAAAGTGAAAAAAGGTGTGTAGATTTTCTTAAATTTTTGCTTAAGCTTGGTTTGAAAATTTATTTTGAAGGAATTCAAAGGGCATAATAGAGCATTATTATCGGTAACTGATGCCCCAAGGAAAGAAAATGCAAACACCTAGTAAGGAACCTGAAAGCTCTAGCATTAATCATGAAGAAGAAGAAGAAATGCTATATGATATATCAAAATTACAAGAACAAGTGCAACGAGTGTCACTTGCACAAAAAGCAACAAAATCTAAAATGGATGGTTTAAGAAAAGATGTAGAAGCTAAGATGGATGGTTTAAAGAAATTTGTAGAAGCTAAGATGGATGGCATGGAAGCTAAGGTGAATGTCATGGACACTAAAATTGATGGCATGGATGATAAGATGGAAGAATTGAAGATAAATATGAATAAGTTGCTACAAGAAATGGTCACTAAGGGTGAAAGGGTACTAAAGGAAACTCATGATGAGAAAAAATGAAATTTTAATCATGATTCCATAGACTCTAATGTTGGATCAAGGACTCACCATGTTCCAAAAATTGATATGCGGAAGTTTTATGGCAAGGATCCCGCCACATGGATATTACAGATGGAGCAATTCGTCGATCTCAATAATGTGCAAAATGCACAAAAGGTACGTATGGCAACTGTATATTTGGAACCAAATCAGTTTGTATGGTATCAATGGCTTTGTTCTCATAAAAAATTTATCACTTGGGCAATTTTTACGGACGAATTGATAGCACATTATGAGGATACAAAAAGCAACACTTTTTTTAGCCAATTGATAAGTCTCCAAAAAAAGGGTTCAATAATGGAGCACATTGAGGAGTTCCAAAAATTGAACATAAGGGTAAAAGATATTCTAGAGGAGCATAAGATTGATGTGTTCATAGGGTATTTAAAGGATAATATTCAACATGATGTTCGCCTTTGGGAACCTGATTCATTAGAGAATTCATTCAGGTTAGCAAGAAAAATGGAAAGCAAAATTATGGCAACTAGGAAGCATACCACCCACAACTATAAAGACGGAAGTGTTGTTGCCCCTAGTCTTCCACAACCTACAAGGTTGACACCACAACAATTGGAAGAAAAAAGAACAAAAGGGCTTTGTTACAGTTGTGATAGAAAATACACAAAAGGTCATAAGTGTGCTGAGAAGAAATTATTCTACATAGATTGTGAAGAGGAAGAAGAAAAGGAGCAAGAAAGGTCAAAAGAAGAGGATATACTCCAGGAACAAAGCCTAGATGAAGAACAAATAAATCCGACCATATCTTGTAATGCATTGGTGGGAATTACCACTCCTCAAACCATCAAGATAGAAGGACAAATCAAGAAGAAAAAGGTAATAGTGTTGATTGATTCAGGAAGCACCCACAATTTTATTCATTGTAGGGTAGCAAAAGAATTGAATTGCTTCCTATATCCAGCACCAGAGTGTCAAGTGATGATTGCAAATGGAGGAACAATAAATTGCTCTGGAAAGTGCCATAATATCAAGCTATCCATGGGAGAATATGTATTGACTAGCCCAATGCTTTCCATTCCAATGGGAGGTGCTGATGTTGTACTAGGAGTCCAATGGCTACAATCCTTGGGTACAATAGCTTTTAATTTTCAAGAACTTTTCATCAAATTTTCTACGGAAGGAAAGGAAGTTGAATTAAGGGGTATTGCAGGGAAACCAGGAAAGATAATCAGCTCTAATGGCATGACAAAGCTTCTAAAAAAGGAGCAAAGAGGTGTAATTGCACAATTATGTTCGCTAGATGTTTCCACATTGGAATCATCTATTTCTCCAGATCTCCAAAAAGTCCTGGACAATCATTCCAAGGTATTTGAGACTCCCAAAGGTCTCCCACCTATGCGTGATCATGATCATGCTATTCATCTGATTCCAGGAAGTGTTCCTCCAAACATCAGGCCGTACAGATATCCATATGTCCAAAAAAGTGAAATTGAACGTATGGTTGCAGAAATGCTAGAGGCTGGTATAATTCAACCGAGTCAAAGTTCTTTCTCAGCTCCAGTAGTATTGGTGCACAAGAAGGATGGATCATGGCGCATGTGTCCGGATTATAGGGAGCTCAACAAGCTCACTATTAAAGATAAGTTCCCCATTCCTGTCATTGATGAATTACTGGATGAATTGCATGGATCAATTTACTTCACCAAGTTGGATCTTCGTTCAGGATATCATCAAATCAGAATGAAGATTGAAGACATTCCGAAAACGACATTTAGAACTCATGAGGGTCATTATGAATTTTTGGTCATGCCTTTTGGCCTTACCAATGCACCTTCAACATTTCAAGGTTTGATGAATTCAATTTTCAAACCATTCCTTAGAAAATTTGTGTTAGTATTTTTTGATGATATACTAATCTACAGCAAGTCTTGGAAGGATCATGTTGAACATGTTGACAGGGTGCTACAACTATTGGAGGAGAAACAATTATATGCAAAAAGATCCAAATGTTTCTTTGGAGTCCAGGAGGTGGAATATTTGGGTCATATTGTATCTCATGAAGGAGTTAAGGTAGACCCTAGCAAAATTAAAGCCATTAAGGAATGGAAAATCCCCACATCCATAAAGCATCTGCGAGGATTTCTTGGGTTGACAGGGTATTATCGCAAGTTTGTTAAGAATTATGGGAGAATAGCAGCACCTCTAACAACATTATTGAAGAAAGATTCATTTTCATGGACTCTGGAAGCAACAAAGGCCTTTGAACATCTTAAAGAGGCAATGTGCCAAGCACCGGTCTTAGCTACACCAGACTTCACAAAAACCTTTATTGTGGAATGTGATGCTTCAGGAAATGGAATTGGTGTTGTTCTAATGCAAGATGAAAGACCCATTGCTTTTGAAAGTCGTCCAATCAAGGGAAAGTTTTTAAGCAAAGCTATTTATGAGAAGGAAATGTTGGCAATACTCCATGCACTTAAGAAATGGCGACCCTACCTAATGGGAAGACACTTCAAGGTAAAAACGGATCATGATAGCCTTAAATACTTTTTAGAACAAAGATTATCCTCTGAAGAGCAACAAAAGTGGGTCACAAAGATGTTGGGTTATGACTTTGAAATCATCTACAAAAAAGGGAAGCAAAATGTGGTGGCAGATGCACTCTCAAGAAAGGATGAGGATGTGGAAGCATTGTTGTGTGCCATTTCTATTATCCAACCAGATTGGATAAATGAAGCAAGGGAGGAATGGAAGAATGACGAAGAAGTGTGGGCACTTATTCAAAAGCTACAACAAGATTCCAGTACTTCTGATACATTTAGCTGGCAAAATGATTCGTTATGGTACAAAGATCGCTTATACCTCTGTAAGAATTCCCAGCTAAAAAAAAAGATTCTTATGGAATTGCACACTTCTCCCTTAGGAGGGCACTCAGGATTTTTAAAAACTTACCACAGGGTTAAGAAGGAATTTTTTTGGGATGGCCTTAAATCAGATATTCAAAAGTTTGTGGCGGAATGTTTGGTTTGCCAACAAAATAAAGTTGAAACAATTAAGACACCAGGTCTATTACAACCTTTATCCATTCCAAGCCAACGTTGGGAGGAGGTTTCAATGGATTTTATCACAGGTTTACCCAAGTCTGAGGGAAAGAGTGTCATCATGGTGGTAGTTGACAGACTTACCAAGTATGCACACTTTTGTGCATTATCACATCCATTTAAAGCCAGTACAGTTTCTACTGCATTTATGGAAACAGTTCAAAAGCTACATGGAAACCCAAAGATTATTGTAAGTGACAGAGATCCCATTTTCACTGGAAATTTTTGGACAAAATTATTTTCTTGTCTTGGTACTCAGTTAGCTCATAGCTCATCTTATCATCCTCAATCTGATGGGAAAACTGAGATAGTAAACAAATGTTTGGAAGGATATCTTCGTTGCTTTGTATCTGATAAACAGACACAATGGGTCAAATGGTTGCCTCTGGCTGAATGGTGGTATAACACTTCCTTCCATACAACAACAAAAATGACCCCATTTATGGCACTTTATGGGTATCAACCACCATCCATCACATCATATTTAAGAGAAAATTCTAAGGTTCAGGCAGTGGAACATCACATCGAACATCAACAACAAGTCCTCCAACTCTTAAAGGATAACCTCGTGTTGGCACAAAATAGAATGAAACAACAGGCAGATCAACATCGCAGTGAAAGAAGTTTTGATGTAGGTGATTGGGTATTCCTACGGCTACAACCATATAAGCAAATGTCCCTAAAGCAAGCTAAGAAGGATAATAAATTATCACCAAAGTATTATGGTCCGTACAAGGTGTTGCAAAAGATTGGTACTATGGCATACAAATTGGAGCTTCCTGCAGCTTCTCGATTGCACCCAGTTTTCCATGTTTCATGTTTAAAGAAGGTTATAGGTGACAAGCTCCCAATTCAAACAATATTGCCAGAACTTGACGAGGAAGGAAAAATTATATTGGAACCGGAAGCAGTCACAGAAACAAGAACTCGACAGCTACGAAATCGATCAATTTCAGAGTATCTTATCAAGTGGAAGAACTTATCCACTGAAGATTCCACATGGGAGGATGAGAATTTTATGCAGAAGTATCCAGAACTACTCAAGCGTTGAGGACAACACTTTTTTGAAGGAGAGGGGCATGTTGGGTCCCTATAATACTAGTGATTACCCCATTACTATTGTAGTTATACCCCTTATTTATATTGTTGTGCCCCTATTACCCCCATATTGTTATTTCTGTGCCTCATAGAATCCCTCTATTGTTATTTTTGTGGCTTTATATTATTATTGTTAGGTCGACTGGATTATATTGTGACTCCTTAGACTCCTATATATAGAAAGGAGGTTTTGTCATTTGAATCATCCAAGAATTGTTCATTTATGTAATGTAAAGGAGGTTGCCCCCTCGAAGAGGCTGAATTCTAAGGCGTTGATCTATCTTTTCTATCTTTTCTTGAGCTGGTTTCATAACAAGATCCTAGTGCCTTCTACACTTTCCCCATTTATAGGAAACCCTTGTTTCCTTCTGTGATGATGTCTATCTACTACTTGAGATATCATGGAGTAAGTCATGGAAGGAGTTTTTTAAAGGTTTGAGACTGGACGAATCTGGAGGACAGTTCCGCTTGGAGCCTGTGAAAGGACAAATCAGGTGAAATTATTCCTTTCTATACTTTATTTGTCTATAATAAAAGAAACACTTGTCTTTGTTCCTGATATAAATCTTCTTCATATTTATGATATCCATGTTATGACTCATATGTGAATTGTTGTTTAATTGCATAACTAACTACCTTTCAATATACTATGAAGATGATTTCTTTATGATGTTTAGTCCATATACTTCAGTACTTTCTTGAATTTATTGTTTTGCAGGTTTAAGGAGCAAAAGGAAATCCAAGAGGTTTTGGACCCTCGCAAGATCTTCTCAAACGAAGGACCCCTAGGCCTTATCGTATAGTTTGCTTATATTAGCATTATGGCTATATGGAATGTGTGTTTCTCTATATAGACAACCTCTAATCTACTAGGGTATCAATCCAAGACCCTAGGGGAATTTATCCCTTAACATTTTTGGCACTTGTACAAATGTTGCCATGACCACTCATCAACCCAACCCACAACCAATCTTGGTAGTTGGCACTGGTCCACAATTCTTCCTCCTATGCCTCTTCTACAAAGATCTATAAGCATCACTGCTACCATACTAAGAATTTAGACTCTCGGATCCTCTTCTCTATGATGAGGATTTTTGCAGGGAAAAGAGTAGTGTTCTTGGTAAATAGATGGTGCAAAATGTAATCACCCCCAAAACAAAGGTGCATGTTGTCCCTTCAAATCAACAGAACTATCATTTGTCTCCAACTTAGGCATATACTATCATCAACCAGATCGTCAGTAGGGGGAAGTTTGCGCTCTGGAACTCAGCATAATTATATTTAGCAGCAAACAAAACAACGAGTACAAAATAACCTTCTTGCAAATAAATTTAAAATGACCTCCATCTGGCAATGGAGTCTGACTATATCCAGGTCATGCTCTAAGCAGTCTCATCTCAAGCTCAATAGGGATAACCATACCCTATCCACTCTTCCCAAGTCCAACACTTGTATATCCCATCTGGCACAACCACTGGGATTCAATAGCCCTAGTATTTTTCTCAAATTCAAGGTAAACCAGGTCATTAGTAGCTAACAAAGCATGGGAAGAAGGCACTTTATCAATACCATCCTTCTCACAAGCATCATCCCTATTTCTCTCTATTAAAAAAAAAATCAAACAAGTCACTAAACACCTTTATAAAAGGATATATATTTTTCACTATAAACCTTTTAACAATAAATTCATTGAATCCTTCCACCCTTTGATTCTAGTTTGGACAATTACCATTCTATAATTCTTACCAACTCACTCTTCACACATATCGGTCTAGTATGATTTTGAGTGAAAATGTACAGGACCTTTCCTTTAAACTGAAGCAACAATATATATAGAAACTTGACTTATAGGAATGAGTTTGCTTCAAGAGTTTGAAGGGAGTTAGGGCATGTTGTTGAGATTGGCTGCTTTTGTGGATACATGGACATATCACTTATGAATGGAACATAATATATGCTCGGATCACGATTTACTACTTAACACAGGTAGTGCCTCCACATGGTCAATAGACACCTCCTAGGCTTTAGATCAGATTATCATTAGACTTAATTGACTTTAGCATGTAGATGCACTAGAAGTATGCTGCTATTGATGCAAACAAGCAAGCCAATACTCCATTGCTTATGCTTCAGTTGACTCTTCCATTGTTGTCAACACTAAACTTCCTTCACTTTTCACCAACAACTCTTAACAACACTTTTGTATTGGCTAGAAAATCACCGGTCAATTGACCACTTCAAGGATTTAGTCTTTTTTCCAAGAAAAAAATTGTATATTTGCTATTTCAAGTAGAAATCAAAATATTGTGCCTGCTCATAAGTCTCCTTTCAGACTACTTCTATATTATCATCAGATTCTGAATAACGTCATTCTAATAAACAATGACATCAAAAGGACATTTCCAGCTATAGTACTAACATTGCAGACAACCCAAAGTAATATCTTAAAACTGCTCGTAAAATGCCTTTAAAGTTTAAAACAATACTTCTTGGAAAGCTGACACCAAAATACTCTCTTTGAATTCCTTGCTGTGAAAATCCCTTCATTGACTGCACTATCCTACTTTGTTCATGACGCATTTGAATCTTATGGAAAGCCCCCTCATTTAGACACTTGTCAAATCATGCAAACCAGACATGATAGTAAGTTAATACATCAATTTCTCCCCTTTCATTCTTTCCTCACACTAGTGTGGGTGGTTCAGAAGTGTGCGATGGAGGAGTTTGGCACTACATGTGGGTTTATTTGGCCAGGCATTGGGATGAGGACTCATTATTTCCCTTTTTATGGACTTTGGTTTCCTCTCCAAGTGTGAGTGTTGTTTGGTTTGGAATTGGAATTCTATTTGAGTTATTTGTCTTCATTCCAGGATTTGGCCTCCAATGTGATAGAGAGTGGTGGTTTGTTGTTTGTTTACAGTGCTAGGGTGGTGGCAGCAACTCACTGCCACTATAGCAATTGTTGTTGTGTTTTGTTTGGGCTTGATGAGGTGAAAAGAGGAGTGAAGTGGTGTGGAAAGAAGATAGTGCTAAGTGGAGGCATAGTGTAGTGTGATGAATTCTACCATTTGTTGGGATAAATGGAATGAAGATTTTGAGAACCAAGTTTAGAAGAAAAATTGTGTGAGGGATTCTTGTGTAGTGAACACAGAGGCATATGTTGGAAATTGGGGAATGGTAGAAAGAAGTTGAAGCATTCACAGGGATTGAACACAGGAAACATTTGGAGTTCAATGTTAAGCTAATATCTCTATAGTTTCTAGTTGGAAGAATTGTGGTCCATCTTGATTTTCCTCTAGAAGTTGTTTCATCTTCCCCCTGAAGACTCAAGCCCAATTGTGGAACTTTCCCTCTTTCATGGGAACTTTTATGCTAAAATTTGCAGGATATCCTTAGAGAAAGTGCCTGTGATACTTTGCTGCTTTACATCATTGGCAAAGGTTGAAAGGAGGATAATAGCGAGTCCTTGAGATTTATCCTCTCTGTCATCTTAACTTTGTCAGCCTTGTAGATCAATAAAACCACAAACACAATCACAGGTACATTTTTGATAATAAAAAAATTATAGACCAGAGGTAGAATGAAGGAGCTACCCAAGAATTACAGATAAATAGATAAATGAATGTATATCTGTATGATTGATAAGTGTTGAATTGAGGCTTTTGTGATCCATAACATTTATAAGAAGAGTTTTGGCGTAAATCACATGTAGAAAACCTTCGTCGACGCGTTTCGAACCAACTAGTGTGGTTCATCGTCAGGACAAGTTGAGGAGTCAGATCATGGCTGCCAATTAAATAGGGAGAGCAAATCTTCCAAATGGCTAGGTTGACTAGGTTGACCATCAACGGCTATATAAAATGGCTAGATTATATAATAATATTAAACTATTAATAAGTCAAAGGTAATAACTTATAGTAATAGAATACTATCATAATTATAGTAAATAATTTTCTTCTAATAACCAATTATAATATATTAGTTATTCTATTTTATTTTATTAATATATTTTTCTTAGGTTATTAAATTAATTAAATTAATTCCTTTTTAATTTATTTAATCATATAGCCACTAGGGATAAGTAAAGGGGGTTTATAGATTAGAAATATATAAAATTTTATTTTATTTTAATTTTTATTTTTTTTATTATTTTAATTTTAAATTAATTTAATTAATTACTTGTTAATTTATTTAATGTTCAAATCCCTAGGGACAAGTAAAGGACTTTTAATAATAATGATTTAATGGAATTAATAAATTATTTTTGAGTATTGGTTAAAATTAATTTTAATTTTATTTATATGGTAAAGGTAGAAGCTTAATAACAAATAGGATAATTCCTATTTGTTATTAAGCTTCTACCTTTACCATATAAATAAAATTAAAATTAAAACTAAAATTAATTTTAGCCAATACTCAAAAATAATTTATTAATTCCATTAAATCATTATTATTAAAATCCCTTTACTTGTCCCTAGGGATTTGAACGATTAAATAAATTAACAAGTAATTAATTAAATTAATTTAAAAAAAAAAAATAATAATAATAATATATATTTCTAATACATAAACCCCCTTTACTTATCCCTAGTAGTTATATGATTAAATAAATTAAAAAGGAGTTAAATTAATTAATTTAATAACCTAAGAAAAATATATTAATAAAATAAAATAGAATAACTAATATATTATAATTGGTTATTAGAAGAAAATTATTTTCTATAATTATCATAGTATTCTATTACTATAAGTTATTACCTTTGACTTATTAACAATAATATTATTATATAATCTAGCCATTTTATATAGCCGTTGATGGTCAACCTAGTCAACCTAGGCGTTTGGATGATCTGCTCTCCCTATTTAATTGCTAGCCATGATCTGACTCCTCAACTTGTCCTGACGATGAACCACACTAGTTGGTTCAAAACGCGTCAACAAAGGTTTTCTACATGTGATTTATGCTGAAACTCTTTTTATAAATGATTGATAATGTTTAACGATTACCAGAAAATATAGATAAAAGATCATCATAGAAATTGGGGATAACTATTAAAAATAAATTTCAAAGAATGGTTAATGGTTTTTTGGTTTGATTAGTTGGGATTGTGGCTGTTGGAAATAATACTGAGCGGGGGGGGGGTGAATCAATATTATCAGGTCAATTATTTTTCATTTCACAATCAGATTTGCATATGCTACTTCAGTTAGTTAAAACAACGTATATACATAACTACAGTTAAGCAAATTCGTGTATAACTTGCAGACTTGTAATTTAATTTATTCTTCTGATGTTGATCATTAATCTGTGTGTCAGAACCATATAAATAGTAACTAGCAATAGTAAAAACAGATCAGACAGTCACACACAAGAACACAAGATATAAGGTGGAAACCCAATGTGGGTGAAAATCACCTGCTGCAATTCATCTCTATCTTCTTTCAATTAGAAACTTCTTTTTACAATGGTTCACTCTCTCCTCGGTATTACCGACACTTGATCCATGGCTTTACACCCGATTGGTCCATGAGTTCTATTTAAAGCGCATGGAGGGTCATTGTTCGGGTAATCCGTGCATGAGAGAAGCTTATGTAAATTTTCATTCTTTGATTAATAAATTGCCTGTAGTAGCCACGTTGGCGCAGGCCGTGGACTGTTTCCCTCTTTGAGGGTTTTAACCACGTCAAAAATACTGGTGTATTGATCTGTGATTTGGTTGTGAGCGGTGTCCTTTTGGTGTTCTTTCTGAGGAACTTACCCTGTAAATTCCTACATGGTATGCAAAGATCCAGTCCAGCATCAGCGCAACAAACACATTGAACTACACATGCACTTCATCAGAAAGCTCATTCATGACCATGTTCTTGAAGTGCAATATTGTTCAACAGATGATCAGGTTGCAGACATCTTCACAAAGGCTCTCACAGAGGCGAAGTTCACTAAACTTCGATATATGCTTGGAGTTCAGGAAGTTGTCACTAAGGGGGGATAGGCTCTAGTGCCTCCTTCCTTCTCCTATTGTGTCATATTTGTAAATCCTTCAATCCTATCCCAAGTTGTTCTTAATGGGGGATGTTAGGATATTCCGACACATAGGATATAGTTAAGTTCAACTTGGTCTAGTGTAGAGTTAGGTATAGAGTTAGGTAAAGTGTGTTTCTTTACCGTTGTACATTTTGTAACTTACAATCCGATGGTCACGATATGTAGTGATCCGACGGTTCACTCTCTCCTCGGTATTACTGACACTTGATCCGTGGCTTGACACCCGATTGGTCCATGAGTTCTATTTAAAGAGCATGGAGGGTCATTGTTCGGGTAATCCGTGCATGAGAGAAGCTTATGTAAATTTTCATTCTTTGATTAATAAATTGCATGTAGTAGCCACGTTGGCGCAGGCCGTGGACTATTTCCCTCTTTGAGGGTTTTAACCACGTCAAAAATACTGGTGTATTGATCTGTGATCTGGTTGTGAGCGGTGTCCTTTTGGTGTTCTTTCTGAGGAACTTACCCTGTAAATTCCTACACTGTACTAGTGCAGTCTTATACCAGTACACAGGCTTCTACCTATAGAAGGCTACAACCTTCTCTCATTCTCCAGCTTCTCCTGGAAGGGAGCTACAACCCCTTTAGCTCTTGTACTAGCTGAGGTACTAGTACGTAGGTGCTGAGCTACAGAAGGCTACAACCTTCTCTTTTCTTCCAGGGACCACATTTCATAAATTTTCAGACTGGATCCATGAATAACATCAATCAAACATCAAGTATATCTACATCAACCAATCTCCTTTGCACCAAACAAACTGAATCAAATAGTCACTTCTTTGAATGCTGTACCCAGAAAATAGTAACAGTAACCAGACACCAATTCTGAACCCAGAACACTGTAGCAATAAACAAAAGTAGCTAAAACATATTTCAAGAGACGTACACTACTTCAATATGCAGAAACCTGTGTGCATACGCTTCTATATTAAGGCCAACCAACGTATACGTTGTTTTGATTTACTGAACCAGCGTGTATACGCGCCTCTGATGTGTCAAACCTGCGTACAGATCTATAAAAGATAATTCACTCTTTCAAATATTCAGACATCAGCCATACCCAGATTATCAGATTTATAGATCAAGTCATGCACCAAATATAATAGATCAAAATCACACAAAGATACTACTATTCAAGACTTGAGTTTTTGACCCATCAATAGAACTTATCCATCTTCTTGCGCTCAGGTTCCTCCTTGATTCAGATTCAGCTATGAACCATAAACCAGTCACCAGTATTCCAGATCTTGCTCTTCATAAGATATTCAATACTTCAGTCAATGCCTTTTTCAAATGATCTCCTCATTTTTGTAGTTTAAGGCCTTACTCAAGCCATGGTCTAAAACCATAGAGAACCAATACTAGGAACCCAATACCTGGGTTCAATACTTCGGATGCAATACCAAGATTCAAAACCATAGGTCCAAATACCATGGACCCAAAAATAAGCTTTCCCACATGTACGTACTTTTTTGTGCATGAAAGTGTGTGCATACGCACACGTGACTTTTGATCATCAATCCCCCGTGTATATGCGATCTGGTTAAGAGGAACTTGCGTATATGTATTTTTCTTCCATTCTGAGAGCTTGAACTATGATCTGCCATCTAAGTGAGTTGCCATCAAGGACAACACCTATGCCATAGTGCCAAACTTGTGTCATAATGCCAACAATCTCCCCCTTTGGACTTGATGGCAACCCCAAATGAGTCAATGCCATTCTCCCCTTTTGACATCAAGGGAAAAGGGTTATGCTCCCCCTGAGTACATGCTGAAATCTCTGCTCTGCTATGCTATCCATGCTCCCCCTGACTGTAAGCAAGGTCTGCAAAAAGATGTTCTAAAATAAGAACATGACTTTATCATAAATGACCTTCTTATTACCTCATACATACATCCATCTCCCAACCAAGTGGGGATATACCAATATTGAATCATCCACCCAACCAAGTGGGGATACACCAAAAGTTTACACAAGATAAAACAAGAACATTACATCAATCATCCCAGGCATAGTGGGGATATCAAAGAAGGCCATTACATGACCTTGATAAGAAAAGAAATACATGACATAGAGACGAAATGTCTACAACCAGACTATGATAGTTATCAACAACTATCATCAGCAGCATCTGTCAATCATCATTCAGACCAGCAACCATGTTCTCCTTCTACACCTGTTCCCCCTGAAACCAAAACATTGTGATCTTGAACCAAGATCTTCTAGGATAATGCCAATAATGCATTGTTAGAAGAATATATATATATATATATATATATATATATGCTCCCCTAAACTTGTGCCAGATGGTCTCTGTCAGACCCATATCAGACTCCTTTCATCTTGAGCCTGGCCCACTGTTTGTCTTCAAACCAACATATATGCGATTGTAACCACATAAACTGGCGTATGTACGCGGATTCTCCTTATTAAACTTGCGTACAACCACTTTTCTCTGAAACAGACAAGTTTCAACAGCAAGATGATGCATCAACTACTCCCAGCTTCTGTCTGAGGTATTCAAATGTCTCCCTAGGCAGTGGTTTGGTGAGTATATCAGCAACCTGTTCCTTGGAGGGAACATACTCCAATTTGACCTTTTGTTCAAGCACTTGTTCTCGGAGAAAATGATATTTGATAGGTATGTGCTTGGTCTTTGAATGCATGACTGGATTTTTTGAAATGCTGATTGCACTTGTATTATCACATAAAATAGAGATAGGTGGAGTACAAGTGATTTGAAAATCTTGCAAAATTTGCATCATCCAAAGGAGTTGTGTGCAGCAAGATGCAGCAACCACATATTCTGCTTCAGCTATAGATAAAGTAATTGAGCTTTGCTTCTTGCTAAACCAAGAGACTAATTTAGAACCCATAAAGAATGCATGACCACTAGTGCTTTTTCTGCAATCCACACTTCCTGCCCAATCTGCATCTGTATATGCATGAAGTGTGAGATCTGTATCTCTAGGATACCATAAGCCATAGTTTTGTGTCCCTTGAAGATATTTGAAGATTCTTTTAACTGCCTGAAGGTGTGCTTCTTTCGGATTTTCCTGGAATCTTCCAACTATTCCCACTGCATGCATGATGTCTGGTCGGGTACCTGTCAGATAGAGTAGACTACCAATCATGGATCTATAGGTTGGTTGATGTACTGCTGTTGAATCATCATTGGTGCTGAGGCTGCATCCTGTTACCATAGGGGTACATACTGGTTTTGAATCTTCCATGCCATATTTCTTCAAGATCTCCTTGAGGTACTTGGTTTGTGACAAAAAGATACCGTCTTTATTTTGTTGGACTTGTAAACCAAGAAAATATGTCAGCTCACCAAGCAAGGACATTTCAAACTCTTTCTACATCAGCAAAGAAAAATTTTGACTCATGGTTTCTTCATTGCTACCAAAGATGATATCATCAACATACACAACAAGTATTAGCAATTTATCATTATCATTTTTTACATATATATTGCTATCTGCTGATCCTTTCGAAAAACCTTATTGATGGAGGTATTTGTCTAGACGATAATACCAAGCCCTTGGAGCCTATTTAATACCATAGAGTGCCTTGTTAAGTCTACATACAAGTTTTGGATCATTTCCAAGGATGAATCCATCTGGTTGCTCAATATACACTTCTTCTTCTAAGTCTGCATTTAAAAAGGAAAATTTCACATCCATTTGAAAAACTTTGAATTTCTGAAAGCTAGAAAGAGCAAGGAACATTCTTATGGCCTCAAGTCTAGCAACTGGTGCAAAATTTTCTTCAAAGTCTATACCTTCTTGTTGAGCATACCCTTTACAAACAAGTCTGGCCTTGTTTCTAATAACTTCTCCATTTTCATTCAGCTTGTTTTTGAATATCCATTTTGTCCCTATGACATTCTTATCTTTTGGTCTAGGAACCAACTCCCAAGTGTTGTTCTTTTCAATCTGCTCAAGTTCTTCATCCATGGCCTTGACCCAGCATTCATCTTTGCATGCTTCTCTTACATTTTGTGGTTCAGTGGAGGAGAGCAATGCTAGATAGCTTGAAGCTTCAGAAATACTTCTTCTTGTTTGTACACCTGCCTCTTTCTGCCCCAAAATTTGAGTCTCTGGATGATTCTTCTGGACGTACCTAGATGGGGTCTTTTCTTCCACCCTTATCTGTTCTTTTGGTGCCTCATATGTTTCTTCTTCTTCATCATAAGTCTGATTTTATGTTGAAGGATAGTCCTCATCATCTTCGAAATATTCAGATTTTACCTGCCTTGGAGTGTTTCCTTCTTCATCAATCACTACATCAATACTTTCAACAATTTTTCCAAGTCTTTTATTATAGCATTTATATCCTTTGCTATGGGGAGAGTAACCAAGGAGAATTCCTTCATCTGCTCTTGGTTCAAACTTGCCAGGGTTTTCATCAGTCCTTTTGATGTAACATTTGCTTCCAAAAATTTTGAAGTATCTTACAGTAGGAGTCTTACCATACCAAAGTTCATGAGGAGTTTGAGTGTTGTTCACCCGAATATTTGTCTTGTTGAGAATAGTGACGACAGAAAATGCACCATCACCCCAGAAGGTTGCAGGAGTTCCAGACTCATCAAGCATAGCTCGGGCCATTTGTTGAACTGTTCTGTTCATCCTTTCTACTACTCCATTTTTCTGAGGAGTCCTAGCACTAGAGAATTCCCTTCTTATTCCATGTTCTTCACAAAAATAGAAAAATTCATACGAGGTAAACTCCCCACCTCTATCAGACCTGAGGCATTTGATTCTACGATCTAATTCGTTTTCAACCAAGGCTTTGAATGCTTTTAACTTTTCGAAAGCTTTGTCTTTATGCTTCATAAGTCCTATCGAACACATCCTGGAAAAGTCGTCAATGAACAATATAAAGTATTCTTCTCCTTGAGGTGACCTTTTCCTAGATGGACCACATACATTAGTATGGACAAGTTCAGGTGGCATACTAGTGATTACCCCATTACTATTGTAGTTATACCCCTTATTTATATTGTTGTGCCCCTATTACCCCCATATTGTTATTTATGTGCCCCACAGAATTCCTCTATTTTTATTTTTGTGGCTTTATATTATTATTGTTAGGTCGGCTAGATTATATTGTGACTCCTTAGACTCCTATATATAGAAAGGAGGTTTTGTCATTTGTATCATCCAAGAATTGTTCATTTATGTAATGTAAAGGAGGTTTCCCCCTCGAAGAGGCTGAATTCTAAGGCGTGGATCTCTCTTTTCTATCTTTTTGTGAGCTGGTTTCATAACATTTGGTATCAGAGCTTTGGATTCTAGGGTTTCGCTGCTCCAAACAGGTCATCGTGGCATTTTCGCTATAACCTTTTTTCTGTGACATTTCAGAAGTCGCAAAAAAAACCCATTTGAGAAGAAATCGCGCTGAACCTTGGGTCCAAATTTCAGAGCTTTTCGCGGGATATTTCGGAGATATGATCTGAGGAAGTTGGTCTTTTTGCAGACTCCTGAATTACATTCAAAACAGGTGACCTGGGGAAAATCGTCATAACTTTCTCTCTGGGGATCGGATTGAAATTTCGTAAGAAGGTACAGAAAGAGGACGGACTGTAGTTTCTTGTATGTGTGTTTCAGATTCAAAGGTTGAAACAGTGACTCGTGGCACGTCGTACAAGTTCGCTCTACTGAACAAGTCTAAAAACAAGTCACTGTGGGAGATTTCACATAACTCTTCCTTGGAGAATCCAATTTGGCTCAGACTTGTGGCATTGGAAAGAGGACACAGAAGGCTACTACAGGTAGTAATTTCAGAATTGGATGATCCGAAATTACAGAGATACATCAGATTCAATATCAAGCTTCTATAAAGTGAAAAAAGGTGTGTAGTTTTTTTTTTAAATTTTTGTGTAAGCTTGGTTTAACGGAATTCAAAGGGCATAGTAAAGCATTATTATCGGTAACTGATGCCCCGAGGAAAGAAAATGCAAACACCTAGTAAGGAACCTGAAAGCTCTAGCATGACCCATGAAGAAGAGGAAGAAATGCTACATGATATATCAAAATTACAAGAACAAGTGCAACAAATGTCACGCTCACAAAAGCTAACAGAAGCTAAGATAAGTGGCGTGGAATCTAAGATAAATGGCGTGGAATCTAAGATAAATGGTGTGGAATCTAAGATAAAGGGCATGGAAGCTAAGATGGATGATTTGAAGACATATTTGAAGAGAGACATGGCAGATTTGAAGATAGATATGAAGACAGACATGGAAGAATTGAAGAAGTTGCTACAAGAAAGGGTCACTAATGGTGAAAAGGTAGTAAAGGAAACTCATGATGAGAAAAAAGAAATGTTAATCATGATTCCATAGATGCTAATGTTGGATCGAAAAATCACCATATTCCAAAAATCGATATGAGGAAGTTTGATGGCAAGGATCCCGCCACATGGATATTACAGATGGAGCAATTCTTCGATCTCAATAATGTGCAAAACACACAAAAGGTACGTATGGCAACTGTATATTTGGAACCAAATCAGTTTGTATGGTATCAATGGCTTTGCTCTCGTAAACAATTTATCACTTGGGAAATTTTTACGGAAGAATTGATAGCACATTATGAAGATACAAAAAGCAACACTTTTTTTAGCCAATTGATAAGTCTCAAACAAAAGGGTTCAATAATGGAGCACATTGAGGAGTTCCAAAAATTGAACATAAGGGTAAAAGATATTCCAGAGGAGCATAGGATTGATGTGTTCATAGGGTCTTTAAAGGATAATATCCAACATGATGTTCGCCTTTGGGAACCTGATTCATTAGAGAAGGCATTCAGGTTAGCAAGAAAAATGGAAAGCAAAATTATGGCAACCAGGAAGCATACCACTCACAACTATAAAGACGGAAGTGTTGTTGCCCCTAGTCTTCCACAACCTATAAGGTTGACACCACAACAATTGGAAGAAAAAAGAGCAAAAGGGCTTTGTTACAGTTGTGATAGCAAATACACAAAAGGTCATAAGTGTGCTGAGAAGAAATTATTCTACATAGATTGTGAAGAGGAAGAAGAAAAGGAGCAAGAAAGGTCAAAAGAAGAAGATATACTTCAGGAACAAAGCCTAGATGAAGAACAAATAAATCCGACCATATCTTGTAATGCATTGGCGGGAATTACCACTCCTCAAACCATCAAGATAGAAGGACAAATCAAGAAGAAAAAGGTAATAGTGTTGATTGATTCAGGAAGCACCCACAATTTTATTCATTGTAGGGTAGCAAAAGAATTGAATTGCTTCCTATATCCAGCACCAGAGTGTCAAGTGATGATTGCAAATGGAGGAACAATAAATTGCTCTGGAAAGTGCCATAATATCAAGCTATCCATGGGAGAATATGTATTGACTAGCCCAATGCTTTCCATTCCAATGGGAGGTGCTGATGTTGTACTAGGAGTCCAATGGCTACAATCCTTGGGTACAATAGCTTTTAATTTTCAAGAACTTTTCATCAAATTTTCTACGGAAGGAAAGGAAGTTGAATTAAGGGGTATTGCAGGGAAACCAGGAAAGATAATCAGCTCTAATGGTATGACAAAGCTTCTAAAAAAGGAGCAAAGAGGTGTAATTGCACAATTATGTTCGCTAGATGTTTCCACATTGGAATCATCTATTTCTCCAGATCTCCAAAAAGTCCTGGACAATCATTCCAAGGTATTTGAGACTCCCAAAGGTCTCCCACCTATGCGTGATCATGATCATGCTATTCATCTGATTCCAGGAAGTGTTCCTCCAAACATCAGGCCGTACAGATATCCCTATGTCCAAAAAAGTGAAATTGAACGTATGGTTGCAGAAATGCTAGAGGCTGGTATAATTCAACCGAGTCAAAGTTCTTTCTCAGCTCCAGTAGTATTGGTGCACAAGAAGGATGGATCATGGCGCATGTGTCCGGATTATAGGGAGCTCAACAAGCTCACTATTAAAGATAAGTTCCCCATTCCTGTCATTGATGAATTACTGGATGAATTGCATGGATCAATTTACTTCACCAAGTTGGATCTTCGTTCGGGATATCATCAAATCAGAATGAAGATTGAAGACATTCCGAAAACGGCATTTAGAACTCATGAGGGTCATTATGAATTTTTGGTCATGCCTTTTGGCCTTACCAATGCACCTTCAACATTTCAAGGTTTGATGAATTCAATTTTCAAACCATTCCTTAGAAAATTTGTGTTAGTATTTTTTGATGATATACTAATCTACAGCAAGTCTTGGAAGGATCATGTTGAACATGTTGACAGGGTGCTACAACTATTGGAGGAGAAACAATTATATGCAAAAAGATCCAAATGTTTCTTTGGAGTCCAGGAGGTGGAATATTTGGGTCATATTGTATCTCATGAAGGAGTTAAGGTAGACCCTAGCAAAATTAAAGCCATTAAGGAATGGAAAATCCCCACATCCATAAAGCATCTGCGAGGATTTCTTGGGTTGACAGGGTATTATCGCAAGTTTGTTAAGAATTATGGGAGAATAGCAGCACCTCTAACAACATTATTGAAGAAAGATTCATTTTCATGGACTCCGGAAGCAACAAAGGCCTTTGAACATCTTAAAGAGGCAATGTGCCAAGCACCGGTCTTAGCTACACCGGACTTCACAAAAACCTTTATTGTGGAATGTGATGCTTCAGGAAATGGAATTGGTGCTGTTCTAATGCAAGATGAAAGACCCATTGCTTTTGAAAGTCGTCCAATCAAGGGAAAGTTTTTAAGCAAAGCTATTTATGAGAAGGAAATGTTGGCAATACTCCATGCACTTAAGAAATGGCGACCCTACCTAATGGGAAGACACTTCAAGGTAAAAACGGATCATGATAGCCTTAAATACTTTTTAGAACAAAGATTATCCTCTGAAGAGCAACAAAAGTGGGTCACAAAGATGTTGGGTTATGACTTTGAAATCATCTACAAAAAAGGGAAGCAAAATGTGGTGGCAGATGCACTCTCAAGAAAGGATGAGGATGTGGAAGCATTGTTGTGTGCCATTTCTATTATCCAACCAGATTGGATAAACGAAGCAAGGGAGGAATGGAAGAATGACGAAGAAGTGTGGGCACTTATTCGAAAGCTACAACAAGATTCCAGTACTTCTGATACATTTAGCTGGAAAAATGATTCGTTATGGTACAAAGATCGCTTATACCTCTGTAAGAATTCCCAGCTAAAACAAAAGATTCTTATGGAATTGCACACTTCTCCCTTAGGAGGGCACTCAGGATTTTTAAAAACTTACCACAGGGTTAAGAAGGAATTTTTTTGGGATGGCCTTAAATCAGATATTCAAAAGTTTGTGGCGGAATGTTTGGTTTGCCAACAAAATAAAGTTGAAACAATTAAGACACCGGGTCTATTACAACCTTTATCCATTCCAAGCCAACGTTGGGAGGAGGTTTCAATGGATTTTATCACAGGTTTACCCAAGTCTGAGGGAAAGAGTGTCATCATGGTGGTAGTTGACAGACTTACCAAGTATGCACACTTTTGTGCATTATCACATCCATTTAAAGCCAGTACAGTTTCTACTGCATTTATGGAAACAGTTCAAAAGCTACATGGAAACCCAAAGATTATTGTAAGTGACAGAGATCCCATTTTCACTGGAAATTTTTGGACAGAATTATTTTCTTGTCTTGGTACTCAGTTAGCTCATAGCTCATCTTATCATCCTCAATCTGATGGGCAAACTGAGATAGTAAACAAATGTTTGGAAGGATATCTTCGTTGCTTTGTATCTGATAAACAGACACAATGGGTCAAATGGTTGCCTCTGGCTGAATGGTGGTATAACACTTCCTTCCATACAGCAACAAAAATGACCCCATTTATGGCACTTTATGGGTATCAACCACCATCCATCACATCATATTTAAGAGAAAATTCTAAGGTTCAGGCAGTGGAACATCACATCGAACATCAACAACAAGTCCTCCAACTCTTAAAGGATAACCTCGTGTTGGCACAAAATAGAATGAAACAACAGGCAGATCAACATCGCAGTGAAAGAAGTTTTGATGTAGGTGATTGGGTATTCCTACGGCTACAACCATATAAGCAAATGTCCCTAAAGCAAGCTAAGAAGGATAATAAATTATCACCAAAGTATTATGGTCCGTACAAGGTGTTGCAAAAGATTGGTACTATGGCATACAAATTGGAGCTTCCTGCAGCTTCTCGATTGCACCCAGTTTTCCATGTTTCATGTTTAAAGAAGGTTATAGGTGACAAGCTCCCAATTCAAACAATATTGCCAGAACTTGACGAGGAAGGAAAAATTATATTGGAACCGGAAGCAGTCACAGAAACAAGAACTCGACAGCTACGAAATCGATCAATTTCAGAGTATCTTATCAAGTGGAAGAACTTATCCGCTGAAGATTCCACATGGGAGGATGAGAATTTTATGCAGAAGTATCCAGAACTACTCAAGCGTTGAGGACAACACTTTTTTGAAGGAGAGGGGCATGTTGGGTCCCTATAATACTAGTGATTACCCCATTACTATTGTAGTTATACCCCTTATTTATATTGTTGTGCCCCTATTACCCCCATATTGTTATTTATGTGCCCCATAGAATCCCTCTATTGTTATTTTTGTGGCTTTATATTATTATTGTTAGGTCGGCTGGATTATATTGTGACTCCTTAGACTCCTATATATAGAAAGGAGGTTTTGTCATTTGTATCATCCAAGAATTGTTCATTTATGTAATGTAAAGGAGGTTGTCCCCTCGAAGAGGCTGAATTTTAAGGCGTGGATCTCTCTTTTCTATCTTTTTGTGAGCTGGTTTCATAACAATTTTGCTGAGGAGTCCTAGCAATAGAGAATTCCCTTCTTATTCCATCTTCTTCACAAAAATAGAAAAATTCATTCGAGGTAAACTCCCCACCTCTATCAGACCTAAGGCATTTGATTCTACGATCTAATTCGTTTTCAACCAAGGCTTTGAATGCTTTTAACTTTTCGGAAGCTTTGTCTTTATGCTTCATAAGTCCTATCCAACACATCCTGGAAAATTCATCAATGAACAATATAAAGTATTCTTCTCCTTGAGGTGACCTTTTCCTAGATGGACCACATACATCAGTATGGACAAGTTCAAGTGGCATACTAGCTGATCCTTCCTTCTTAAGGAAATTAGTTCCGGTTTGCTTCCCAAACTAACATTATTTGCATATTGTATTGTCTGGAATTCTGATGTCAGGGAGATCATGAACCGCCTGATATTTGCATGCTTTCCTTATCTAAGAGAAGCTTAGATGCCCCAATCTTCTGTGCCATAGCTAGTGTTCATCATTCTTGCTTAGATAGCAATGTTGTTGTCCTCCATTGAGTATGTATAAATTATTTGGTGTTCTTATGCCTTTGATCACTGCTTCTCTTGTATCAAGCTCACGAACAATACATCCATTTGATCGAAATATTACCTCATTTCCTTGATCATAGATTTGACTCACACTTAATAGATTATGCTTTAAGCCATCAACATACATAACATCCCCATCTTTGACCTTTTCTTTTAAAAGAACAGAACCTTTACCTTTTATGAATGCAGGGGTGTCATTTCCAAATGAGACCTCCTTTTCCTTTTCTAAGGCACTATATGATTGAAGTTTTTCTTTATCACCTACCATATGTTTCGAGCATCCACTACCGATGTACAACTGATTTTCTTGCCCTTCCACATATAAGGCTATACCGCATCTTTCTTGTTGCGGTTCTTTCTTCCTCCATGTTTTGGGGCTCAATGAAGCTTGCTCCTTCTGAGTTATTTGCCGAAACCTACTCCTGCATTCAGAATCTTCATGACCAAAGTTGCTACAAATAGAACATTCTATTTCATTTTCAAGAGTAGAAAAGTTATTATAGGTTCTTTTCATGATTCTAGTCACACTCCTTTGATTTCGTGCTTCTCTGGTCATGATGGTCTTGTAGGCAACACATTGAGTTGCTTTATGTGCAAAGTTATGACAAGAGAAACATTGGCCATTGAAGAAATTCTTGTGTTCATCAAACCTTCCATCTACATGATTGTAATAGCCATTCGTTCTTAAGGCAAACTGAGAATGATTTACCTGTGGTTGGTTGTAGCTTCTGTTCATCCTTGAAGTAGATTGCCCTTGATTTACTTGGTGATCTTTGTTCATTCTTGAAGCAAATTGTCCCTAATTTACCTGATGATCTTCATTGTGTCATTGCTCTTGATTGTCAACATGTTCACTTCTCCTTGCTGCTTCAAGATAACTTTTGGAGGTAGATGGATTCTGTGCTTGAGATGTTTCTTCAGTATACCCAAGACCTGTCTTGATTAGAGGAGAACGTTGCACTTTGATAATCTAATCTAAAGTTTCAGATCCCTTAGCAAATCTAAGATTAAGAGCTTTTGTTTTCTCAATGTCTTTTCTAAGTCCCACAATTTCACATTCTAGCTTTTCATTGTGTTTTTCCCTTTCAGCAAGTTGGAATGTCAGAGTATCTATAATCATATTCTTTTCTTCTAAACAAATTTTGAGTTTAGAAATTTCTTCATAAAGACATTCTTCATCTATAGCATCCAAGAGATCATCATCTTCAAAAGCCATCAAAAGTCTATAATCATTACCTTGTTCATCTTCATCACTATTTGAAAATCCATCACTGTCTTCATGAGTGTAATAGCTCTTCTTACTTACGTTCTGTTTTCTGTTCCATCTAACTGGTTCCTTACCTTTGTCAAGCTTATCTTTATGAGGACACTTGGTAGCATAGTGACCGACTCTTCCACAAGAAAAACATTTGAAAGGTAGCTTACCTCTGAATCTTCTAGAACCCTGTTGAAGGTTCTTGACAAAATTTGATACTTCCTCTTCTTCTGACATATGTCCTGAGTCATTGTAATCTCCTTTTCCTGAAGCTTTGAATGTGACTTCTCTCTTGTCTGATGGTCCCCCTTTTCTCATTTCATAAGTGGTTAGAATTCTGTATAGCTGTGACGTGGTAATCCTCTGTAGATTTTGTTTTTCTTCTATGGTAGAAACCTTTGATTCAAACTTAGAAGACAAAGATCTTAGAACCCTTTCAACCAAAACAACTTCTTTTATTTCTTCACCCAAGTTTTTCATACAATTAACAATATCATCTATACATAGGAAATAGTTAGCCACACTTTCATCATTATGCATTTTGAGATTTCCATATTGAATTCTGAGAGTTTGTAGTTTTGCGCGTTTTACCTGATCATCTCCTTCATAGCTCAGAACGATATTGTCCCATATTTATTTTGCGGTTTTGAGCTGCATAACCTTTACGAATTCTGATTGAGATAGACTCCCTAATAGAGTATTGACAGCCTTTGCATTTGTTTCATACTGCTTCTTACCATTCGTAACTGTAGGAGTTGCTGATGGAAATGTGTATCCTGTTTCCACGATATCCCAGACTTCTGTACTAAGAGATTGAAGATAGGTTGTGATTCTTACCTTCCAATAGACAAAGTTTCTCCCATCAAAAATTGGTGGCCTGATCAATGCTTCTTTCTCGTAGTTGCTCATGATGATAGATCTTCCTTAAAGTGATCAAACTTCTTCTGAAGGACCTGCTCTGATACCAATTGTTGGAAATAATACTGAGGGGGGGGGGGGGGTGAATCAATATTATAAGGTCAATTATTTTTCATTTCAAAATCAGATTTTCATACGCTACTTCAGTTAGTGAAAACAAAATATATACGCAACTACAGTTAAGGAAATGCGCGTATAAGTTGCAGACTTGTAATTTAATTTATTCTTCTGATTTTCATCATTAATTTTTGTGTCAGAACCATATAAACAGTAACCAGGAACAGTAAAAACAGATCAGACAGCCACACACAAGAACACAAGATATAAGGTGGAAACCCAATGTTGGTGAAAACCACCTGCTACGATTCGTCTCTATCTTCTTTCAATTAGAAACTTGTTTTACAATGGATCTGTATTGGTGCAGTCTTATACCAGTACATAGGCTTCTACCTGCAGAAGACTACAACCTTCTCTCGTTCTCCAACTTCTCCTGGAAGAGAGCTACAACCCCCTTAGATCTTGTACTAGCTGAGGTACTAGTACGTAGGTGCTGACCTACAGAAGGCTACAACCTTCTCTTTTCTTCTAGGGACCACGTTTCATAAATTTTCATACTGGATCCATGAATAACATCAAGTATATCTGCATCAACCAATCTCCTTTGCACCAAAAAAACTGAATCAAATAGTCACTTCTCTGAATGTTGTACTCAGAAAATAGTAACAGTAACCAGACACCAATTCTGAACCCAGAACACTGCAGCAATAAACAAAAGTAGCTAAAACATATTTCAAGAGATGTATGCTACTTGAATATGCAGAAACATGCCTGCATACGCTTTTGTATTAAGGCCAACTAGCGTATACGTTGTTTTGATTGACTGAACCAGCGTGTATACGCGCCTCTGATGTGTTGAACCTGTGTACAAATATATAAAAGATAATTCACTCTTTCAAATATTCAGACATCAGTTATACCCAGATTATCATATTTATAGATCAAGTCATGCGCCAAATATAATAAATCAAAATCACACAAATATACTACTATTCAAGACTTGAGTTTTGACCCATCAATAGAACTTATCCATCTTCTTGCGCTCAGGTTCCTCCTTGATTCAGATCCAGCTATGCACCATAAAATAATCACCAGTGTTCCAGATCTTTCTCTTCATAAGATATTCAATACTTTGACAGTCAATGCCTTTTTCAAATGATCTCTTGCTTCTTATAGTCTAAGGCCTTACTCAAACCATGGTCCAAAACAATAGAGAACCAATACTAGGAACCCAATACCTGGGTTCAATACTTCGGATGCAATACCAAGGTCCAAAACCATAGGTCGAAATACCATGGACCCAAAAAAAAGCTTTCCCATATGTACGCGCTTTTCTTTGCATGAAAGTGCGTGCATACCCATACGCGACTTTTGATCATCAATCCTGCATGTATACGTGATTTGGTTAAGAGGAACCTGCGTATATGTATTTTTCTTCCATTCTGAGAGCTTGAACTGTGATCTGCCATCTGAGTGAGTTGCCATCAAGGACAACACTTGTGCCATAGTGCCAAACCTATGTCATAATGCCAACAGTGGCATGCCATCTCATCTATCCAGGTTCAAGTATCCTGAAGCATGTTCTACACTGTATTGTTTAGGTTAGGTTCAAGAAGGAAAAAGCCCCCAAAGAATCTCAGCTAAACAAAGTTGAATTTTAAAATATCTAGGAGTTTGTACCTATCCTATATAATCAAGTTCTCAAAATTTGAATGGCTAATGTTGTACAGATGGAACTTGATAGCCAGTGCGGCTCATCCAAATCCACAAGGATATTTCCACTACGGGAAAATAAACATTACTTGAACAATAATCCTCTCAAACTAAGCCCCCAACATTGATCGCAAACAACATTATGTTTTGAATGGTGTTTCCTACGTGCGTTACAAAACACCTTTGCAGCTTGTAGATTACTATAACATAGGTAGAGTGTTTGTCATTGGTGCATTCCTGATAGTCCCAACGTTACATTATCTACTCACAAGGCGATGGTTGTGCTAAATGTGGAATTACGTGCTTTCATTTAGAATCTGAGAAGAAAACACAAAGGGTCGTGACCAAATTCCAGTGGAAATCGTTACTGTTAGAGAGTAATTCAGAAGTATTGAGGAGGTTATGTGTTGAGGAGCTACGTATAGGACTACAAACTGTAATGAAGGTCTGAGAAGGAGAAAAAGTAGGAAAATTTGAGGATTCTCCTGCTATAAATAGGGCTAAGCTTTTACAAATCCTAGTCAAGCCCTTAATACCTAAATCCTACAAATTGGGCATGGAAGTGGCAACATCCTTCAACAGAGTACATTTATTCACAAACCCTACAAACGCTAGATTTCAAATACATTCTTGTGTTTGGTTAGGGTTCCCTAACTAGGTTTTTAAGGGATTTGGAAGCCAACTAGATATCTTGGTCTTGCAATTGATTCATACATTTAAAAAAATGTAAGTGTTTGATGTGTTGGAAGAGAAAAAACGAGAGAAATAAGGAGTGCACGAGACCTGAGCTTTTGGTATTTTTGTGTGAACACTTCGTTCTAGACTGTACCCCATGGATATTAAGAGTAAATCTCGCTACCCCACTAGCAGTGTCATGGTGAAAAGGGGCAATAGTTACTATGGTTCTTGGCAATCTCCACACTACTCTCCATTTTTTCCCTTTGGTTATGTGCTCCTCTCTGTCAAATCAATAGTTACTGTGGCTCCTGGAAATCTCCACACTTCTCTCTATTTTTTCCCTTTGGTTATGGGCTCCTTCAAGACTCTGCACCCCATGGATGCTGAGAGTAAATCCCGCAGCCCCGCTAGCAGTGTCGTGGTGAGGAGGGGCAATAGTTATTGTTCTAGACTCTACATCCCATGGATTGTGAGAGTAAAATCGTGGCCCCGCTAGTAGTGTCGTGGTGAGGAGGGGAAACAGTTACTTTGGCTCCTAGCAATCTCCACACTACTTTCCATTTTTTCCCTTTGGTTATGAGCTCCTCTCTGCCAAATCAATAGTTACTGTGGCTCCTGGCAATCTCCACATTGCTCTCCATTTTTTCCCTTTGGTTATGGGCTCCTTCCAGACTCGTGTCCCATGGATGCTAAGAGTAAATCACATGGCCCTGCTAGCAGTGTCGTGGTGAGGAGGGGCAACAGTTACTGTGGCTCCTGGCAATCTCCACACTCCCCTCCATTTTTTCCCTTTGGTTATGGGCTCCTCTCTACCGAATCAATTGAGCTAGTAGCAGGAATAGGAAATCCAATGGGGTATGGGAAACTTGTGTGTAGTGCACAAATTATTGAATAGGAAAATACATTTAGACGATTGAAAAAGAGTTGGAAACAACAACTTTTGTTCGTGCAAAATATATAAAGGGTGTTAGAGGGTGCAATATATATCAAGGGTGTTAGAGTTATAATTGGTTCTCATCCAGAAGAATTAGATTTTTTCAGATTGTATTTTTTATATCCATTATTATTATGGCAAAGGTTAATGCATATTTAATATTAAGATAATATGCACAAATTATTGATCAATTATAGGAAAATACATTTAGGCAATTTGAAAAAGAGTTTGAAACAAAATAATTTTTTATTGTACAAAATATATAAAGGGTGTTAAAGTTACAATTGGTTCTCATTTAGAAGAATTAGATTTTTTTCCTATTGCATTTTTTATATCCATTACTATTATGGCAAAGGTTAATGAATATTTAATATTAAGATTTATATGTAAGGAGTGAAAATATTTTTAGGAGGATGTATTATGTTTAGGGTGACATTTTTTATATCTATTACTATTATGGCGAAGGTTAATGCATATTTAATATTAAGATTTATATGTAAGGAGTGAAAATATTGTTAGGAGGATGTATTATGTTTAGGGTGACATAAGATCTGTAAGCACCAATAAAATAAATATATGCAATATCACATAGTAGTGTGAGAGATCATGTTGGGATGAAGATACTTTTGACAAAGGGTGTTGTGCTTATTTTTTGGGATCATCTTCATTAATAGTTCCTCTAGGGGATCTTATTAATATCTTCACCTATGGAATGGTATGTTTATATTTTTAGCACAAGACAAACTAGATAAAGTGATGAGTGACATTGATTTTCATCATCTATAATTCATTAATATATCACAAAAAGGGCCCTTTGCATATTCACCCACTTCTCTAATGATTTTGCATAGAAAAACATAAAATATTGACAATTGGTTGTCATAATCTATCTAAAGGATACAATATAAAAGCCATTTTAAAATACTTAACTATATGGAAGAGCCCATTTTACCTTCAAGCCTAAGACATTTATTGAAGAGCATGTTCATATGGAGGGTCATGACAATGGACTACTTCCATTTGGTACGAGATATAATATCTATACTAGTGCAAATTTGGGTGTTAGTTTAATTTAATCTATGTTGGGATACATGGTTCACCATATCATAGGAGAAACTCCTAAGAAAATTAGGTTATAAGGTAGAGATCTCACACAAAGTCCAAGGTTTGTTAATTTCATGGTCTCTCATTTGGATGCCATTTCCATTCATCAATTTCATACTTGTATTAATAAATGACAACCACTAAACTAATGTGATAATGTATTTGGAATTTCCTTGCAAAAAAATTAACTTATTGTTTGCCCCTTTTCCATAGTGAAAGTACATTTCTTTCTCCTAACTTAACAAAAAAAATGTATAATTTCAATGCAAATATGATAATAACCAACCTTAATTTAATTTTTTCTCTTTATATGGTGTCACTTGTGTAATTTGAATTGATATATTAAATTTATTGAAGTGCCTTTACAAATCCTAATAGGTAAAACTAGTGGACTACAATTCCAATATAAACAAATATCATTCCACTTTGGAGCTTTTTATATTTAGAAGTCATTAATAAATGTTAGTGCTTGATATGTTTCTCTAAAAAAGGAACCTATTGGACTAAATGGAAAAAAAATGCATTGAGGTATAAATACAAGGTATGTGTATGATATCTACATACCCATAACTCACATGGATATGCTAGTATTCTATGGTCTATTATGCTAGATGATTGATTAATGATTAAGCTTATGATTAGTGTTAACATTTATTAAGCTTGACTATGCTTTTAAGTATAACCTTATGAATAATTTAATATTAAATTAATTTTGTCCCTCTCATGACTCTTTGACTTTGATTAAATAACTAAAATTGTTTAATTATTTATCATGTATTAATTCTTATTATTGGGGGGGGGGGGGGGCGGAGTGTGGGGCGGTGAGAAGAGAATGTCAGTGATGGGACTTAAAGAATGGGTAGGTGAACCATTAATGGGGAATAAATATTTTTGGGAAGGAGAGGGAATAAGTCTTGGAAGGAGAGGATGGCAAGAAGGAACTCTGGTTATTTTTTCATATTTGGGTTTGTTGAAGTTTTGGGGAGAGAGGAGAGGAATAAAGTTGAAAGAGTTTGGATACTAAGTGTTCTCTAAGGAGGCTAAGAGAGGTGATAGGAAATTGATGATTTGAGCACATGGTTTGAAAACATTATGGGTGGCAATTAGGGCTTAGGCACAAACGGTTAGGGAATTTGTGGAGGTTCCATAGGGCTAGGATGTCAGAAAGGTTTTTCTCAGTTGGTTGGGTCACAAATTAAGTCAAGTGGGTTTGAAGGTCATGGGAAGGAAAGCAACATCATAGACCTTACTAATTTCAATCTTGTTTCTTTACGTACTTTTTGCATTGAACCAAACATATCATGCAACAAGTGTTATCTGAAACTATGTTATAGCAAGTGCTATCTGAAAATTTACAAGTAATAGAATTGTATTGATCAAGTTTTTCACATGTTATAACTACATTTCACTGTCTCTAAATGTCTAAGGTCATGTTCTACAAGACCAAACTTGTGAAATTTTTGGTGTTATGGTTTTGATTATTGTTTTTCCAATGTAATGAAGGCCTCTTCAAATAATACAACCATCTTATTCATTGTATGTTGATATAGTTTGAGCCCAAGAAAAGGATTCACACAGACTACTTAATTCAATGTGACTATATTCAAGAAGAATGGAATGGAATTTACAACGACGGGTATAAAGAACGGAGCTATTTTTTTTATTACAAAAAGTATAGATGACAGAGGTGAAACTGTGTTTACAATTATAAATTTTTTGAACATTGACCTTAGAATTGCTGGAACAATTCAATGAAAACATTTTCTTTAACATCCAATGATGGAAGTTCGAGTTGTAGTTGTTGCATTTGCATGCATGGTTGTGAAGAATGGAATAAAGTCACGGTTCAAGAGGCTTGGTTGAACTTTTGGTGGAAGATATAGTAAAGAATCATCCTGATATCGAACTTAGTAGATAACTAGAATTAGGTTACTAGTGAGATGGATTCCCTTCCATCCATGAGACCTATATCTTGGAACTGTGATTCAAAGAATTTCTAAAATATTTTCTCCATAAAGAGAAAACTTAGCAAACAAATTTTATGCCACGTAAATCCATGACAACTCTAAAAATGGGTTGATAATGTCCTAAATTCCAAATCATTAGTATCATTATGGTCTCTATCCCTAATAATAACTTTCCATTTCTAATTACTACCCATTTTCCTTCATTTATGACTTCATTTTCTATTTGAACTTAATCTATGTCTTATGGATATAAGAAAACTTTTGATAGACCATATTTTTATTTAAGTATATTGAAAAGTTATGTATTTGAATTAATGTAATGACCAATACCCTTCAAAGGAGGGTGTTTCTTACCCGTATAAAGTGCTACATCCAAAGGATATTTTTCCCAATATGATATTTGTTACCCAAAGGTAATACATTGTATCCTATGCAAATTGAGTAAAAATTATACTTCCCATGTTTTTTTATTGTATGATGATATGTATTTGTTATGTTTTTAAACTTATAAATTGAACAAAATTTGAAATATGTATATTTTAAAAATATAACATTAGAACACATAAGAAAATACACAATTATAAATCAATGAAAATGAATGGGCATTTTACCTCAACACAATAACTTAAACCAACTCAACTAGCATATGATCCAAAAGGTGTATTGGATATTTAGGTATTACAACTATTTCATGTTGTGTCTAAAGAAACTTCTATGAGGTGGAAGAGAATGAGGAAGGAGATTATCATGCTATGAAAAAAGAAAGAAAATGAAGTTGTCTAGACTAATTGCATAAGTTTAGTTATGGATAAACTACAACTAGCTTTCCTAAGCCAAAGTGAGGACCGATTGGACTCAATGCAACAACTAGTTCATCAACTTGTTACTGAAAATGTCCAAATGAGAGAATAGGTAGAGTAGTCATAACAATATAATAAGAAACAAAAGACATATGAGTTATTCTTTATACTTGCGTAGGAAATTGTCACGTTTAAAGAGGTAAAGAATAAACTATGAGAACCAATGGATAGGCTAGATACTCTTAATGTTCTCCTCAATTACTAGCTAACGAATTTGACAACTGCACATTTGATCCTTGGGAAGTATCATCCCTTGTACTTGGTTTCAATTTGGTTTCCTTCTACATTGGGTACTTATTGGTTTGGTCAATGACTATTCTATGTCTTGTTTTGATAAGCTAAGTGTAAAATGTCTTCCAAGTTTATAATAAACAATCCTTAAATGTGGATATATGTAATTTACTACTCATCACCTCAAATTTTCTCATCAATTTCCCCCTTTAAATAGGTTAAATTATTGCATTTAGTATAGCTACTAGCCCCATAGGTGCACCCATCATTGTAATGATCACACACATATCATAGTACTTACACACAACTAAGCATGGGAGCTGAGCCAAAATTTGAATGGTCCTCTCATACCAAATTTTGTGAGGTCCAGTTGGGACCTCATACCGTAAAGAGTAAGAAAATATTGTTGGGAAATTTTTCGCTATCAATAGGCATGTGAATTATGGAATCGAGGTCCATAATAATGTTAATACCAAAAAATGTGGTCATTTAAGGCCTCAAAATGGATCCTAAAGATTTTCTCTGGAAATTTTCAAGGAGGGAGAAGTAGTAAAAATAACACATAAAGTTAATTCCTCCAAATATTCCGCTCTAAAATATGGATGCAAAATAATATATTGATCCAACCACAATTATTTATACTTTACAGACCTTCCTCTTTGATCATATCTAACAACATATGAACAAATTGTTTTACCTAGAACATCTAAGTAAAAGGCCTACTCACATTGCTTAGAAGAACATAATATGCCATCGTCAAAATCCTCCACCTCCTCAAGTTAAAAAATAATATTAGGGGAAGGAAAAGTTACTTTGAATCCTAACACACCAATAGGATTGGCATCGAGGGGCAAGCTCAGAAATATATGATTACAGAAAGGAGAAACCATTCCACATTACTCTCCGGGTTCACTCAGTGTCGAGATGAGCTTAGAGGAGTTGGAGAAAATATTCCCTCTCCAAAACTAATGATCTTAGCCCTCTTAGGCATTCTAAAATCCTGGCACAACTATTGGGACTCTGTAAATGGAAGGGACAAATTACCAAATTGGGAGAGACTTCGATCTGATTTAGTGGAGGAAGAAATTCAACGGAACACTAGAGATGGAGTAACATCCAAATCTAAGGAGGAAGAGAATTTTCCCTTGGTTGAAAAGGGAAAGAAGGGAAAGGGAAAGAAGGCCCAAAGAAAACCATAGACTAGCCAGAACAATGGCAAGAAGAAGGACTTGAGCAAGATAAATTGTTTTCATTGCCATGAATTCAAGCACTATGCAACAAAGTGTTCGCACAAGAAGTATATCAAGAAGCCTTCAAGAGGAGAAGGAGGTGAAGCACTTGCCTCAAAATTCGAATTAGACTTCACCCTGATTACATGTATGGAAAAAACTATAATGGGGAGTGTGTGGTATATATATTTAGGTGCCTAGTTCCATATGACATGATGTAAAACATTCTTTAGTAGCCTAGAGCAGAAGGATCTCCATATGTACATAAAAATTGGGGATTATGGGTGGTAAAATACAAAAGGAATTGGTGCTATAACCTTTAAGAGGGAGTCAAACTCCCATCTTCATCTGAAAGATTTCATGTATGTACTTGGAAGAAGAAGAACTTGATCTCTATAGTTGTATTGGAGGATCATGGCTATGATGTTGTTTTCATTAAGGGGAAATCCTTTCTGAGACATGTAACTACCGAGCAAGTGAAACAAATTGGAGTTTGTGTGAAGAACCTATACAAACTTGAGGTGGAAGCTTGCATTGCACTAAGTAGCAAGGTAGGAGAAGTGCAGAGTTGGGATGTTGGAGAAATCTGGCACATACACATGGGATACTTACACCATGGGGCCTTAAAAATCATGCAGCAAATTACCATCAGTCTCCCAAAATGCACCCTTCACCAACATGATGTCTGCAAGGGATGCACATTGGGGAAATGTGTCAAATCCACCTTCTAGGTCCAAGATAACATAGCTGGAGTAATATTGGAGTGAGTCCACTCTAATATATGTGGACCATTTTCTACAACCTCTACAACAAAACACAAGCATTATGTTATTTTTGTTGATGACTTTTCAAGAAAATATTGCATCTTCTTCATGTGAAAGAAAGATGAAGTTTTCTCAAAATTTGTTGAATTCAAAGCATTGGTTTAAAAGGATACTGGTCAGAAATTGAAAGCCCTGAGAAGTGATAATGGAGGAAAATATGTATCTAGCACCTTTAAGTACTTTTGTGCCAAAGATGGTCTTAGAAGAGAACTGATAACACCCCATAACCTACAACAAAATGGGGTAGTTGAAAGAAAGAACAAAATAATAGTGGGAGTAGCAAGAGCCATGTTGCATGATCAGGGGCTACCATTACACCTATGGGCATAAGCATGCAACAACGCAGTCTATTTGTAGAACGAGAGTCCTCATAGAATACTTGGCATGATCACACCTGAAGCTTTCTATGGGAGGAAGCCAACTGTATCTCATTTTGGAATTTTTGGAGCTACTATGTATTGCATGTCTCCAAGGATAGCAAGAAGAAAATTGAGCTTGCAACTGAGATGGGAGTCTTTGTAGGATACATAGAGACACCACATAACTATAGGGTGTATTTTTCATCACCGAGGGTGATAGTAATGAGGAGAGATGTCAAATTTGATGAGGAGAAGGCTATGAGATGCTCTCTAGAGTGAGAGTTGAGTATTCATCATAAGAGGAGCTTATAGTTCCTAAGGAGGAGCTTCATGTAGAGATTTAGGAGGTTTTGGAGCAGACACATGTAGAGGAGTAAACAAGAGGTCGAGTGGAGGCACCCACTCAACCAGAATCTTTCGTAGAGGGGAGGAAGAGAACCAGAGAAGCTGACAGATTGGTACAAGATGCATGAGAGCATGTGGGAGCTCCTTCATCTTAGCACAGGAAGATGAGGTCACGAGATAAGTACATTGGGTATATGGCTCTCATTATAGAGCTCATTGAATCAAATCCTTCTTCATTTGAGGAAGCAATTTCTCAACCAGTGTGGGTTGATGCCATGGTGGAGGAGTATGACTCCATCATGAAGAAAAATGTATGGGAGGTGGTGTCGAGGCCAAAGAACAAGTCAGTAGTTGGTTCCAGATGGATCTACAAAGTGAAGCATGCAACTGATGGGAGCATCGAGAAGTACAAGGCTAGATTTGTGGCCAAAGGCTTCTCTTAGGTAGAGGGAGTGGACTATGAGGAAACATTTGCACCAGTGGAAAGATATTCCTCGATCATAACAATTCTAGAATTAGCTACATAGATGGGGTGGAAGATCCACCAAATGGATGTGAATACCACCTTTCTTGATGGTGTTGTTGAGGAAGAAATTTACATAGAGCAGCCAAAGGGATTTGAGACATATGACTAGGAGACGTGTGTAGACTCAAAAGAGCCCTGTATGGTGTCAAACAAGCACCCTGAGCATGGTACACTCAAATTTATACATATATCAGTTGATTGGGATTCACCAAAAGTGAACCAGATGCCAACCTCTATCACATTTTGGTATATGTCAAGTTGCGTATCTTGGTAGTGTATGTTGATGACTTAATACTTAGAGGAGATGAGTAGTGATTCAGAGATGAAGGACATGGGATTGATACATTAATTCCTTGGGCTGGAAGTATGGCAGGGTGATGGTGAGATGTTTGTGAGTCAGGGAAAGCACGCCTCTGAATACTTTAGAGATTTTACATGGAGAACTACAAGCCTATGGACACACCTCTAGCTACAAACTGGAGGAAGGAGAGTGCTTCTTTAGGAGAGGCATAGATGCTACCATCTACAAATATCTTGTGGGATCCTTGATGTATCTAGTGAACACAAGGCCTGACATACGTTATGCAACTAATTAGTTGATTCAAGCCATGGTTAATCCCACCAAGCTTTATTGGAAGGTGACAAATCATGTGTTGAGGTACCTCAGAGGCACAACTAAGAATGGGTATGGTAGAGGAGGACAAAGGGAGTGAAGCTCCAAGGCTTAACTGATGTAGATTGGGCAGGGAGTCCATTAGACAAGAAAAGTACTTCAGGTGTTATCTTTAGTGTTGGGTCTGCAGCTATTTCCTGGTATAGTAGGAAATAAAGGTATGTGGCACTCAACTCAACAAAGGCTAAATACATGGCTACAAGTCAAGAAGCATGTGAGGCCATATGGATGAGGAAAATACTTGTGGGTCTTTTCAATCAACAGATGGATTTGACAATATTTATTTAGAGCTGTATCAAACTCTTTTTGAATACAATATTTCATAACAGGTCCAAGCACATTGATATCAAGTACCATCACTTGCAGAATTGTGTGTAGAGGAGAATTATGATGTTACAGTACATTCCAACTAAGAAGCGGGATGCAAATATATTGAAAAAGGCATTGTCAAGAGGAAAATTCAAATTCCACAGGTGTAGGATATGGGTGGTTCAAAATCCCTTTCTTGCAAAGAGGGAGGGTTAGAAAATGTAGCAAGAAAGGCTAAATTTGACTTGTTCCTTAGTCAAATTTAGTAATTCGATTTTCCAAATCAACAAGATGACTTGGATGGAAGTTAACTTGTGTGACATGGCCTTCTCTACTTGTTTACTTAGTAAATACTAGTTATAGGCTAGAAGTAGAGTTGTGCATGTAGTGTTGCTAAAATTTAGCAATCTAATTCAATTATTTTCAGTTTGACTCAGTTAACTGAGCTCAAGCAACTGGTTGAGTTAGTTGAGTAGTAGAATTGTTGTTAACTCAATGATCTCTCCGTTAAACTAGTCAATCAACTAAAAATAACCCAAACATGCATGGAATTTGAATTTCCAAACTAAAGTGGAGGAAAAGGCACATTGTAATTATTAATTGTATACTAGTTGAGTGTACATGTTGGGCATTGAGGAAGACGATCAATTACTTGGGATTTGCACAAGGGAATAGTGAATTCCCCTATTATTTAGGAGTTAATTTCCTTGGGAATCGTGCAAGGAAATAGGAGAAAGATGGGCCTTGAATTGACTAAGTGTTGGCCATAGCAGGACAATCAATAGGAGAACATGTTTACATTGAAGGGTGTGCTTCAGGATTGAAGCAAGACATTGTAATAGTTTCTCATTCTCATATGATTAATGAAAAGAAGTGAAAGGGTTTTTCCCTATAAATAATCATGTTCTTATGTTTTTTTTTATGGTTGCATGTCATTGCATGTGTTTCTAAATTGTGATTTCCATTTCATAAAATAGTAGAGGAAATTTGTAATCTCTTTTTTTTAGTTCAAATACATCAGTAGTAGCAAATTTATATTAATTTTTACACTCTTAGGGTGTTGTAGGGTACAAATATCTCAGCGATGGGAAGCTAAAAATGTTCCCAACACTCTGAATTCTGCCTGGACCACACTCTTGACCTTTAGGATTCTCACCCAAAATAAAATAACAATTTGGCCAAGTGTATAAACCCTACCCTTACCTCAGATTTGATCACTGGGGTCAATGGATTATGGTTGGTGTCTATACACACAACATGGTTCCACTAGGGTGTGGTTTCACTAGTGCCCACTAGGTGTTGGACCTGCTAACATGTCAACAAAGTCATGTTCTCCCACTTCCTCTCGACCTTGAAAACATAGTGTATATGGACTAAAAAGAAACCTAGGCTAGGTTCATAAAGCAGAACTACAACTGTTGTGCGCCCACCCTCCTGTAGTTTTAAGGAGACTCATGGCCCAATTCTTGATACCTAAATTCTTAGTTTTGACAGAATAACTAGTGTAGGGATTGGTTAAACTAAGTATACCCATAAATTTGGAAATCAACTGATTGAATATGAACACATAACATTCACCATGCACATAATAATGAACAACATATTCTAGGCACACTTTAAAATTCATGTGCATACATGACACCATTATAATCACAAAGACACAGTGAGCGTCAAAACTCAGACATTAATTTACATTTACAAACACGCAAGATATTGCACCATTCACAATGTAACAAGATTCATCACACTCCATAAGGCAATACACATAAGCAATGTACACTTATCGATCTGTGTGTTTAATGATGGCTGAAAAATGAAGGAAGGACTTCAAATATCCACCCAATTGTAAGCCAGCCACATTGCAATCTTTCTTACAACTAATTACCTTGAGATAGATCCAAAGTCTAAGGGGATGCATATTAAGGTAAATTTAAACTCGAGGTTTAATCACATAACCAAGAGAAGTCGGAGTCCACAGTTTAGTTAGTTTATCAACTGCTTTGCAATAGTAAGCACCAAAGTGACTCACCAGCTGAATGCAACAACAAACAAATTGTCTCTAATCGTATCAACAAAGATCAAAGGGACAAAAGTGGAATTGATGTCTAGGAAATCTTGCAAGGAAAAGTTGTCGTGTTCTTCAGAGTCGGCTACCCCCACAAAACGAAGAGCCCAACAAATCGTTGTCTTTATATAAGATAACATGAATGGTAAGTGAAAAAATAACCTCGGTATAGGTGCAAGATAGTAGTAGCCCGCAAGATGACAAACTTAGGGTGCACTGTGAAAGTCAATTTTGCAGTTGTTAGATAATATTGTCTTAAATTGATATGCTTTTGTCTTAATTGTTAATTGTCTTAAATGAGTTTCATCTTAAGTGGTCATTTTCTTAAATATAAAGTTTTGTCTTAAACTGTTTTTGTCTTAAATATAAAGTTTTGTCTTAAAATATTTTTGTCTCAAATTGTTTTTCTCTTAAATATAAAGTTTTGTCTTAAAATATTTTTGTCTTAAACTTGTTTTGTCTTAAAATATTTTTGTCTTAAACTGTTTTTGTCTTAAATTTAAAGTTTTGTTTTAAAATATTTTTGTCTTAAACTGTTTTTGTCTTAAATATAAAGTTTTGTCTTAAAATATTTTTGTCTCAAATTGTTTTTGTCTTAAATTTTATATTTAAGACAATTCAATTGATATTAAATTTTAATGTAAAATAACTAAAATAAAAAGTGAATTTTTAAGACAAAAGATATCTTTTGTCTTAAAAAAATTTCTTAAAAGTACCCTGGGTGTAGTAGTGTAATCTCTTAAAATAAGTTCATATTTAATAATTTTTTCAATATTAGAAAATAATGCTTTGTTATTTGTTGTATGATTGCTACAACCATTGTATAGAATCAAAGAATCTAACAACATGAGGTATTAATAGGAATTATTTATAAGTTTATTTCGGTGCTAAAGAGAATTAAGAGAAGTGTTCTAAGAACACTAGAGTTTTACTAAGGTAAAAGGTAAGAAAGTTGGTAGTGTGACACACATTTTAAAATTTAAAAATATATGTATTTTATGGAAGAGATGTTTTTTTTTATCTTCAACTCTATTAGTGTTACAAATGTACTGACTCTTTCATCCCAAAGGGTTTTGGGAAGTGACCAATGCCCAATTCCATTATGATGTTCATGAGAATTTGTTTGCTATTTTCTTCTTTATACTAGTCAAGATAGAGAGATACATTTGATTTTCAATATTTGAGTTAAGATTTATGGAGAGGGGAAAATATCACTAAATTAGAAAAAATGGGCTTTCGAAATAAAGAACCCAAACATAGAGGACTAAAATGAGATATATGAATAAAATGACAATTTAAGAAAAGACATAGATATAGTTAGAGAAAAAGAGAACATAAGATATAGGATGAAAAATCTATTAAATAGGGAAAGGATAGAGAACAAAAGAATGAAAGAAATGATTTTTCTCTCCCCTTAAACTAGTCCATTCTTTATATATGTTTCTTGGAACTCTCACATCATTACTCAAATTGTTTCTTTCATCCATGAGGATCGGTAGGATATATACCAAAAAGGTTTCATCTTATTCACACAATTCATCTCTAGAAGTGTATCTATAATTGTTAAATTTTCCTAGTTCTTCAACACAATTTTGTAAAATTTGGCAATTATGGGAGAGAGTTGCATTGAATGGAGTGAGATTTAATAGCTTGTGATATTATTTTTTTTAGTAGTTCATTTTGTAATCCAATATGACAAAGATGTGTAATTATTTCCCTATTCAACTAGTTTTTTTAAATAAAAATAAAATATTCACTAAATATAAAAACAATACGAGCTAAACAAAATTAACTATATATATTTGATTAAAGCATTATAAAACACCACTTACATTGTACTTGATTTGTTCTTGATATTACAACCCAATGTGAAAGAGATGTATGTAATCTCTTGAATGTTTAATATAGAGTTAACATATGGTATTTAAAAGGAAATTGATAATATCAAAAAAAAAAAAATCACTTTCAATCATAATAAAATATTTGGATGTCCATATTAAATCATATAATTTATATCAATTTTATATATGAAGAGATCACTTTAATTTTTTAATTTTAAAAAAAATATCAATGTAAATGTTAAATAATTGAATATAAATGTTAACTAATATATTTGAATATCAACTTCATATATAAATATGTATTTCTTTCCATGTTATATATATATATATATATATATATATATATATATATATAGTTTTCAAAATGAAAAAGATATGTAATTCTATTCATATTTAGCATGGAGTGTGTGGGCTTATATATATATATCTAAACATATCATTTATAAGTGTTGAAATAGATCAATTATTTTGACTTGCTATAAAAAAAAATTATATCAAAGAAATTTGATTTATCTCACTACTTAATAGAGAGGTAGTTATAAATCTACACCGTTAATGACAATAAATGCTTTCACCAAACCATGAGTTAAGAAGAAAATAACCAAATGTTAAGCACATTTACCAAATTTTGCAGAAAAAGTAATAAAAAAAAAAAAAAAAATTGCTACCACCTAATTATAGATAAATTTCGATTACTTTTACCAACAAGGGAGATGCTTATCTAATGTAACAACGCTATAAAGAGTGACTCTTCTAAGCCAGCAATTGTGTTACACCTCCTACAAGAGTACTCTCATCTCAGGTGAGCCTATTACCCAATCAACCATATATATAGAAGATGTATTCATCGCATGGGTTCGATCTTTAGAACCGCCTATAGACCCATCTATGGCATTTTCATCTCTAGGGAAGCCAATTACTGAGGGGTAAGGAATAGAGGAACCTTAAATTCGAACATTGAATTGGGAAACAGAGGGATCACATAGATCGTAGGCATTAAAGCGGATGTAATATGAGTCGGATACATCAAACCAAATTAATATGAGCTTTTTGATTAGTCAAAAAATAATAAAAGATTAAGAAAACCATATGCATGGAGGCTTCGTCGGAGTCCAGCAAGAGGGACCTAGTCAACAAAGCAAACCAAAGCAACAAGCACCTTTCTTGACGATTTTTTTCCAATTTTGAAACTTGGTGACTATGAACTAACCTCAGGGTTGTAACTGTCGAGTCTTGCAGGTAGAGAGGCCACTGTCCAACGTCTCTCTCTCTGGAAAGATCACCCCCTCAGTAGCAGAAGCGAGAAACTGACATGGCTGGTCATATCTCGGAAAGAGCATATCAGGGAAAGATCATCACCCTCAGTATATCTCCGAACAAAACACACAGCAAAACTTCTTTGGCTGCTCACGAGAGTTGTTGGGTTGTTACCGCTGACGGGTCAATCTCTATGTCGCCGATGATACCCGTGAGACGAAATTGTCACGAGCATGCTCTCTCCATCTCTCTGTCGTCGATGTCGGCATGACTGTAGATTGCCGACATTGAAAAATACTCGGCCCTGCTCTAGGAGAAGGTGGTCTTCAACGTAAATTTCATGATTTGGTTTCAGATGGACTCTCGAGTGACTTAATTAGTTTACAAAATTCTTAATTAGTTTAAGAATTTATTTATGCTTTTGCTTTTTGGGTTAGATTGCATGGTATTTCATTATTTTATATAATACTTCGTAACATTACAATTACTAAAAATAATATAATGAGTTTGTGAAAGTATAAGTAATTAAATTCAAAGATAAGTTTCAACGAGATTAGATTTTTAAAAATATAATACATAACATCACTGAACATACCGTACTGCAGCTGGCCATGGGCGTCAGTATCATCCAACTGCCCTGTGCTGATGTTTCGCCGAATCTTTTGCACAATCAATCATGCCATGATTTTCCAGAAAAACGTTGACGGCCCGTCCACCCTGTGGGCGGTGCAAAGGGTATGGTGACACATTTGATGCCATGCCTTGGATTATATGGCTCCCTTCTACTGTTTAATGGAATCCCTTATAAATTGGTTCTGCGTCTGAGCATTTGAACAACAGGTTTGAGCTGAGGCATATAATCTCCGTGTATGTCCATGTGATTGAGTGCGAGAGGTGTGAGAAATGGCTGGGAATGGGTTGCTGAAATCGGTGTTCTTGGTTGGGCTTGTGGTGGCAGTGATGACTGCGTGGGGTGTGGTCACAACTGAGGGTGCCATATCGTGCAACCAGGTAGTGAGTGCCCTCACTCCATGTGCTGGATACCTAATTGGAAATGCAGCTACCCCTGCTGCCGCCTGTTGTCCTGCCATTAAGGGGCTAGACGCTCAAGTTAAGGCTACCCCTGATAGGCAGGCTGTTTGTAACTGCCTGAAGAATCAAGCAAACTCATTTGGTGTCAAACTGGGGAAGGCTGCCAATCTCCCTGGGCTCTGCAAGGTCACTGACCTTAACGTCCCTATCAGTTCTAATGTCGACTGTTCTAAGTATGCCTGCCTATCATCTGTCCCTTTCATTATTCTTTGATTCTGATATGACCTCTGAGGAAGTTTCATTTTGTGTATCTGTGTTTTGACAAATATTGCACTGGAATATTCTTCTTGATTTTGACTAATGGTTTTATATTGTTTTTATATGGCAGAATTCACTGACGAGGTCTGCTGATGATCGAATCTGGGCTGGTGGCTTAGTTAGTGAATGTAGTACAAGTATATTAATCAGTACATGAACTTAACTTGCTACGTAAAATGTTGTACTCAGGGTTTGCCCGTTTGAGTGTTACGTATCTACTCCTGCGAATCCTTTTAAGCGTTTTTTAATATTTTTAAATAAATAAATGGTGATGCCAGCCACCTTTAGTTATTGTCTATGGTTACGTCCCAAATTTCTTGTTTGTTCAACAACACTCAATTTCAGTACTTGCAGACAAGATGATGATTTTCAATTTCGTGCAGCACGTAGGATCTTTCTGGTGCAATATTTTTTCCCGGAAAGTTATTGATTTTTATCTATTGGTATAATTCCATACATAACTTTGTATGGATGCAATCTTAAATATTATGAACGAGGCATTTACAGCTTTTAATTTAAAACGGTGAACTGCTGGTTAATTAGGTATGAATGCATTAATTGTGGTTAATTAGGCATGAATTCAATATTAATTGTTAATAAAGCACTTCAATATATAGTATTAGGAACGAAGCATTTCCAGTTTTTAAGTTAAAATGGTGAACTCCTGGTTAATTCGGTACGGATGCATTAATTGTGGTTAATTAAGTATGGATGCATTATTAATTGTTAATAAAGCACTCTAATATGTAATATTAATGAGCTTGAAAAGTTATTTTTACACTATAATATGAAAACTATGCGTGATTATTTTTTTATTTAATATATAGTTAACCATTTTACTATTTAAAAATTTTAAAAACTATTTTAATATTATAATAAATAAAATATTTTGGTGTTTATTTAAAAAAATAATTTTATATTAATTTTATATAGAACACGTTAATGGTAGTGTAGTGAGTCAAAAAAGTTATAAAATTATAATGAATGTTTAAATTTAATATGATTAAAAAAGTTATAAAATCGCAATGAATGGTTAAATTTAATATGGTTAAAAAGTAATAAAATCATAATGAATAGTTAGATTTAATATGATTAAATATACAAGCAACTACTATTCTCTGATAGAAGGTAATTAAAATTAAAAAAAGCATTATTTTCTCTAGAATCTATAAAAGAAAATTGAACCATCTATCCTAAAAGCAAAGAAAATTGAACCATCTATCTTAAAAGCAAAAGGAGATTTAAATCATCTAAACAACAAATTCATATAACAATTAGTAATTGTAAGTAAAGTATTCACATTATTTTAACAAAAGATATTCATACTATTTCATATATCTTAGTTTTAAATATTTTACAAATTAGTTATTAATATTGTACAAATAATTAAAGGTAATATAAATATATATTATATATTATGTCATATATATATATATATATATATATATATATATATATATAATTAAAAAATCCTTATAATATTAGGAGTTTAAAATAAGAAAAAATAATTAAAGCTAATTTTAACTTTTTTTTCACTCAAGTTTTTTTCCCTGATTTTTGTATTTCACTTTATTGCCTCTTGATTTTTATTTTCCTTTTCCTTTGTAATTTATTTATTTTCAATTAGTTGTGTTATAATATTTCAATTTTTTTTCACCAACAAAATGATACAAAAATTAATATCACAAAAATTTTAAAAAAATATTTTCATAATATTTTAAATAAGCAAATAGGCAAATATTTATAGTCAAAGCATAACTAATATAAAATCAACAATAAATCAATTGTTACACTCCTTGCCTTCTAATCGACCATTGATCACTGTAGGATCGATGGTGATCCATTTTTTGACGAAATATTGTTTATATGAGTGTTCTGTGTGAAAATAGAATATGGCAAAGAAACTGGGGTTTTAGCATAAATCCATCAATAAGCAGAGGATCAACGGTGTAAGTAGAAGTAATGAGAACTGTTAGATCGTTTAGATCGACAGATAGTAATAGCGGAAGGTGAAGAGAACTAGAAGTAGATCTGAGCCATCGATCTCATAGATCAATAGTCATCGCGAAGCTTAGATGCGTGAACGTTAGCGTGCGAGGAAAGTAGTTTTGCCACAGGAATGGTATTTCGAGTGAGGTATAAGCTGTAAGTTGTATTTCTAATAAGGCACCCGATTCCATTCAGAGGCAGACACGTATTCGCGAGGAGGAGAGAGGAAACTGCTTTATTGGGCAATTAATCCTCGTGCTTATGTCTCACCCGAAATCGTTATGGACCATCGGATCCACTAAGCGCGGATCAACGACGGAGGAGTATCGTGTAAGTTTGAGCGAGCGGGAAAAGACATCAGTCATTGGATCGGAGGATGTAATGGATGGTCGCAATCTAATCACAGATCGCAAAACGAAGGTAACAAAGGACAGTGCCGATAATGATGGAATGTGGGCCCGCCGATAATTATGGTTGCGGGTGTATAAATTTTGAAGTCTGACCTTATGTTCGGCTGTGGGTTTTCCATGTATTTCCCGTTATTCCTTTGTATTCTGATTAAATGAATGGTCCTAGGTTTTTAAAGGAAAATCTAATTATAGTGTTGTGGTCTGGGTTCTAAGGCATAGAGCTATTAAGCGCTTCTGATAGGTTTGTGGGCCATAACCCATAGGCCTCAGGATCGAATTTTCTAAATGAAAGGGGAAATTGGTCTTACCCCAAAATCACCTTTCATCACCTTTGGCATGGAGTAATAAAAAAAAAAGTAAAAAAAAGCAAAAAAAGAAAAATTAACAAGAAAAAATGGGTGCTTTGTCCATTATGAGGGAGGTGTGGAATTCTTTCCATCTTTAATAAGGACATACTGACATTTTAAAAAATATTAATAACAAAAAACATTTCCATACTCACTTTGGATAAAATAGATAGAAAATAAAACAAGTAGATTCATCTTGACTTCTTATTTATCATGTATATACATATAGCATGTATATAGATATATATGCTCATGTTTATAGATATATATGCTAGTTGTAGAGTCGATGTTGAGTATGAAAGGAATTACACAAATCTATCATTTAAAAAAGTGTTGAGCATGAAAAGAATTGCACTCTCTTCATATATTTTACTTGGCATAGATATTCAAATATTTTAGTCACGGACTACATAGAAATTGCTACAAATAGTTTTTGAAATTCAAAGTTAAACATTGATAAAATTACACATCTCCCTCATATCATGAAGAAGAAAGCACTATGAACTATAAACCTTCTTAGTGCATGATACATTTGGATTTACACCGGTGTGTGTGTGTTGTCAAGGCCAAGAAAAGGCACTAAATTGATATATAAGACCCCCTCATTTGTGGAACAAGGGATCCACCTTCATGGGACACTTTGAGTCTACATTTTTCCTTTTATTTTATATCTTTTAACAAAAATGGTTATGTTTATATTAGCAAATTATTGTGCCTACATTGGTCAAAAAACAAATACGTTAGAAATGCAAAAAGGACAACTACTTCAATTAATATACATGTCCCCAAACTTTCTTCACAAAACATGGAAGTGAGAAGACAGATGCCCTAGTGGACTTTTATGCCATTTCCCTTATTACACGAATAAAATATAACAAATTGACTACAAAGCTTAACACAAAAGTAAAACATGATTTATACATGAGAGAATCTAGGGTTTCTTGATATCCCCATGAAATTTTTTATTGTACTTCTTTCTCTCTACATTTTCTATTTTATTTTTTTGACTCTTTTTAATAGAGAGGAAGGTTGCAAATATTTCTTTAAAACATTAATAAACGAAGAGGGTAAAAAATATCAAGAACATTGTCTTTAATTTCCACCCATCTTTACTTTTCTCTTTGGATTATTTTAATTTTATTTCTAAGTTGTTTGTCTTTGGAGATGTCAATGTCCCCATTGAAATCCCATCCATGTCATTTGGAGCAATGACCTAACTTGTCCTTTTTGTCTTTTCTCTTTCGATTATTTTAATTGTATTTCTGAGTTGTTTGTCTTTGGAGATGTCAATATCCCATTGAAATCCCATCCATGTCATTTGGAGAAATGAGCTAACTTGTCTCTTTGTCTTTTTCTATGGAAAAACCTTGAGAGTAGCTTCGAGGTCATTGATTTCCTTTTCTCTTTCCCAATCCTCTTCTTCTATATCTACAGTGGTTTCAAAACTATTCTTGTGTTTCAATCTTGACTTTGTAGGCTTAGTTCCCTTCATTTGTTGCTTCTTGTTCCTTCTATTCGCTATTTTAAAAACATATTGATCATTGTTGTTTTGGGATGGGAAAATTTTCTTTAGAGGTGGTTGATATTGTTATTTATTTTGACGACTATTTGTGAAATTTCCATATTTATGGCAAACATTATATATGAATTGAATATGTCCACAATCAAAGGCTTGAACATGACTCCACCTTCCCATATTAAGTTGAATCGCTTATGAATGTCCCTTTTTAAAATCCATTTCCACATAAATTCCAGCACAAATATACATTCTCATTTTTATTTTGACTTAATAGATTGAATGAATGAGCTTGTATGCACTAGATTTGAGGATGTCTTTACTCCAGTGAATCATGGGAAAGCATAGAAGCCTGAACTAGATAGGGGTTGACAAATTTTCTATATTTTGATCAAAATTAATGGTCCAAAGGGAGAGAAATATTCCCATCAAACCCATGAAATATTTCTCAAAAATTAAGATCTTATCTTTAACTTCACTCTCAATATTGAATAGGGAAAAACCATTTCCATAGTAGATCATGTCAATACGAAGCTCCCAATTCCCTATGAGCCATGCCAAGCTTGTTTTAGTATCTTTAAGCATGAACTGATAATAAAAGTAGAAAAAAAAGAATTAAGACACCTAAGCACATAGAGAACACAAAGTTTATATGGAAAAACCTAGACAATGTGTCAAGTAAACATCACAAGGAAATGCATGATATTTTATTACTTAAGAAGAATAGTACAATTATGGGTATCACTTATTTGACATATATAAATGGATAATATAGAGTACCTTCACTAGTATGATTTTCTACTTTCCTATTTTCCTACACTATTCTTCAAAAATACATTGTTTGCAGAAATTGAAATTCTAAGATTTTAAATTTAAATTAATTTACAATTTATCATTACTAGTATCCCTTTCTCACTCATATGATCCATTCACTAATTACATAAACGAGTAGATTCATTTTCCTCCGCATATACCACCACTACTACATTTTTTTTAGTACTCCCTTATGATTTGTAAAAGTTTCTAGTCTTTATAGCCTTCATAACCACCAAAGTTCCACTAGATACCTTAACAACTCAACCTTGACCTATCCATTTGTAACCTTTGGAATCCAAAACCAACAAAGAAATTAATTTTTTGTTTAGCTCAAACACATGTCTAACCCTTATCAATGTCCTTATAATTCCATCAAATGTTTTAATCATATTTCTTCCAACCCCAATTGTCTTACAAAAAACAATGTTTCCGATAATAACAATAATATCATCAACAACTTGATAAGAAGAAAATCGACTTATATATGGACACATGTTGTATGAAGCACCATATCTAACAACTATTCATTATAGTATCAAGCATGACAACACACATAGATCATATTTCATTAGCCATACTTGGAACTTGATTCAACCAAATTTTATTCCTTTTTAGAGTCTTCCTTGGATTCCTACATATTTATCTTTCTAGAAGAGTCATGTAGATGTGTTTTTCCATGCCATTTTGTTGGGGAGTATATATAGTGGTTTTATGCCTTTTGATCCTTGGTTTTATATATATATATATATATATATATATATATAGAGAGAGAGAGAGAGAGAGAGAGAGAGACATATATATATATATATATATATAGAGAGAGAGAGAGAGAGAGAGATCCTCCAAAATAAATTGTAGGGGATGGGCATGAAACATTTGAATCCAAATATCCTAGACTGACTTTACTAGTATGATTTCCCATTTTAAACTATTGTCTACACTACTTTCTAGAAATTTAATATTTTCATAATTCAAATTCAAAAGTTTATTTTGTTTTCTAAGTTGTGTGAGCCCTAAGATGATTTCACGCTTAACCTTTAGCTTGAGAAAATATGACCCAGTGGCATCTAAGCCATCAAAATCACTGAGGGATCTCACCCTGTGCCACACCCATGAGGGCTTCACTCAATGAACCTAGGACATATCACATGATTTTGTGGCATACGAAACACCCTTAATTTGACTACATATTGGAAAATACCTCTGAAGTCACATTATTTAACCGCCTACTAATACAAACGCAATACATCTTCCCAATTTACAAAACCCATACTTTCACTGGATATTGTAGCTATCCTTTTTATTATTAACATTTTTTATAGCCCTTTATATTTTTTCATTAACTTTTAGTTCCATTTTTTATACTTGCTAATATAAAAACCCTTTACCCACTATTATATGCTCAATATATTATGTCATTTTTCCCTCAATATATATTTCCCAATATGAATGCACCTGGTATGGTATTTCTTCTCCATTGAAGACCCTCAAGACGCACCAACCCTTAACATGACTAGAATTTTGCCCATGGAGTTTCGAACGAGTGACCTTCGCATCACAAAGTGCCTTAATAGCACACCCCATCACCATCTATTCTATGCCCCATCGAAAAATTCAAATATTATAAATTTAGAAGTACTTTTTTATTTACCAATACATCTAGCACTTTTTTGTTCATATGAACCATCCATTGATGCCATACATGGGTAGATTCATTTTCATCCTCAAATATATGGAAAATCTTAAGGATGGAAATTTATCTTACTATAGAAACTTTGTTAAATCATACTAGTCCCTAATATGTAAAATATAAACTTCTTGGTGATATTTTAGAATAAATATTATATTTATAATGATTTTATATTAGTCTCTATAACATTTTAGTAACTTTTGAGGTAAAATAATTTATTGTATAGAAAATTGGGTGAATCATTTTTACAAAATTATAAATTGGTGATTTTGTTTTTTGTAAAAAGCATGGAACATTAGCCCAATTGTGTAATTTGGCCCCTAAATTTTTCCTACTCAAATACCAGCACTTCTTCATTGATTTGAGTACTTCCTTCCAACTTGTCGATAATTCTAGTCTTTGTGTCCTTTGTAACAACCAAAGTGTCATAGGACACATTTAGAGTTTCTCCTTGACATCACTATTTGTAACATACTGTAGAGCATTGGAAAAGGTATGTATTTACCACTTATTTATTTATCTTTTCCTTTGAATCATAACTTCTTTACATTCTAAGATGGTAATATGTTAAATAATGATGATAGAATTAAGGAGATTTGTGATTGATGCAAAATGACTAATTATTGTCTTTTTCTTTACAGAAAGTGAAGAAAATGGAAAATCACTATTCAGGAGGAAAAGACAAAGCAAAAGCAACTGTTGTCCCTTTGACGGGAAGCCATATCCAAACGAGTAGATCAAGATCAGAGCGCATGATCCAGGAAATGGAAGAGGAAAAGCGGAATCAACACAAGAATACAAAACAATAATTGGAGATCAAAGATATAGCGAATCCCTGAGGATCCTTTGATATTGAGGGATTGTTGTTTCAAGGTTTATCAGTACTCTTAATACTTCTTCCTGGCCATTATAAAAAGGGACAGCGCTGGTAGCCTAGGGGCGCGAATTTTTATTGTCAATCTGTAGAACTTACTATTGTAATTTTAACGTTGATCATCAACTCTCTTTGAAGAGCGATCGCTGTAACTCTACCATTTATGATTAATGTATAACTCAGTTGCTGTTCCATTATCTGATTCTGGAGTAAATGCAGCAGTGCTTCCCTAGTGGCTAAGGGCCCAGCCTTAGTGGATCCACTTGCTTCTTGTATCAATATTTTACAATTATAGTCATGTGTGGTTTGATTTTCTTTGCATTTCTTTATTCAATAACCTTCTGTTCCTGAACATTTCATTGAATTGCTCTGTTATATCGAAATAGTAATTAGATAGTGAGATTATTATTCACAACTTGAAATGTCATGTTGTTCATTCTAAAACAATATTGAACTATCTAATTTGGATACTGCTGTTCATTTACAGATTAATATTGATGTTCATTTATAGTTGCGATTGTTGTTCATTTGACTACGGTTCACTTACAGTTGTGATTTCCGTTCATTTCACTGTTGTTCCATTATAACCGCAATTGTCGTTCCTTTATATCTATGGTTAATAAGATTACTGATTCAATTACTCTATAGCCGCTATGTGTTTACACTTAATTTGGTTTGCTATTCCTTTCTTAAATTGCTGTTAAATTCCTTTATTAGTTGAAGGTTGTTGTTTAATTCATTTTGGTTAAGATTGCTACTCAATTCATTTCCGTAGCTTAAGCTTTGTTGTTCGACCTTTTCAATAGAATTAGTTGATGTTCCTTTTCTGCTAATCGAATTGTTATTTCTAGAATTTGCTTTGGTGCGGATAGAAAGATCTACAACTGTAACGAACATTGAATACTGCTGTCTAAGTTCTCAGATTGGAGATCTTGTCTGTGATTGATTTTCATTTACATCATTTTATAGGGGAAAGAGTTATCATTATTGCATCCTTGACTAATGATTACTGTAGTTTCTTGAGTAAATGATTTAGTTACAAAGCATTTAACATTATTGCCATTACAATTAGATTTTGTTTCCAGCATTCAGTTACTTTTGTAAGCACTATACTGCAAACATTACTCTTGAAAAAGTGACCGAATTAGACTGAGTACACTCTTGAGATAAAAAATCATGCCTGGATTGATAATTAATGTAGGGTAAATAGGGGTTAAAAGACATCTTTTTATCACTCAATATTTTGGTGTTATTCCCGGGGAGAGTGTAGCCATTTGTTTATTTTGAAAAGAGAGTAGCATAAGTACCTGCAAGGAGAGAGTTGGGTTTTAAAAACGAAAGGTAAGAACCTATGTACGAAGCATGTAATAGCCCTGATCCCCTGCCCGCTTTCCTGCAGATTTGTTGATTATTTTGGGTAGAAATAAGTATTTGATTTGTGTGCATGACTAAGCAGAAAAAGCCTGAAAAAAATCCAAAACCACTACCCAAACCGGATAAAGCTAAGGGATCGGTGACCCTTGGCTGATCGACCTTTATAGACGATATCCTTAAAAAAGCAGAATCTCAACGATAAATAGGCCCTAGAAAAGTTGCTTCTAGACAACCTACTAGTTCCCTTTGGGCCACAGAATCACCATCTGTAGCCTTTGCTAAGGTGCACAGCGAAATAGAGGAGCAAGATTTTCAAGAAATTGAGAATTCTAGCCCAAAATTGTTACAGTAAGGGAACCTTAGTAATCTCTACGAAGGAGGAGGAGAAATAGGGGAAACCGAAGAACCAAGATCTCCTCTTAGAATAGTTCAGCCACTAAGCAGCCTAGATAAGGGAAGTGCTGCCAAAATCATCCAATACAAAGCTGAAGAACTTGAAGAGCTAAGATCTCCGCAGATATTAGTTCAGCAAGGAACTCTCATCATCCCAGAAAAAGGAAGTGTTGTTAAGGCCATTCCTACTCCTTGTACCCAGCCTAGGAATACCCCCTAGAAATCACAGAAGGATATTGGCACATATTTCACCAAATGGCCCAGAACCAGCAAACACTTCAAACCTCCGCACTGCAATATCCCATTGTAGATATTGCAGTTAATGCACCTATGTAGGCCATTCCTCTTCAACACATTCCTACATTCCATGGCCTAATATCGGAAGACCAAGACGCATTTTATTTGAATTCGATGTACTGTGCCGGGGGTACGACTATACCACCGATCCCCAAAAGCTAAAATTATTTCCCTCCACATTAAAAGGAGCAGCTTTACGATGGTTTATGGGGTTAGGTGGAGGTGTTATAAATCACTGGGATCATATGAAAGGTGCTTTTCTAAATAAATACTAGGATTATTGTACGTCTAGAGAATTAAAGAATGAAATATTTCAGATGGTGGCCAGACCTAATGAGACACTAGAAGAGTATGTTAAATGTTTTCAGTATAATCTTCAAAGATCTCCTTATGCATCATTACCCTTACCTGAAAATGTATTAAAAATGACATTAATTAAAGGGATGAAGGAACAATGGGTTGAAACACTAAATATTATGGGAAAAGGTGACATCTATCAAGAAAATTTTGCTGACATTATTGATTTATGTATCAGGAATTCCAAAGGTAGTACAAGGCTAAAATCAGCGGAACGTGATATGCTCACAAGGGACAACAAGATCTCCGATGGAGGAGTAACCCACGTAGAAATCAGGAATTTATTGGAGAATTTCAAAACTAATATATTGGGGACTCTGACAATGCAACTCGATATTATGCAATCTAAACAGAAACAAGTAGAAGCAGAGAAAAATATGGCAATATTCTGCCCTAGATGCAGAAAGAATCACAACCATAAAGAGTGCCCACTAGATGCAGTTCAAGTCTGTGCTATTTGTACATAAGATCACTCCACAGAGAACTGCCCCTCACTCCCAGCTTTGAAAGTTGTATACAAGGAAGCAGAAGAAGAATCAAAACTAGTGTACCTACTCAATCAACGTCATTAATTGAAGCCACGACAAACAGGTATGCCCTCTGATCCATCTTCTTCTTTCCAATCTCTACAATATCATGCTCAGCAATATAATACAATGTGGCAAAATCAGCCACTGTTTCCAAACTAGTCACAACAACCATTTCCTTCATCACCATGGCCAAATCAAACAAGCCAATCTAATTGGCCAAATTTTCCCTACTCTCCACCATATTGGAAAAACAATACATATCCAACACAATGGTCCCCTCCCACTTCGCAGAGTCAAGCCTGGTAGACAAAATGGCAAAGACTGATGAATCAGCCAGCCGGAACCATTCCTCTCCCTCAACCCACACTGCCAGTGCCATATACACTACAACAAAATCCTCAGTCCAACTTAAGACCGCAACTCCCAGCCCAACTCAACCCAAACCAAAATAATAGACCGGTTCAATCTATTCATATAATCGAAACACCAGAACTAGAAACCGATGAAGGGAGTGCAACGACCTTCAATTAAGGTCTGGGCGCATCATAGAAACTGAGGGAGATAAAAATGTTCAAGTTGAAAACCAGTTACCCATAGAACAACCATTACAAGAAGAGGATGTGTCAGACAAAAAATTCATGACCAAGCAACCACGTCTTCCCCCCATTCCCAGAATGATTAATCATACCATGCCCAATAGAATACCCTGAGTTTGATCTTCTGGGAGAACTAAGAAATTTATGTATGAAAATCCCACTCCTCCAAGCTATCCAAGATATCCCAATATATGCAAAAACCATCAAAGACTTATATATAAGAAAGCTAAGGAGGAGAATAACAACTAACCCAACCGTCTAAGTAGTTGGTACCCTATCTGATCCGTTATCAAGAAGAGAAGCACCTGTCAAATATGAAGACCCAGGGAATCTTATAGTGACGGTAAAAATCAATGGACAAACCTTTTCAAATGCCCTATTTGATTTAGGGGCTACCATTAATATTTTAACAACCGCCACTTGTCAAAATCTTGGCATTACATCAATGGAACCAACCTCCACCTTATTGGAACTAGCTGACCAATCAGTAGTTAGGCCAGAAGGTACACTACATGATGTAATGGTATTCGTAGATTCCTGGGAATACCCTGATGACTTTCTGATAATCAACCCCAAAAACTGACTTAATGGACACCCTTTAATCTTAGGTAGACCTTGGCTTGCGACTACTGATGCTTACATTAGCTGTTGATAAGGTAGTATGACTATAACTAGAGGGAACAATATCAAGAATCTAGCTCTATACCCTCCAGCCTAGCCAAGTTTAACAATAATGAAAACTAACAAAAAACCTGTATCATACCTCATAGAAAACATTAGGTCCCCATTAACCATATAAGATGCCCTCGATTTTAAAGACCAAACAGAGGATGACATTATTAACAACTTCATTAACCAATCTGAATCTAGATCCCATGTACAATGTCACATGATAGAGGCATCATTTGAGAATAAACTAGAAGAAGATCCCCTCAAAGACACTCATGATTAATCAATACCCACTACCTCTGTTTCAAACAACAAAACTATAGAGATTGAGCCAGGAAAAACCTTGAACATCAACAAAAACCTAACTCCTGAACAAGAAGAAAAGTTGGTCCAACTACTGAGAAAATATAAGGAAGCTTTCGCATGGGATTATCTAGACATGAAGGGAATTGATCCCCAGTTGTGTATGCACCACATTTATACAAAAGACGATGTTAGACCCATTCACCAACCCCAATGAAGACTCAACCCTCACCTAAAAGATATTGTGAAAGCGGAATTACAAAAACTTTTGCATGTAAACTTTATTTATCCAATCTCCAATAGCAACTGGGTCTCTCCACTAGTAGTGGTGCCAAATAAGAATGGAAAGTGAAGGATTTGTGTAGATTATAGGGAATTAAACAAAGCAACCTACAAAGACCACTTTCCCCTTCCATTCATTGATCAGGCATTAGACACATTGGCAGGAAAGAAATTCCTTTCTTTCTTGGATGGCTTCAGTGGATCCAATCATATTCAGATTGCCCTTGAAGACCAGGACAAAACTACTTTTACCTATCCTTTGGGAACATTTGCTTACAAAGTCCTACCATTTAGCCTATGCAATGCCCTTGCCACATTTCAGAGGGCCATCCTCAGCATCTTTTCATATTTAATGAATGAAGGGCTCTAAGTATATATGGATGATTTCACACCATTTGGAGATGATTTTGAGCCAGCACTAGACACATTGGAAAAGGTGTTGCAATGATGTATTGCCTCCAGGCTCTGCTTGAGCCATGAAAAGTGCTATATGATGATGATCGAAGGGCTCATCCTAGGTCATTATATCTCAGCAATTGGAATACAGGTAGATCTAGCCAAAATTCAAATAATTTTGTTAATACCTAATCCTACCACACAGACAGAGGTACGCAGTTTTCTAGGATTTTCTGGTTATTATAGGAGATTCATAGAATATTTTTCTCAAACAGCTGCACCTCTATACGCACTGACAGGGAATGTTGATTTTGTTTGGACAGATAAATGTGACCGCGCTTTTGAAGATTTGAAAAAGCTTGTGCCAACAACCCGAGTGCTCAGAGGCCCAAATTGGGACCTACCATTTCAAATTTCATCAGGTGCTTCAGCCATAGCTATTGGAGCAGTCCTTGGGCAGGAAGAAGACAAAAAACCATATGCAATCTATTATATTAGCAAGAATTTATCTCCTACTGAGCTAAATTATACTGTAACTGAAAAAGAGTTTTTAGCTGTAATACATGTTGTAAATAAATTTAGGCATTATATCACTGGATATCCTGTTGTCTTATATACAGATCACTCTGCCATAAAATACTTAGCAAATAAACCTATTACAAACAGTAGAGTAAAAAGATGGTTGATTTTATTACAGGAATTTGACATCACAATAAAAGATCGACCTAGGAAAGAGAATCTTGTAGCTGATTTTCTCTCACAAATACCGAAGCCAATGGAGGCAACAACAGCAGTCAAAGATTAATTCCTAGATTAACATTTGCTTGTTGTCACTATCAAGACACCCTGGTATGCTAATGTTGCAAATTATTTAGCAGTAGGCAAATTACCAAAGCATTTAACCCCCAATGAACGAAATAGATTGTGTAATGTAGTACCCAATTTTCTTGGATTGGGGCCTACCTATTTCATACAGGGGCAGATATGCACATCAGAAGATGCGTCCACGAGGATGAAATATTTGACATTTTGAAAGCTTGTCATGACAGACCATGTGGTGGACATTTTGTAGATCGCAGGATTGGTCACAAGGTTTTGTAAATAGGTTATTACTAGCCCACAATCTTTAAAGATGCTAAGAAATTTGTTCAAGCCTGTGAAAGTTGCCAAAAAGCAGGATGCCCTAGACAATACGACAAAATTCCTTTAAACCCATAGCTAGTAATCGAACCATTTGAGCGTTGGACACTCGATTTTGTTGGTCTGATCGACCCATCATCAAATCAAAAAACATATATTCTAGTAGCAATAGAGTATGTTACCAAATGGGTTGAAGCAGAGGCACTTCCAAGAGCTACAGAGGACTCTGTGATTCATTTCCTATTCCAAATATTTGTGCGATATGACATCCCAAGGGACATAATCACGGATGGAGGACCGCAGTTTGTAGGTAATAAAATCACTGCAACATTAAAAAATTATCACATTAAGCACAAAATTACCACTCCACATCACCCACAGGCAAATGGCCAAGTAGAGAGCACAAATAAGATGATAGAGGCAATATTGACAGAAGTCGTTGCATCATACAAGAATGATTGGGCTTTAAGATTGCTTGAAGCCTTGTGGGCATACTGAACAATGTGGAGAAAAACCACCGATTCTTCACCATATCAGCTAGTATTTGGAAAAGAACCCATCTTTCCAATAGAGTTCGAAATACAAACATTAAGAACAACACATGAGATCAATGTGAATTTAAATGAGGCCCAAACTAACAGATTACAGCAAATTAACGAGCTAGATGAAATTAGGCTATCAGCTCTTCAACATACTGCATAATTCAACAGCAGAAATAAAAATGGCACAATGCCCTGATCAAAAAGAAAATCTTCCACGAAGAAAATTAGGCACTCCTATATGACTCCAAGTTTCGATTTTCCGGGAAAAATTCAAACTCGATAGTTTGAACCGAATGAAATACAGAAAGTGCATGACAATGGCATCATTACTTTGACTACTATCGATAGATCTGGACATACTTTTAAAGCAAATGGTCACCGAGTGCGACTGTTCCATAAACTGCTTACTCGGGAATCCTCTTACAAGCAGCTCCGGGAAGATTCAGATATGCAGATTCTCGCTGAGGAAAATAATACTTCCTCAGCATTGGTTCACTAAATAATTTCATTGTTCTTAAACTTTGTACATAAGTTTTCCTTTTCTGCTTGTATAAACTACTTTCTGTATAGATTTTTGAATTTTTGCATTTTCTACATTTTGCTGTTCATTTTCAAAGGAACAACATTTCCTCCTTTTGTTGTTCTTGTCCAAAGGAATAGAACTTTTTCATTTTGTTGTTCCTTTCTGAAGGAACAACATTTCTGCCTTTTGTTGTTCCTTTCCAAAGGAACAACACTTTTTCATTTTTCTGTTCCTTTCTGAAGGAACAACACTTTTGCATTTTGCTATTCCTTTTCGAAGGAACAACATTTCCGCCTTTTGTTGTTCCTTTCCGAAGGAACAACACTTTTGCATGTTGTTCCTTTCCGAAGGAACAACATTTCTGCCCTTTTACTGTTCATTTCCAAAGGAACAACGCTTTTGCATTTTGTTGTTCCTTTCCGAAGGAACAACATTTCCGCCTTTTGACTATTCCTTTCTGAAGGAACAACACTTTTGCATGTTGTTGTTCCTTTCCAAAGGAACATCATTTCCACCTTTTTGTTTTTCCTTTCCGAAGGAACAACACTTTCATTTTTTGCTGTTCCTTTGGAAAGGAACAACACTTTCGTTTTTTTGTTGTTCCTTTCCGAAGGAACAACATTTCCGTACTTTTGTTGTTCCTTTCTGAAGGAACAACATTTTCACATTTTGTTGTTCCTTTATGAAGGAACAACACTTTTGCCAGATTGGTTTGTTGTTCCTTTCCAAAGGAACAACACTTCTACCAGATTGTTTTGTCGTTCCTTTCTAAAGGAACCGCACTTCTGCTAGATTGTTTTGCCGTTCCTTTCTGAAGGAACTGCACTTCTGCCAGATTATTTTTCTGTTCGTTTTAAAGGAACAACCCTCCTTTGCATTTTCTTCTTTTTGTCGTTCTTTCCAAAGGAACAATAGTTTTGATTTTGGATAATCTTAGGCTATTCTGACAAAGGACCGGTATTTTATTTCGCCCTTCGTTTATTTGTTGTTCTGTTTAAGGAACAACTATTGTTCCTCTTAAGGAACAGTAATTTCTAGTGTATTTGTTTCTTTTGTTTGCTATTCCTTTTAAAGGAATCATGGTTTTTGCATGCAGATGTTCTTTTGTTGTCCCTCTTAAGGAACAATAGTTGTTCCATCTAATAAACAACACTTTTTTAGTGCATTTTTTTGTTTTTCGTGTGTGTGTGTGTGTTTCATCATTTAGAGGATTTTTTTGAATGATTGTTCATTTAAGGCACAGGTATACATTTATGCAAGAACAAAAAAACTAGAGGATACTGAAATCAACAAACCAAAGAAAAATCGTTATCTTTAGAGAAATTGCTTTGAATCGATAAGAAAAGAGAGGAAAGGACACAACTATTTATATCACTTTGTTGTCTTTAGCTTCACTAAAACCAATTTGATTCATTATTTTTATCATGTTGGTTCTTTCTTAAATCTTCATAATTCTCTTTTATCATTATTATTGAATAATAATAAGGGAATATTTTCCTCTATTGAGATGTTCAGACTTATTCCACCATCCCTACACTTAAGGAGTGTTGAGCCATCCTCTATATATAAATAGGAAAGTGCTATATAAAAGAAAAGAAAAGAGAAGAATATATATCTATATGATTACTACATGATTTGTCAGATGAAGGATAGGGGTTCTCATCAAGAGCCAACCTACCATGATCATAAGGAAGCAAGTGAAGCGGCATTCCCACTATGGCCACCACACCAGGGATATGATCCAAGAGGCATATTAGAAAAATAAGAAGTCCTTGGAACAAGAGGTCTCATCACGAGCAAGCCTACCCACTTTTGACTCCTTCCTGGTGAATGAAATTGTGATTCATCTGGTTACCAAGCCAGCACAATGGCTTCCTTTCTGACATCACATAGCACTTTCCTAGGCATACATGCAGGATTATGGCTCTAAGGGTGAAAATGGAAACTTTGTCAAGATTATGGACACCTATGGGCAATAGAGCTCTACTGATGGTATTTAAGTCATACTTTTCAAACACCAATAGTTATTATAAACCCTTTTCTTATATCTCTATCTTGATTTCAAATGAGATTATGTTATATAACCTTTTCGAATCTCTTACACATGAAAAATCATTTATAAATCAATCATAATGGTTAAAGTAGATAATGACCGCATAAGACCTTTTACTTACGTCAATTTTCCTCTCCTCTAGTTTTCACATCATTTCATGACATTTCCATATCTATTCACTATTTCCATCATAAGCCTCGATTTCAGCAATCCGCTGATTTTTGTAATCATGTCATGGATATATACATCGTTCCTTTATTTTACTGTACAACTGTAGTCTAGCATGCTGCTCCTTTATTTGTCGGCTGAGGATGGCCTATCACATTTCAGGGGGGTGTTGGTGACCTCCATAATACACTGGCATACATGTCAACTCCTTATTTGGAGGTACTATGACTCCATAAAAACTTGGGAATAGCATGTTTAACGGTATTGATATTTCCCAATATGCACAGCTTGTTGTTCCATCGTCATTTTTATGTTTTTGCTCTGTAAAAATTAACAGTGTGCTAAAGCTTGAACAAATTGTTGTTCCATCGTCATTTCTATGTTTTTGCTCTGTGAAAAACTAACAGTGTGCTAAGCTTGAACATGGGAGGCAGATCAATACGCAGCAAACCACAGGTGTTAATAATCTCCGACGTTGCATGCGAAATTTTAGTGAGATCAGGATGGACTACCTACCTTAACCGACTACAACAGTCTCATGAAATGGTGGCCACTAAATTTCTGCACAATTTGCAGGAAGATCGTTCCATGGTAAGGGGGAGGCAAATAACAGTAACAGATGCGATAATTGCCGAAGTATCAGGACTGCCAGCTGTTGGACCAATATGGACCCAGAAGAAAGTGAGACTTCAAGATGCGATAACCATCTTCTGGGATGAAGGACAAAGTCTTACTGTCAAAGGAAAAGGAGTCTTGCCTGCAACCCTGGGAGAACCATGGGCAGAATTAGCCAGAATTGTGCAAAGCTACATCACATGTGATGGGAGAAAAGACGTGGTAAGACGAAGCCATCTCAAATTGTTAGTTGTATTAAAACAAAAATGTGTTGTAAATTTGTCCGCATACTTAAATTTTTTATTGCATGATGCTACTCGGAGCATAAGAAAATCTTGTCATGTAGAAACGGTAGTAAGTCATCACGGCTTAATTTGGTTAATAGTCAGTTATAGTCTTGCTCAACAACAGATTAGTTGGGAGGAATTGGTATTCTCAATAGATGGGGGATTGGCCTTACCAGCCCCAAAATGAAAAAGAATTGCTAGCACATCAATTAGACCACATAAATGAAGACGGCCCGCTAGATTGGGGAGAAGCAGGGGAATGTTGGGAAGTCCCCAAGAAAATAGTAGCCAACCATTAGAGATATATGACCCAGAGGATGAGCAACCCCCACAACTTGAAGGAGGGGAAAATGAAGAAGAATTAGAAGAAAATACAAAAGAGGAACCGGAAGAGGAAACTGAACACTCTGGCGAGGAAGAAGGGGAGGAAGCAAAGCCACCCAACGGAAGCCCATTACAAAAACTTCTGTAAGAAGACAAATTGGCCCAAATTTTGGCCAACATGGGGGAGTATATCCAGCCCCACAGCCCAATTAACCCCGATATTGAGACAGGATAATTATAGGAACAATCTGCTCATAGTAAGAGTGCATCCAAGGAGATGGATATTGAGGCAGGACAATCACAGGAACGCTCGACTCATAGCAAGAGTGCAACTAAGGAGATGAATGACGAAGAAGAAATAGAAGAAGAAGCCACCTGGGAAATAGCAGGTCAAATTAGGGTTACCTCCCCTGAAAAACCTAATAAGGAGGAGAAGAACACTGAAGAAGTGTTCCAAACAGAAAATATGGAAATAAGCCATGGCGAGGGCACAATCCCTGAAGAACAAATCCCAGGCCCAAGAAAAGAAACAGTTGTTCCTTCGAAGAAAACAAATTAAATCCAAAGGCTGCGAAAGGAACAACAAAGGCTACTAAATGTAGTTAAACAACTCAGACAACAAATAAGGGTCCTAAAAATGGAGAGAATATAAAAAAGAACCCCTGGAACAAAGGATGCGGCCACCCAGACGAAGACCCATAAAATGAAGACCAGAAGAACTCAAACTAAACCCATTATCATTCAGGACCACAAGGAACAACATGTGACTATTACAAAAGCAGAGGCCCAAACAGAAGACACACCAGTCTATAATAAGGACGTCCAGACAGAGGCATTGTCGTCTAGCATTACGACTGACCAGGCAGTTCACGAGAAGGAAACACAGACTATAGGAACTAGATGTTGCAATAAGGAGATCTAGGTAGATCTCCAGCCCAAAAATGTTTTAATGGACAATGATCCTAGGATAGTGAGACTGCAATGGGATCTAGCACAAGCCCAATAGATGATAGACAAGCTCACAGAGGAAATGATTCCTGAGGAGAAATATCAAAAGTTACAGCAACAGGCAAATAAAATCAGTGCATGGGAGAGAGAGGCCTTCGATAGGTGTCGGAGGGCAGAGGAAAAAGTTAAAAAGGTAACTAATAGACTAGACATAGTTATGAGTCAAATGGATACTCTCTGTTCTCTATATACTGATGTTCTAGCATGTAGGGTACCTGCCAAAAATTATGCTTTGTTTTTTATGGAAAGGTACTTACAATTAAAAATTAAGGCTGTCAAGGCAGGGATGCCTATAGAGTTAAAAATTATTGATGATTTGATAAACTACTGTAAACATTATGGGGTAAAAGTCCAGCGATTTCTATGTGAGTTTTATTTGCATAATTTTGTGTTGTATGGTGAAACGGAGGAGAGCCCTAGTCCTTTTGTGGGAGATATCCAGCCTCAGGCATTCATCTCTTTTGCTATTAACCAGATAAAGTGGCTTAAAGCCCATAATACCTTTAAGAGACAAGAAAACGGGTTAGATCTGTGGATAAGGGGTGAACCAAGAAACCCATTACAACTGTGGGATACGCATAGAAGCTTAATGAGAAAGAAGGGTGTGATCTAGACATTGGGACCCATTCACACAACAATTTTCTAGCAAGGGGTAGAATACTTCCTATCCATCAAAGACCTTGCCATAGAAGAAGCTAAACTCCGATGGAAGACTTCCAATTGGAATGTTCAGGACAGAGAGCCATTCCTGCTCCTTGTACCCAGCCTAGGAATACCCCCTAGAAATCACAGAAGGATATTGGCACATATTTGACCAAATGGCCCAGAACCAGCAAACACTTCAAACCTCCACACTGAAATATCCCATTGTAGACATTGCAGTTAATGCACCTATGCAGGTCATTCCTCTTCAACACATTCCTACATTCCATGCCCTAATATCGGAAGACCGAGACGCATTTTATTTGAATTCAATGTACTGTGCCGGGGGTACGACTATACCACCGATCCCCAAAAGCTAAAATTATTTCCCTCCACATTAAAAGGAGCAGCTTTACGATGGTTTATGGGGTTAGGTGGAGGTGTTATAAATCACTGGGATCATATGAAAGGTGCTTTTCTAAATAAATACTAGGATTATTGTACATCTAGAGAATTAAAGAATGAAATATTTCAGATGGTGGCCAGACCTAATGAGACACTAGAAGAGTATGTTAAATGTTTTCAGTATAATCTTCAAAGATCTCCTTATGCATCATTACCCTTACCTGACAATGTATTAAAAATGACATTAATTAAAGGGATGAAGGAACAATGGGTTGAAACACTAAATATTATGGGAAAAGGTGACATCTATCAAGAAAATTTTGCTGACATTATTGATTTGTGTATCAGGAATTCCAAAGGCAGTACAAGGCTAAAATCAGCAGAACGTGATATGCTCACAAGGGACAACAAGATCTCCAATGGAGGAGTAACCCACACAGAAATCAGGAATTTACTGGAGAATTTCAAAACTAATATATTGGGGACTCTGACAATGCAACTCGATATTATGCAATCTAAACAGAAACAAGTAGAAGCAGAGAAAAATATTGCAATATTCTGCCCTAGATGCAGAAAGAATCACAACCATAAAGATTGCCCACTAGATGCAGTTCAAGTCTGTGCTATTTGTACATAAGATCACTCCACAAAGAACTGCCCCTCACTCCCGGCTTCGAAAGTAGTATACAAGGAAGCAGAAGAAGAATCAAAACTAGTGTACCTACTCAATCAACGTCATTAATTGAAGCCACGACAAACAGGTATGCCCTCTGATCCATCTTCTTCTTTCCAATCTCTACAATATCATGCTTAGCAATATAATACAATGTGGAAAAATCAGCCACTGTTTCCAAACTAGTCACAACAACCATTTCCTTCATCACCATGGCCAAATAAAACAAGCCAATCTAATTGGCCAAATTTTCCCTACTCTCCACCATATTGGAAAAACAATGCATATCCAACACAATGGTCCCCTCCCACTTCGCAGAGTGAAGCCTGGTAGACAAAATGGCAAAGACTGATGAATCAGCCAGCCAGAACCATTCCTCTCCCTCAACCCACACTGCCAGTGCGATATACACTACAAAAAAATCATCAGTCCAACTTAAGACCACAACACCTAGCCCAACCCAACCCGAACCCAAATAATAGACCGGTTCAATCTGTTCAGATAATCGAAACACCAGAACTAGAAACCGATGAAGGGAGTGCAACGACCTTCAATTAAGGTCTGGGCGCATCATAGAAACTGAGGGAGATAAAAATGTTCAAGTTGAAAACCAGTTACCCATAGAACAACCATTACAAGAAGAGGATGTGTTAGAGAACAAACTCATGACCAAGCAACCACGTCTTCCCCCCATTCCCAGAATGATTAATCATACCATGCCCGATAGAATACCCTTACTTTGATCTTTTGGGAGAACTAAGAAATTTATGTATGAAAATCCCACTCCTCCAAGCTATCCAAGATATCCCAATATATGCAAAAACCATCAAAGAGTTATATATAAGAAAGCTAAGGAGGAGAATAACAACTAACCCAACCGTCCAAGTAGTTGGTACCCTATCTGATCTGTTATCAGGAAGAGAAGCACCTGCCAAATATGAAGACCCAGGGAATCTTATAGTGACGGTAAAAATCAATGGACAAACCTTTTCAAATGCCCTATTTGATTTAGGGGCTACCATTAATATTTTAACAACCACCACTTGTCAAAAGCTTGGCATTACATCAATGGAACCAACCTCCACCTTATTGGAACTGGCTGACCAATTAGTAGTTAGGCCAGAAGGTACACTACATGATGTAATGGTATTCGTAGATTCCTGGGAATACCCTGACGACTTTCTGATAATCAACCCCAAAAACCGACTCAATGGACACCCTTTAATCTTAGGTAGACCTTGGCTTGCGACTACTGATGCTTACATTAGCTGTTGATAAGGCAGTATGACTATAACTAGAGGGAACAATATCAAGAATCTAGCTCTATACCCTCCAGCGTAGCCAAGTTTAACAATAATGAAAACTAACAAAAAACCTGTATCATACCTCATAGAAAACATTAGGTCCCCATTAACCATAGAAGATGCCCTCGATTTTAAAGACCAAATAGAGGATGACATTATTAACAACTTCATTAACCAATCTGAATCTAGATCCCATGTACAATGTCACATGCTAGAGGCATCATTTGAGAATAAACTAGAAGAAGATCCCCTCAAAGACACTCATGATTAATCAATACCCACTACCTCTGTTTCAAACAACAAAACTATAGAGATTGAGCCAGGAAAACCCTTGAACATCAACAAAAACCTAACTCTTGAACAAGAAGAAAAGCTGGTCCAACTACTGAGAAAATATAAGGAAGCTTTTGCATGGGATTATCCAGACATGAAGGGAATTGATCCCCAGTTGTGTATGCACCACATTTATACAAAAAAGGATGTTAGACCCATTCACCAAACCCAACAGAGACTCAACCCTCACCTAAAAGATATTGTGAAAGCGGAATTACAAAAACTTTTGCATGTAAACTTTATTTATCCAATCTCCAATAGCAACTGGGTCTATCCACTAGTAGTGGTGCCAAATAAGAATGGAAAGTGAAGGATTTGTGTAGATTATAGGGAATTAAACAAAGCAACCTACAAAGACCACTTTCCCCTTCCATTCATTGATCAAGCATTAGACACATTGGCAGGAAAGAAATTCCTTTCTTTCTTGGATGGCTTCAGTGGATCCAATCATATTCAGATTGCCCATGAAGACCAGGACAAAACTACTTTTACCTATCCTTTGGGAACATTTGCTTAAAAAGTCCTACCATTTAGCCTACGCAATGCCCTTGCCACATTTCAGAGGGCCATCCTCAGCATCTTTTCATATTTAATGAACGAAGGGCTCTAAGTATATATGGATGATTTCACACCATTTGGAGATGATTTTGAGCCAGCACTAGACACATTGGAAAAGGTGTTGCAATGATGTATTGCCTCCAGGCTCTGCTTGAGCCATGAAAAGTGCTATATGATGATGATCGAAGGGCTCATCCTAGGTCATTATATCTCAGCAATTGGAATACAGGTAGATCTAGCCAAAATTCAAATAATTTTCTTAATACCTAATCCTGCCACACAGACAGAGGTACGCAATTTTCTAGGATTTTCTGGTTATTATAGGAGATTCATAGAATATTTTTCTCAAACAACTACACCTCTATACGCACTGACAGGGAATGTTGATTTTGTTTGGACAGATAAATGTGACCGCGCTTTTGAAGATTTGAAAAAGCTTGTGCCAACAGCTCGAGTGCTCAGAGGCCCAAATTGGGCCCTGCCATTTCAAATTTCATCAGGTGCTTCAGCCATAGCTATTGGAGCAGTCCTTGGGTAGGAAGAAGACAAAAAACCATATGCAATCTATTATATTAGCAAGTATTTATCTCCTACTGAGCTAAACTATACTGTAACTGAAAAAGAGTTTTTAGCTGTAATACATGCTATAAATAAATTTAGGCATTATATCACTGGATATCCTGTTGTCTTATATACAGATCACTCTGCCATAAAATACTTAGCAAATAAACCTATTACAAACAGTAGAGTAAAAAGATGGTTGATTTTATTACAGGAATTTGACATCACAATAAAAGATCGACCTAGGAAAGAGAATCTTGTAGTTGATTTTCTCTCACAGATACCGAAGCCAATGAATGCAACAACAGTAGTCAAAGATTAATTCCTAGATTAACATTTGCTTGTTGTCACTATCAAGACACCCTGGTATGCTAATGTTGCAAATTATTTAGCAGTAGGCAAATTACCAAAGCATTTAACCCCCAATGAACGAAAATAGATTGTGTAATGTAGTACCCAATTTTCTTGGATTGGGGCCTACCTATTTTATACTGGGGCAAATATGCACATCAGAAGATGCGTCCACGAGGATGAAATATTTGACATTTTGAAAGCTTGTCATGACAGACCATGTGGTGGACATTTTGTAGGTCGCAGGACTGGTCACAAGGTTTTGTAAATAGGTTATTACTGGCCCACAATCTTTAAAGATGCTAAGAAATTTGTTCAAGCCTGTGAAAGTTTCCAAAGAGCAGGATGCCCTAGACAATACGACAAAATGCCTTTAAACCCATAGCTAGTAATCGAACCATTTGAGCGTTGGACACTCGATTTTGTTGGTCTGATCGACCCATCATCAAATCAAAAAACATATATTCTAGTAGCAACAGAGAATGTTACCAAATGGGTTGAAGCAGAGGCACTTCCAAGAGCTACAGAGGACTATGTGATTCATTTCCTATTCCAAATATTTGTGCGATATGACCTCCCAAGGGAAATAATCACGGATGGAGGACCGCAATTTGTAGGTAATAAAATCACTACAACATTAAAAAATTATCACATTAAGCACAAAATTACCACTCCGTATCACCCACAGGCAAATGGCCAAGTAGAGAGCACAAATAAGATGATAGAGGCAATATTGACAGAAGTCGTTGCATCATACAAGAATTATTGGGCTTTAAGATTGCTTGAAGCCTTGTGGGCATACTGAAAAATGTGGAGAAACACCACCGATTCTTCACCATATTAGCTAGCATTTGGAAAAGAACCCATCTTTCCAATAGAGTTCGAAATACAAACATTAAGAATAACACAGGAGATCAATGTGAATTTAAATGAGGCCCAGACTAATAGATTACAGCAAATTAATGAGCTAGATGAAATTAGGCTCTCAGCTCTTCAACATACTGCATAATTCAACAGTAGAAATAAAAATGGCACAATGCCCTGATCAAAAAGAAAATCTTCCACGAAGGAGATTAGGCACTCCTATATGACTCCAAGTTTCTATTTTCTGGGAAAAATTCAAACTCGATAGTTTGAACCGAATGAAATATAGAAAGTGCATGACAATGGCACCATTACTTTGACTACTATCGACAGATCTGGACATATTTTTAAAGCAAATGGTCACCGAGTGCGACTGTACCATAAACTGGTTACTCGGGAATCCTCTTACTAGCAACTCCAGGAAGATTCAGATATGCAGATTCTCGCTAAGGAAAATAATACTTCCTTGGCATTGGTTGACTAAATAATTTCATTGTTCTTAAACTTTGTACATAAGTTTTCCTTTTCTGCTTGTATAAACTACTTTCTGTACAGATTTTTGCATTTTTGCATTTTTTGCATTTTTGCATTTTTTGCATTTTGCTGTTCATTTTCAAAGGAACAACATTTCCGCCTTTTGTTGTTCTTTTCCAAAGGAATAGCACTTTTTGATTTTGTTGTTCCTTTCTGAAGGAACAACATTTCTGCCTTTTGTTGTTCCTTTCCAAAGGAACAACACTTTTTCATTTTTCTGTTCCTTTCTGAAGGAACAACATTTCCGCCTTTTGTTGTTCCTTTCCAAAGGAACAACACTTTTGCATGTTGTTTATTTCCGAAGGAACAACATTTCTGCCCTTTTACTGTTCATTTCCAAAGGAACGACGCTTTTGCATTTTGCTGTTCCTTTCCGAAGGAACAACATTTCCGCCTTTTTATTGTTCCTTTCTGAAGGAACAACACTTTTGCATGTTGTTGTTCCTTTCCAAAGGAACATCGTTTCCACCTTTTTGTTTTTCCTTTCCGAAGGAACAAAACTTTCGTTTTTTCCTGTTCCTTTTGAAAGGAACAACATTTTCGTTTTTTTGTTGTTCCTTTCCGAAGGAACAACATTTCCGTACTTTTGTTGTTCCTTTCTGAAGGAACAACATTTTCACATTTTGTTGTTCCTTTCTGAAGGAACAACACTTTTTCCAGATTGATTTGTTGTTTCTTTCCAAAGGAACAACACTTCTACCAGATTGTTTTGTTGTTTCTTTCTGAAGGAACCGCACTTCTGCTAGATTGTTTTGCCGTTCCTTTCTGAAGGAACTGCACTTCTGCCAGATTATTTTTCTGTTCATTTTAAAGGAACAACCCTCCTTTGCATTTTCTTCTTTTTGTCGTTCTTTCCGAGGGAACAATAGTTTTGATTTTGGATGATCTTAGGCTGTTCTGACAAAGGACCGGTATTTTATTTCGCCCTTCCTTTATTTGTTGTTCCATTTAAGGAACAACTATTGTTCCTCTTAAGGAACAATAATTTCGAGTGTATTTGTTTCTTTTGTTTGCTATTCCTTTTAAAGGAACCATCGTTTTTGCATGCAGATGTTCTTTTGTTGTCCCTCTTAAGGAACAACAGTTGTTCCATCTAATAAACAACACTTTTTTAGTGCATTTTTTTGTTTTTCGTGTGTGTGTGTGTGTTTCATCATTTAGAGGATTTTTTTCAATGATTGTTCATTTAAGGCACAGGTATACATTGATGCAAGAACAAAAAAACTAGAGGATACTGAAATCAACAAACCAAAGAAAAATCGTTATCTTTAGAGAAATTGCTTTGAATCGATAAGAAAAGAGAGGAAAGGACACAACTATTTATATCACTTTGCTGTCTTTAGCTTCACTGAAACCAATTTGATTCATTATTTTTATCATGTTGGTTCTTTCTTAAATCTTCATAATTCTCTCTTATCAGTATTATTGAATAATAATAAGGGAATATTTTCCTCTATTGAGATGTTCAGACTTATTCCACCATCCCTACACTTAAGGAGTGTTGAGCCATCCTCTGTATATAAATAGGAAAGTGCTATATAAAAGAAAAGAAAAGAGAAGAATATATATCTATATGATTACTACATGATTTGCCAGATGAAGGATAGGGGGTCTCATCAAGAGCCAACCTACCATGATCATAAGGAAGCAAGTGAAGTGGCATTCCCACTATGGCCACCACACCAGGGATATGATCCAAGAGGCATATTAGAAAAATAAATGTCCTTGGAACAAGAAGTCTCATCACGAGCAAGCCTACCCACTTTTCACTCCTTCCTGGTGAATGAAATTGTGATTCATCTCGTTACCAAGCCAGCACCATGGCTTCCTTTCTGACATCACATAGCACTTTCCTAGGCATACATGCAAGATTATGGCTCCAAGGGTGAAACAAGAAACTTTGTCAAGATTATGGACACCTGTGGGCAATAGAGCTCTACTGATGGTATTTAAGTCATACTTTTCAAACACCAATAGTTATTATAAACCCTTTTCTTATATCTCTATCTTGATTTCAAATGAGATTATGTTATATAACCTTTTCGAACCTCTTACACATGAAAAATCATTTATAAATCAATCATAATGGTTAAAGTAGATAATGACCGCATAAGAACTTTTACTTACGTCAATTTTCCTCTCCTCTATTTTTCACATCATTTCATGACATTTCCATATCTATTCACTATTTCCATCATAAGCCTCGATTTCAGCAATCCACTAATTTTTGTAATCATGTCATGGATATATACGTCGTTCCTTTATTTTACTGTACAACTGTAGTCTAGCATGCTGCTCCTTTACTTGTCGGCTGAGGATGGCCTATCACATTTTAGGGGGGTGTTTGTGACCTCCATAATACACTGGCATACATGTCAACTCCTTATTTGGAGGTACTATGACTCCATCAAAACTTGGGAATAGCATGTTTAACGGTATTGATATTTCCCAATATGCACAGCTTGTTGTTCCATCGTCATTTCTATGTTTTTGCTCTGTAAAAATTAACAGTGTGCTAAATCTTGAACAACTTGTTGTTCCATCGTCATTTCTATGTTTTTGCTCTGTGAAAAACTAACATTGTGCTAAGCTCGAACAAAATGGGAGGCAGATCAATACACAACAAATCGCAGGTGTTAATAATCTCCGACGTTGCACGCGAAATTTTAGTGAGATCAGGATGGACTGCCTACCTTAACCGACTACAACAGTCTCATGAGATGGTGGCCACTAAATTTCTACACAATTTGCAGGAAGATCGTTCTATGGTAAGGGGGAGGCAAATAACAGTAACAGATGCGATAATTGCCGAAGTATCAGGACTGCCAGCTGTTGGACCAGTATGGACCCAGAAGAAAGTGAGACATCAAGATGCGATAACCATCTTCTGGGATGAAGGATAGAGTCTTACTGTCAAAGGAAAAGGAGTCTTGCCTGCAACCCTGGGAGAACCATGGGCAGAATTAGCCAGAATTGTGAAAAGCTACATCACATGTGATGGGAGAAAAGACGTGGAAAGACCAAGCCATCTCAAATTGTTAGTTGTATTAAAACAAAAATGTGTTGTAAATTTGCCCGCAGACTTAAATTTTTTATTGCATGATGCTACTCGGAGCATAAGAAAATATCGTCATGTAGAAACGGTAGTAAGTCATCACGGCTTAATTTGGTTAATAGTCAGTTATAGTCTTGCTCAACAACAAATTAGTTGGGAGGAATTGGTATTCTCAATAGATGGTGGATTGGCCTTACCAGCCCCAAAATGAAAAAGAATTGCTAGCACATCAATTAGACCACATAAATGAAGACGGCCCGCCAGATTGGGGAGAAGCAGGGGAATGTTGGGAAGTCCCCAAGAAAATAGTAGCCAACCATTAGAGATATATGACCCAGAGGATGAGCAACCCCCACAACTTGAAGGAGGGGAAAATGAAGAAGAATTAGAAGAAAATACAAAAGAGGAACCGAAAGAGGAAACTGAACACTCTGGCGAGGAAGAAGGGGAGGAAGCAAAGCCATCCAGCGGAAGCCCATTACAAAACCTTCTGTAAGAAGACAAATTGGCCCAAATTTTGGCCAACATGGGGGAGTATATCCAGCCCCACAGCCCACTTAACCCCGATATTGAGACATGACAATTATAGGAACACTCTCCTCAAAGTAAGAGTGCATCCGAGGAGATGGATATTGAGGCAGGACAATCACAGTAATGCTCGACTCGTAGCAAGAGTGCAACTAAGGAGATGAATGACGAAGAAGAAATAGAAGAAGAAGCCACCTGGGAAATAGCAGGTCAAATTAGGGTTACCTCCCCTGAAAAACCTAATCAGGAGGACAAGAACACTGAAGAAGTGTTCCAAATAGAAAATATGGAAATAAGCCATGGCGAGGGCACAATCCCTGAAGAACAAGCCCAGGCCCAAGAAAAGAAATAGTTGTTCCTTCGAAGAAAACAAATTAAATCCAAAGGTTGCGAAAGGAACAACAAAGGCTACTAAATGTAGTTAAACAACTCAGACAACAAATAAGGGTCCTAAAAATGGAGAGAATATAAAAAAGAACCCCTGGAACAAAGGATGCGGCCACCCAGATGAAGACCCATAAAATGAAGACCAGAAGAACTCAAACTAAACCCATTATCATTCAGGACCACAAGGAACAACATGTGACTATTACAAAAGCAGAGGCCCAAACAGAAGACACACCAGTCTATAATAAGGACGTCCAGACAGAGGCATTGTCGTCTAACATTACGACCGACCAAACAGTTCACGAGAAGGAAACAAAGACTATAGGAACTAAATGTTGCAATAAGGAGATCTAGGTAGATCTCCAGCCCAAAAATGTTTTAATGGACAATGATCCTAGGATAGTGAGACTGCAAGGGGATCTAGCACAGGCCCAACAGACGATAGACAAGCTCACAGAGGAAACGTTTCCTGAGGAGAAATATCAAAAGTTACATCAACAGGCAAATAAAATCAGTGCATGGGAGAGCGAGGCCTTCGATAGGTGTCAGAGGGTAGAGGAAAAAGTTAAAATGGTAACTAATAGACTAGACATAGTTATGAGTCAAATGGATACTCTCTGTTCTCTATATACTGATGTTCTAACATGTAGGGTAACTGCCAAAAATTATGCTTTGTTTTTTATGGAAAGGTACTTACAATTAAAAATTAAGGCTATCAAGGCAGGGGTGCCTATAAAGTTAAAAACTATTGATGATTTTATAAACTACTGTAAACATTATGGGGTAAAAGTCCAACGATTTCTATGTGAGTTTTATTTGCATAATTTTGTGTTGGATGGTGAAACGGAGGAGAGCCCTAGTCCTTTTGTGGGAGATATCCAGCCTCAGGCATTCATCTCTTTTGCTATTAACCAGATAAAGTGGCTTAAAGCCCATAATACCTTTCAGAGACAAGAAAACGGGTTAGATCTGTGGATAAGGGGTGAACCAAGAAACCCATTACAACTGTGGGATACGCATAGAAGCTTAATGAGAAAGAAGGATGTGATCTAGACATTGGGACCCATTCACACAACAATTTTCTAGCAAGGGGTAGAATACTTCCTATCTATCAAAGACCTTGCCATAGAAGAAGCTAAACTCCGATGGAAGACTTCCAATTGGAATGTTCAGGACAGAGATCCATTCAATTATGAAAATTTTAAGTTAGTTGCTGGTCGCCTGGTTACCTATAGCAACCTCATCTTGGGAGAAGGGCCATATTGGCTAGGTTGTAGGTTTCGAAGTCCAATTATCTGGTATCCTGCAGCAGGATATAAGGCCCTATATGAATTGCCTAAAGGCTAGACAGGGCATATTTTTTAAGTTTTAGCTAGACATCCTGGTTTTAGACCACTGCATGAAAATCCTTCTCCAACCTATTCCCTAACTACTTTGCATGTAAATTACAATGTTTTCATGAGGGCATGAAAAAGGGTAAGTAGGGGAGTGTGTTGAGCATTGGAAAAGGTATGTATTTACCACTTATTTATTTATCTTTTCCTTTGAATCATAACTTCTTTTCATTCTAATATGGTAATATGTTAAAGAATGATGATAGAATTAAGGATATTTGTGGTTGATGCAAAATGACTATTTATTGTCTTTTTATATACAGAAAGAGAAGAAAATGGAAAATCACTATTTAGGAGGAAAAGACAAAGCAGAAGCAACTATTGTCCCTTTGACATGAAGCCGTATCTAGATGAGGAGATCAAGATCAGAGCGCATGATCCAAGAAAAGGAAGAGGAATTTCAACATCAGCGCAAGAAGACAAAAATAACTGGAGAAAAAAGATATAGTGAATCCCTCAGGATCCTTTGATCCTGAGGGATCATTGTTTCAAGGCTTATTGGTACTCTTGATACTTCCGCTTGGCCATTATAAAAAGGGATAGCAATAGTAGCCGAGGGGGTGGATTTTTATTGTCAATCTGTAGAACTTACTATTTTAATCTTAACTTTGATCACTAACTCTCTTTGAAGAGCGATCGTTGTAACTCTTCCATTTATGATTAATATATAACTCAGTTGCGATTCCATTATCTGATTGTGGAGTAAACGCAGCAGTGCTTCCCTGGTGGCTAAGGGCCTGGCCCTAGTGGATCCACTTGCTCCTTATATAATTATTTTACAATTATAGTCGTGTATGGTTTGATTTCCTTTGCATTTCTTTAATTTTCTTTATTCAGTATCTTCTGTTCCTAAACATTTCATTGAATTGCTATGTTATATCAAAATTGTAATTGAATAGCAAGATTATTATTCACAACTTGAAATGTCATACTATTCATTTTGAAACAATATTACACTCTCTAATTTGGATACTGTCGTTCATTTACAGATTAATATTATTGTTCATTTATAGTTGCAATTGCTATTCATTTGACTATGGTTCACTTACAGTTGTGATTGTTATTCATTTGACCGTTGTTCCATTATAACCGCAATTGGCATTCCTTTATATCCGTGGTTAATAAGATCACTAATTCAATTACTCTATAGCTGTTTTGTGTTTACACTTAATTCGATTTGTTGTTCCTTTCTTAAATTGTTGTTCAATTTCTTTATTAGTTGAAGGTTGTTGTTCAATTCATTTCGGTTAAGATTGCTGCTCAATTCATTTCTGTAGATTGAGCTTTGTTGTTCGACCTTTTCAATAGAATTAGTTGCTGTTCCTTTTTTGTCAATCGTATTGTTATTTCCAGAATTTGCTTTGGTGTGGATAGAAATATTTACAACTGTAACGAACATTGACTACTATTGTCTAAGTTCTCAAATTGGAGGTCTTGTCTGTGATTGATTTTCATTTACATCAGTTTATAGGGAAAAGAGTTATCATTACTGCATCCTTGACTGATAATTGTTGTAGTTTCTTGAGTAAATGTTTTAGTTACAAAGCATTTAAGTTTCTTGCCATTACAATTAGATTTTGTTTCCAGCATTCAATTACTTTTGTAAGCACTATACTACAAACATTACTCTTGAAAAAGTGACCGAATCAGACTGAGTACACTCTTGAGATAGAAAATCATGCCTGGATTGATAATTAATGTAGGGTAAATAGGGGTTAAAAGACACCTTTTTATCTCCCAACACCTACAAAATCCAAAAATTCAAAAGAAATTAAATTATTCTTTAGTTCACATACTTTCACCTATGTCAATGCATTGCTACTACCATCAAACATTTTAACCTTAGATACTTCCGGCCTCAATACTCCTACAAGAAAAATTACTTACCATAAGAAATATACCACCTTCAACAATTTGATGAAAATAAAACCAACTTATATGTGGACAAATATGACGTGAAGCACCATTATATAATGACCATTCTTCATAGTATTGTGAGAAATTACATATAGATAATTCATCAACCAAACATGGAATTTATTCAACAAAATTTTATTTCTTTTTGTATTCTTCCTTGGATTTTTATCTCTTTCTCTTTATAGAAGACTCTTGTTGATGTGATTGGAAACACCATTTTGTTGTGCAGTGTATATAGTGGTTTTATGATTTTCAATCTTAGGTTCTTTGCAAAATTTTTCAAATTCTAAATATATAAGTTTTACTCAATATTTGACCTTACCCCCACCTACTTGCCTCCATTATCCATTTTTAAAAATTTGATTGTACCTCTTTTTCTATGTTCTACAATAACTCTAAATTTATTAAATATATTAAACATGCCATCTTTTATTTCTAATGTCTAGAACCATACCTTTCTATAGATATCATCCATAAATATTACAAAATATGATGAGCCTCTAAAATAAATTGTAGAGGATAAAGCCCGAACATATGAACGGATATAATATAGAAGATATTTACTCATATGACTTCCTATTTTAAATTTTTGTTTACAATGTTTTCCAAAGATACAATATTTGCAAAAAAACACACTTAAACATTTTAAATTTCGAAGTAAATTATGGTTTATCGGTACATGTACCTCTATCGCACTCATATAATCTAGTTTTTTATGCCATAAATGAATATATTCATTCACTTCATGGGATATCATTGTTTCTTCATTGATTACAATACTCCTTTCCATCTTGTAAAGGTTTATATTCCTCGCAGCCTTCATAACCACCAAAGTTCTCTACAGTACTTTTAGAGCTGTATCTTGATATGTCCATTTGTAATCTTCAAAATCCAAAACTCCCAAAGGGTCAACAATGAATACAAAAATGTAACTACCTTATCTTCATTATTGATTTTTACATCCACAATAATCAATAGCATATACTAGTTATTAAACAAATTTAAATCATTAACAATTATGATACCTTCTTTCATACATATATTGTATAGTTTCCTCTTCAAGTATTCAATTTATCAAGTATTTTGTCATATAAAGGATTTCCATTATGATCTAGAAACATGTTGGTGTTATTTATCTAATAATATTAAATAGGACACCATCTACTATACATAAAAAAATGGTGTTGAGATCTCTCGCATCTATAGATTTCCCTTTCTCATCATCACATAGTTTTCTTAAGGAATCCTTATTGCACTAAAAAATCTTGCATCTTTATCTCGAGTAATTCAAAGTTATTTTTACTATTACACTTCTCTATCTGAAACCTAGTGTTAATCATCTTAACTATTTATTCTCTACACATATGCTCCCTTAATCTCCAGGTAATATTAAACTACAATGTGGACAAAATCAACCCTTCTTCTTGATTATTTGATGGCCCCTTGAATTAGGGTCGACAACTACCTTCATAGTCTTAAATAGATTCCAACAAAATTTCATAAAAAGTATTGACTTTATAAAGAAATGGGCTTCATTGATTTAAAAATATGGTCGTACCTTCAACAACACTAGACTTCACTAGCAGAATAGGGCATGTGTTGTCCACAAAAAAATTTCATGGAATCAAACAAAAGCAGATTTAAAAATAATAATTTATTTAGTAAAGACTTAATTTCTCTAGAAAAATAAAATTGTTTGACCAAATCAACACATGTAGCCAAAATAAATAGAAAGAGCACCATGGTAGGTCTTACCTCTACATTACCTCCCCCTTTGCATGGACTTAACTCTGCATAGTGGAAAAAACCATTCAAACCTAAGATTTGTGTGGATGCCACATGACTTTGATCTTCTAGATGCATGTTCAATAGAATGATTCAAAAAAATTGCACAAAATTAAATTCAACCCTAAGTAATTCAAACACCTTCTCTACACGTCGTATTAATATTCTACTGTACAAGATGCAAATCTCACTTCATGAGTCACTTTTCTTCCTCTCCATGCAAATTAACAATCACTGGGACAAAATATGGTAATGTATTGCTTAAGAATAATATTACAATTAGGATTACATCCAAAATCAAGCTTATGAGATACATAGGCATACCTACCTTAACATTTTTACATTCATGAACTACTACCCAGTATACAAACTACCGAATATTTACTTGACATAAATTTTAGTTTTTACAATTTTATTTAATTGTTTTCATGAATTCTATGACATAGTTTGAGGACTAGGAAAAGGGCCAATAAATTTTTACATTAAGGCCCATTAATGGAACATAATACTTTTTTTTAGATTTTGAGTCTAAATTTTTTAGCTTAACAATACCTTTCTCTTTTTTAATGAAGTCGCAAATCATTTGGCAATTCTCACTTTTAGGAACAGAATTTCTGAGAAACTGAGAAAATCCTTCTTCCTTAAAATGATAGGATGCTTCCATTATTTATAGAATTAAATTGAAAACAATTAGAACAGAACCTTCTCAACCTCCAGATATAACTTCTAAATAGTAAACCAAATCTATGTTATGGTCTGAATAAGCAACATTGACTTCTAGTTGTTCAAGTATGGTTGAGAATGTCTAGGGAAACTATAGCCATAGATAAAGCACGTCTTGTTTTATACGATATGATTAGATCCCTTTCCTCATTTCATATTTCTACTAGAATTTATTTCTTGTTTGAAATATATGGTTCACATTTAAAGAAATAAAATTCATTAATATTTCCTTAAATACCATGGAATGCTAATAAGAAATTGATATATTTATTTGTAGATAAAATTGATATAAAATTATTTGATTTATCACTGATATTGAAATATTTTTTTAAATGTCAGATGTAACTCCATCTTAAGCATGGTAATAATTACCCATATCTCATATACTAGGTTGTATAAATCACCTTTCCACGTGATTATTGCATCGAGAGTAGAGGTTATCTAGAGGAGATTATCAGGGAGTTGTCGCTATAATGATAAATTAATTTTTCTATTAAAAAAATAGATAAACCTCCATCTATCAAACATGGAAAGAGAGATCAAATTTCTTAAAATGAAATTCTTTTAAGCATTTAATATGAAGGAATTAATATATGAAATGGAATTAAATGGTAAATAAATTTAGACATTAAAAACTTTGATCCCCGATCCAACTTTAAGATGGATGTAGACTAGTTTTATTTATTTAATGTGGTCAAGTTTTAATTATAGTAGACATTCAAATATTTTTTTGGTTATTAATATGCTTTTTTATTGAAATGTGTCAACTCCATGTTTACCATAGAAGAAATTGCCCATATCTCTCATAGTGGTCTATAACAACTACCTTTTATAAGAAAAAAATAATATCATGCTAGAATACACTTGCTACAACCTAGTATGAGAGAGATGTGCCATTCCTTCCATGCTCAACATGGAATTGACACGTAGCATTTTTTTTTTGTAAGTTAAAGTTTCATGCTTTTTTCATCAAAATTACGAAGTCCAAGAGTATGTTTATGTCTTTGGCTTACCAATGAGGAAGATAGACCAGGGATAGAAGAAATGTTTGTTAGTCATGAACCAAAAAAAGGTGAGTGGAAAAGAAACAACCACAAAGTATTAGAGTCATTCGTAAAGAGGGAAATCCAGTTGAGAGAATAATGAAAATAACGAACACAGTCCTAAATATGAGTAATAGAATAAAAAATAAATTAAACAGTATCATCAAGAAGAAAAAGGGATATTTAATTCTATAGGGTAGGTTGTGTCCTTGCAATGAGGAGCTCCAACAAGCCTTGGAGGAAATCCAAGTTCGAGACACACTAGGTAGCCTTCAATGTCCATGATAATAAGCTTTAAATCATCTAATTTACAAATAATTGATCCCAAATTTCCCTACAATCCACCAACACCTTCTTGATAATAGTCTTAAGCTGCTAGTAAAAATGCATTGTATACAGATAGAGGTTTTGTGAAACTTTGGTGTTCCCGTTGCCAAGGACCTAGGTGTCCAAGGTACTGAAAAATTCATCATTCAAGAATCCATGAGGCTCAAACTAAGCTTCCTCCTTGAGCACATTAAGCTTTGAATGAGTTTATGTCCATGAAACAATCAAGCTGATGCTTCTTCCCGAAAATTGGCATGTGAATCGCCAACATTTACCCAGCCTTTACCACTTCTACAAAAGAATTAACATTATCTATTTGTGGCTACATATGGGAGGAGGCTATGCACACAAGTAGACATCCCCAAATCATTAGGTTCAACTAAGTGCAACCAGGAAAAGACGTTAAAACCTTCTAAGTCCATAAGGAGTACGTTAGTGTTGGTATCTTCATCCCTCCATCAGTGATCAAATTTCTCTTTTTGCATGCATATTAGGTGTCCCATCCGATCAGCTATATTCCATTAGGTCATGGATCAACTGATGGTAGTGGTGCATTGTCAATTTCCCTCATGGAATTCACCTGTTCGCTTGTTTTCACATGTTTAGCTCATTTATTATCATTTTATGTCATTTCATTTCCAAAAGCCATTTTTAGGGTTTTAGGTCTTACTAGGTCTAGGGTTTGCCACCATGGTCATCAAAAACTCAATAAAAGGTCAGTAGGCAAATGAGGAGGTCTAATAAGTTCATAAGATCAAAATTTCACCAATGATATGCTCAATAAATGATTTTTACCTCAAAACTCTATTTTGAGGTGAAAACAGAGTTTTTATTTTCTATGTACAAAATTTATGTAAATTGAAATGTTTTCTATATGTAATAACTTCCAGCTGCCGCTTTTGCTCACCTTGCCAACTCCAGCCACTACAGACAAAAACACAAGCGTCAATGCATTAGTTTACCAAGTGATCAAGAAAAGTCAAGTCAAATGAAAAAACATAGCTTATGACCAAAAGTGACTTTGACATTAGAGAAGGGGGTTTGGAATAAGTAAAAATTAAAAGCTATTCATATATAAAGTGAAAGGAGTGCCATTTATCATTTCATTGTGCAAAATACCCTTGGAGAGCAAAAAATCGTGATTTGGAGGCAAATTGAGCTAAAGAAGTCAAAAACCCTGTTTTCCAAGCAAACTTGCCTAGTGCTGTGCATCAGAGGCAGTGTGCAGTGCATCAGACTGGCACTACTCATCAGTGACTTTCTACGAGTGTTAATTTGCATGGGCGCTGCGCATCAGGAGGGCACTGCGCATTGGGCCCAGTGCACTGCGCATCAGTCCAGAACTTGCCAAATCATTCCAAATCATTCAATAACCCTCAAAAAACGCTGCATTGTTATTCTACAAGTAAGTGACCATTGCCCTAGAGTTGAATTTGATATCATACTTCTGTTCTTCATGAGTTTTGCATGTTGAAAGTTAAACCCTAGCTTGTCTTCGTTATTTTCATTCCGTTGTGAAATTTTCAGTCCATAATCACAAACAACATCATTAAGCCCTTTTCCCTCTTTCATTTGCCCTAAATCACTCCGTTCATCCCATTTTCCATATCCCACTCCCCTAAAACAACTCATCCCTTGACCAAACCCTAAACCCCTCACTAAACCGTAGCTTCCCAAAACTAATCTCTCCATTCCCCAACTCCATCTCCCATTAGAAAAACCTCTTCCTACTCATCACCCTTGTCCTCCCTCATTACCATTTTTCACCATATCATCATCACATCACTTTCCTAAGAGAAGCACCAAGCATCATGGCAAGAAATAGTGAGTCAAGCTATGAAGAAGAAATACTAAGTGACAATTCAAGGGAAAGGAATGTACAGCCTAGGAGACCTCACAAGGGTGGGAAAATTATCAGAGAGGAACCTATTAGCATTGTTGAACTCCTTGCTTGCCCCCTTGCTACCACTTGTTTTAGATATCAATCTTGCTTTGAGTTTTGTGAGATGGTTGAAAGGGTTAAGTATCATCATGAATTAGCAAGACAATTTGTCATAAACATGGAAAATAATATGGTACACCTTGTTGGCATCAATTTCACCCTTTCACCAGCCATTATTGCAGAAGCAACTAGAATGCCAGATGTAGGGGAAAGGTGGAACAAAAGATAGAATATCAACAAGAAGCATTATGAACCATATATTAAGGCCAAATATCATGGTAAATTGAGCAGGGTGTTTCCTTTCAAGTTCTTGGAGGACTGGTATGTTCCACTTATGAAACTCATCATCAAATACTTCACATGTGAGGGTAGGTTCTCCAAACTCTATGCCTATCATATCAGATTACTTATGCACTTCACCAGGGTTAGAATGATGAGTATACCATATTTTATTTGCAAAAACATAGAGAGGATTATTGTGATTGCAAAAAGAAAACCATACCCACAGCAGCTCAACAGTATTTAACACTTTGTTGTCATCGAGATTATTATTTTGCATCAGTTCACTCAGTTGGGAGTACCATGGGACACCTTCATTGCCCATGAAATCTTCAAGGGGCCTCAAATTTTTGTAGGTCCTCAAGAGGAAGGTGAACCTTCCGGGCAACAAAAGGAGCCTGAAAGCAAAGTTGAAGAGGCTCACATTCCTATGTTTATAACTTATGAAAAAGGCACAAGGATACTTTTTGCAGCTACCAAACGAGTATTATCTCCACCAGGGGTGGAAGGGGTCTCGTTTTCTTCACCGGATCACAGGCAAATGCTATCTTAACCTGGGGGAAAGGGGATTTGCCTTCTTCATCAGCTGAATAGGTACAGGACAAAGGAAAGCAACAATTGCATGATGAAGGGCCTTCTGAAGGGCAAGATAGGGACTTTGCTATTATTGAGGAAGAGGACACTAATTGGGGGTCTCAAAGCCCAAGACTCAAGGATGTGATCATCAAAGAGAAAGAAGTTGAAATCCAAGCCTTATCACTTGACCTTGAGAGGGCTAAATGGATCATTAACTTCCTTGAGCAAGAGAGCAAGCAATTGGAGGAAAAACAAACAATTATGGAGCTGCAAACCATTAGGGAAAACCGGCAAGTGGCAAAAAGAACGAAAATCAAGATGACATCACTAGAGCAAGAAATAGAGGCTGACCGAGAATCATGGTTGGAAAGAGTGAATATCCATCGTGAGAAGCTACTTGATAAGGCTAACAAGGAGAAGAACATGTTACACCACATGGCTTATCATTACTTGGCTCGGAATAAAATTTGCAAGACAAGGATAAGAAGCCAAAAAGCTAAGTTAAAAAGAGCCTTAAAAGCCAAAAAGGAGCAAGATAAACTTAAGATTTTGGCTAAAGCTTCATTGGCTTAGAAAAGAAATTACTAAGCTTTCCTCTTGCCAAAATTGAAGCAATTTTGAGAAATTTTTGTCATTTCATAATTTTTAAATGCAAAACGCAGGAAATTTCATCTAATGCGCAGTGCCACCAACGCTGCGCATTGAGATGGCTTGGAATTTTTCAAAATGGCTTTCATTTTTGGATTTGTCATGGAAAAATACTAGATACTAGAAAGTTTCATAAAATTTGGAGGAGATCTGGGTCACCTAAAGGGCAAAAAACACCTAAAAAATGCCCTCTTTACCACTTTTTGGACCCACAGGAAGCAGTCTTGGGAGAAGTGATTTTTGAAGGGGCAAATGGACTCCAAATCCAAAAATTCTCATTGTCCTAGAAGGTAGACAGACATATCTTTCCAACAAGCCATCTTGGACCTAATTTGGTGAAGGGGAAGGCCTCAAAACTCAGCCTTGAAGTGCCACTGCGCATCAAGCTCACGGTGCTGCGCATCAGGCAAAATTTTGTCAATTTTGCTCAAAAACTCAGAATTTCGCCTAGTTTTCTATCAATTTGACTTTTTCTTCTCTCATGGTAAAATTCATGATGTAATATGATGTAAATTGATGTACTATGATGTAAAAATGATGAAAAATGACTTAAGGAGGTAGATACATCAGTTATAGGTGGTTTTGAGCTGAATGAATCAGTTTCCATAGTTTTAGAGGCAAGTTGTTCCACTTCCTATTTTTCAATTCCTAGTTTAGATCTTGTTGAAACAGCTCCTTGACTCATGGATTCGACCCTTGATGGCTAGCATAGGTGGTTTGATGCCTATATCATGTACTTTCTTGGTCATTTGTCAAGGTTGGACCCTTGTGGATGCATTGAGCTACTTTGTACATCACTTCTGCGGTTTGGCAAGGAAATAAACCAGGGTTTTGCAGCATTTTATGGGATTCTTGTGGTAATGTGAATTAGCATTGTTTTCTCCTCTGTTATTCAATTTATCTTATGTTTATATGTGCCAACATATATCTTTTTCTGCCTAACTAAATGAATCAAGTTTAAAGGGTGGAATCCATTGGTGTTTTAGTGCTCTGCCTTGGGGTTTATTTAGTTTCAAATGTTTTCTACTGTTTGAAGAGGACTCGTGACACTTGCATGCCCTCTACAACTCCTCACCGATCTTTAGACTCACCATTACATTCATTTCAAAGTGCTAAAACACTTGCCTACCTCATCCCACAGAAACCTTTGCAAATCTATGTTGATTTCCCAGACCCAAAGCTGCCTTCCTCATCTGATCTAGCAACCAACCATTAAAATCAATCAAAATTCCTCTGAACAAACATACCTAGCCCAAAATTAGTATTCATATCAGTCATCTCAGGTTAAGCATGGTTTGATGTTACCCTAGACCTGCCTTCCTTCAGCCTGAGGTAGATCCAGGCCCTAACAAAGTCCAAAATGAGTGGAGAAAGGGGGGATAATTTAAGAAGTTCTAAGGAGGGATGGAGAAGGGGATGGAAGATATTGCTAGAAAATAACATGAGGAGAGGGGAAATTCAAAGAAACTACATAAATAGAAGTGGAAATAACAATAGGTACAGTAGTGGAGCTGGCGACAAATATAGGCACCAAAGCATCACTAAAATCCTCATTACACCAATTCTGGTGTGAATTTTAACATGTTCAAAGTTATGGCACACTATGATGCATGCTGGTGAGTGACATATCCAAGGAATAAATATTAATCATGGGCGGATAGATGGATTGTATATCTTCTCTTCCACCACTCATTATTCCTCACATGGCATCCCCATCAAGGAGACAGGTAGCATTTCAAAAAATTTAATGACAAAAATGTTATTTCAATGTCACCCATAAATAGATATTCCAATGTCCAGCTTAAGAAAAACAACTTTTTGTCAGCTAATTTTCCATAAATTGATGCCTCTATGGTCTTACTTAATGCAAACCTAAAATAAAATTTCTTTGTGATGCGAACTAAGCGCAATATCCACAAGAATTGGCGGTATAACTAAGCACCAAATTCAAAAGGCACTAAGGTTTATCGGTTATCAGACCATCAAGTGATCACTTGACCAATAAATATTGAAAATAAAACAATATCCTTATCCCAAAGACGAGACTACACTTGATGGACAAAAGGTCTAATTTCCAATGCCATTAATTGGCAAATTAGCGCCAACAAGATGTTGACGAAAATCACTTAAACAGACTCAAAAGTAAAGAGTCGAGTAGTAGAGAACTCAATGGTGGGTTCTTGGCTATAGATAATAAAAGTTGATGTAATTAGTTTTCATCTATTGACCTGATAATTAATGGGACCGCATGTTGCTTGTCATGATGTTCTCACAACTCATATTTCTTCCTAGTTGGGTGGTGGTGATAGAGATGGTACAAAACAAAAAAAGTAAATCCCATACATCTACAAGTAATAACACACACATGTGGAACCTGATACTGAATACTAAATTTTGAATGAAAGTGAAGATAATCATTTTACAATCATGCACATTCCCTTTAAATAGGTCTCTCCAAATATCACTTCTTCTCTCTAAAAATTGCTTATTATATAACAGAATTGTATTAATAGACTTCTTTGTCAAATCCAACAACCCAAATCTACCTCCTACATTATCTAACAAAATACCATTATAACTGAATCATCCCTTTTACATAGAAACTGCATGACATTCGACTAAATATGTAACAATTTTGATTCCTTATAGACTATATCTAATTTAATTATTACAATTCAAATAACTTGGGTAACCAACTTCCCTTAACAATAAATTAGGGAACCAACTCCCTTAGTAAATGGGTTTTGACATAAAGAGGTCAAAGGTGAGTTTGACTTGTGGATGCTCCTGCATCAGACTTCTAGGGAAGAAGATAAATTTCCATTAGCTCCTCAACATCTGTGCCATATTTAATGATATCTTCTTTGGTCATCCATGTATTATCTTTGACTAGTTACTAGTTCCATTTGGCTAGATATTGAAGATACTCCTTACCTCTAGTTTTATTGACTATTTTCTGACCCAAGATTGTTTCAATTCCCTTCTGAGTTTCTTTGGGAAGTTTCTTCTTCTACTTTTTCATCTAAAATTCATCACAAACAGGTGCATCTATAGAAACATTATCTAGTTCCTTGAAGTTTTATAGGTCTACTTCATTGAAAATTGGTGATATTCCAATGTCCTGGGGAAGTTTTAACTCATAAGCATTGAAAGAAAATTTCCTCAAAATTTTACATGGACAAATTTTCTTGAGCTTAAGTTTGTTTTATGTTCCAACAAGAAACCTTTAGTTTGTTCCGATGGGAAACCTTTCCTTCCTTAAATATGCCATTACTAAGTAACCAACATCAAAATCTAGTTGACTCCTTTTCATTTATGGTCTCTATTTATACTTCTTGTTGTTTTCATGCAATTGTTTCTTGAATCTTTCCTATAAATCTTGCATACTTACTGCAAAATATTCACTTGCTACACTTTTGATCTCTTTCTTTCCCAAATTCCTTAGTTCATACACTCCCATGGGGTGCATTCCATATAATATTTGGAATGGGATCATCCTTGTACTCCAATTAGGTGATTCATTGTAGGAAAAATCATCTTGATCAAGTATTCGATCCAATTGCTTGTGATGTTCATTCACTAAAATTCCCAAAATGTTCCAAATACTTCTATTCACCACCTCTATCTGTCCATTTATTTGGGGGCAATAATCTTAACTAAAATTTAAACTTGTTCGTAGTTTTCCCAATAAAATTCTCGAAAAGTGGTTGATGAATCTCGAATCGTTGTTTGATACAATACTTTTTGGGATTCCGTACAATCTTACAATTTATTTAAAGAATAAAATTTCCACACTAATTACATCAATAGTTCTTATAAAAGAAATACAACATTTCATTTTGGAAAACCTATCCACAACAACAAAAATAGAATCATTGCCTCTATGTGTTTGAGTCAAACAAAAAACAAATTCAATGCTAACAAAATCCCAAGACATGCTATAATTTGCAATGGTTGGTAAAATCCTGCATTTTGATTCCTCCCCTTTTCCTGCTGACATACTCTATATTTTTCAATAATTATTTTCACATTATCTTTCATTCCTAACCAGTAATAAAAATAACTTAATATTGCAAAAGTCTTATCAGCTCCAAAGTGTCTTACCAATCCTCCACTGTGCTTAATTTTTATTAAGTTATTCCTCATGGAACATATAGGAATGAAAATCTTACCATCCTTGAACATCAAATCTTCTTGGATCATGTAACTTGACCATGGAGTTGAATTCATCCTCACTAGGATTTCACATGCTCCAAATGCTTTTGTGAAATCTACAATATTCTTTTATGTTTATTTGAGTTCATCAAATCTGGAAACATGGAATTGAAATTATTGTAGAATTAAATTGATCCTACTTAAATAATTTTCTACGTTTTTTGATTACCCATTAGTAATTTTTATTACAAAAGTGAAATTTTGCAAAAATTCCACCCATTTGGCATGTCTCTAGTTCAAGTTTAACTAGTTGCTTATAAATTGTAGAGCATGATTAAATAAGGAAAATAAATTCCTTGGGCATGAGATAGTGTGGCAAATTCTTCAAGGATTGTAGAATAGTGTAAAAATCCTTATCTTATGAAGAGTAATTCTTCATTCTTCATTTAATGTTTCACTGAAATAAGTGATTAGTCATTGTTCTTGGATCAACATAGCTCCAATAACAATTCTGTTGGCATGCTTTTCAACTTGAAATGACTTTCCAAAGTAAGGTGGTGTTCGAAAAAGCTACTCTATAATCATTTTCTTAAACAATTTAAATTTTAGTTTGTTTCAACATTCCACTTGAATGTCTGATTATTCTCCTTGATAGTTTCAATTACGAGTGCAAAAAAATTGCATACCTTTTTTTATAAATTTTCTATAGAAACTAGAAAGACTGTGAACATTTCTTATCTCAAACATGTTTCTCTAAATGAGCCAGTTAATTATCACCTTCACTTTATCTTGGTAAATATTCAATCCATCTTTTGAAATTACAAATCCCAAGTACAATAACTTGTTCCTCATGAAACTGCGCTTGTTTAAAATTTTCAACAATTTCCCTTTTTGCAAAGAGCTGAAAGCTAGCTTGAGATGTCTCATATTCTCTTCCTTTGTTTGGATATAAACTAAAATGTCATCTTGATACACTATTACAAAATTTTTTGAAACTCATTTAATACTTCATTTGTCAATCTCATAAAGGTACTTGGTGCATTTGTAAGACTGAAAGGAATCACAAGCTACTCATACAACCCATGATTTTTCTTATAGGAGGTTTCCACTAATTTCCTTATCTAATTGGGATTGGATTGTACCCACTCTTTAAATCAATTTTAGAGAAATATCTAACACCAGTCAAATAATGTATCAAGTCATCAATACATGGAAGTGGAAATCTATACCTGGTTATGATCTTTTTTATGCATCTAGAATTAGTGCACATCCTTTATCCACCAGGTGAAAAATGTGAAGTTGGGTAACACTTTTTAGTTCACATTTAATATCATAATCAAACTATGATATCTTATCATGCATATTCTTGAGTCTATTTCAATAAATATATCATATAACTTATAACCATAATATGCCTTATATTATTACATCTTTGTAAAAATAATATCTATAGAAGAACACAAATTCATAATTTTTAATCGAATAATCTTACTATATCCCATATTAAATAGTTCAAACAGGAATATTTCATCAAAGTTGTTACTTAAAATAACAATTTATTTATGCATGCAGAACCGTGACACACATAACAGAGTAGAGGCATGCAACATTTACCCTATTCAATAATTGCGCATCACCACCCAAATTCCATAATCAAAAAATAAAATATAAATATAAACAAAAGTTTATCAAACCATAGCAACAACTTGGGTAATATTCATGAAAAAAGCACATTCCACCCATTCATGAACTATATTCAACCGTTCCTACCGAGGGGAATTACATCTTCCCCCCCTTTTAATAGAAATCATCCTCGGTGTTTCCTTAATTCTATCTTTTCTTTTCTTTTAATATGGATAGGAAATGTCTCTTGCATTTCTTCTTTCATTTATATAACAGTTTCTTTTGTATTTAAGAGCTTCCACTTCACTTTATTTTGAGGGAAGTCTCAATTCCAGAGAAAATGTACTCTCATATTTATTTCATGTTCATTCCCTAACATGTTTTCATAAATGCTAAACATGTTCTTTCTATTTTCATTCATTCATTCCACCAAAGGATCATCCACCTACACCCAAAAAAAGATATACACATACACCCAAAATGGTTAGCAACATTAGTATGACATTACAACAATAACAATAGGTTCCATTTTTTTTATTGCACCCTTAACCACTGGATGTGCCAAGTAATATGGATCCCATGTGGTGGTTTTTCAACAAATTTTAGAGACATGAAATTTCCAAGTTCCTTTAAAGGCATTTATGCTACATCAATGAAAGTTAAAAATTCAGTTACTTACGTTGGTACTCTTTACCAATTTTCATGAATGTTATATCATTATTAATCCTTCCGCTAAAGGGGCTTAGTCAACTATGTCCTAGGTGTTTTTCCCCTTCTTTCATTCATGTTCATAGAAACAAGCATTATACTGCAATAGTATAGAATTCATAGTACCAACATCGGTAATCCATGTATCATAGTTAAAAAAATTATATGTAGTTTCACAGATCTGCAACATGGCTTTTTTCACTTCATGCACTATTTTCCTTTAACTCATATAAATGCTTTTTTCCTAACCACTTGTTAGGAAACTCATTTTTTCTTTCATTTAACCACAATTTACGGTGGTATTATATTTTTCTCATGGGTTTAGATAATACTTAGTAGGTCCTTCCTTTAAGTGACTCTCCCATTCTCCTAAGGTATACTCTTGTCACCAATTCTCTTGGTTACTATTTCTTTACCTTTCATCTCGTATAGGTCCAAGGACCATTTGGTCCTTCTAGTTTACCAATGAAGAATTTATTTTCCTTTTTGCTGGACCATTGTAATCTCCACCTAAGAATTTTCATATATATATATATATATCTATATATATATATATATATATATATCTATATATATATATATATATATATATCTATATATAACCTCCTTTTTTTGCTTCTATTGGTCACACTTTGTGCTCCAATTATTAAGGGTATTCAAATATTTAAACTTAAAATTTCTACTCCACGGGGAATTAATTCGCAAGATTTCTCAATTGAGGAGATAAAAAATTCATCTATCTCCTTGGTACATATTACTAACTCATCTATAAATAATATTAGTCTTTTTGAGCAAGAAAATTCAAACCATCTATGGTGGTTTAATTCTTGGCTATAAGTGTATAACTTTTAGTTTCATTAAGATTCAGTTATGTTGTTAGAATTTATTTTTTTGATACAAAGGTTTCAGTTGTGCCTGTTTAAATTTTAAATATTCTCAAGAAGACTCCTCTTTGAGTGCCTATAGTATTTTTGTACACTATCTTTGCTGGATACTGGTTCTCAATCCGTCTTTTAAGCCATTTTCTATTGGTAATTATATACCTTAAAATGTATTTTCTTTTTATGTTAAAACCTTTCCTATCTCAGTCTCCACACGCACACCTCTATATATTTGTATATATTTACTCATGGATATGTTATTTCCTAAATATCCTAATTCCTACTAGAAGATTCTTCCTATTGTATAGAAGATTTATTTTGAACAATTTGTTCATTTGGAGCATTTTATTATAAGGATGTTGTACCACTTACTCTGCCTTATTAACTTATAAGACTTACAAGTATTTCCACATGAGATGGTATATGTTTCCCTTCCATTACATCTCGTTCTACAACAAAATATTAGTACATAGCATGATTACATGCAGTTATGAAGTTATTCCTCCTTGGATATGCATGAATATCAATTACTTCATGTACTCTGTAATAACTAATTCTTCAATATCTGTTGTATTCATACTCTCCATCTTCCTATCTGTTCTCTATAATTTAATTTTCATTTCCTTATTTTATTTAGTGAGTACTTTTTTTGCATAATTATGGCCCCGATACAACATTCTTAGTTGATAATTCGATGCTAGAAAAATATATGCATCAATGTTTTTTGTTCAGGGCCATTTATATCTCCCATCATTTTTCTGTGTAATATTTACTTCTGACTATTCTTGTGTTTCTTACCATATCTCTCTACCTCCACTAATTTGTGGTTCATATCATTTATTTTTATAAGTTTGGCTTTGACATATAAGAGATCATTTTTCTCTAATGAGTTCCTTATATACGATAACCTATCATAGCCCACAATCTATTTTATATAACCAAGTAGTCAGAAGATGAATTATTACTATATATATCTCCCTTTTCATTAGGGAGGACAACCTACTACAGTAAAAAAAGAAATATAATAATAGGACTTAAAACATTTGTGACTTTTACTCTAAAAGATATCCAGTTTGTAACAACTGAGTTTATACCTTTTTTATATTGTCTTATTTATACATTTATAACCAACAACGGAATCATTTTTTATGTTATTATACTTTATTCACCAAAGCTGCAAGCTTAAAGTAGCCAAAAAGAAGTTACCTCTCTTCTATATCAAGTTGGTGCTGAAGTAACATTATTGAATCTGTAATACTTGACGCTAATAACAAAACATCTATGCAAAATATTTGGACAAACGTATTGCACCTATTACATCTCTCATCTATTGGATAATGGTATTTCACTCTTTTTATTTCTTAGCATGTACATATATACCATAACTTGCTTTTATATTTTCTTCATAGCTATCACTAGAAAATGCCTCTTCCGCTAATATCATTCCATTTTCTTAATCTATTTAATTGAGTAGTGTTTTTGTTTTTGTGTCTTATTGTAGCGGCTGGAACCACCCTCCAAAATTTTTCCTTAGCTTCGTTTTGGAACCTCCCTACCAACCTTTCACAGCACCTTGTCTTGCTCTGTCAACTAGACAAGCTTCAGTGTTTCTCTTGCACAAAGCTAGCCTGTCGATCAAAGCTTGATGCATTCCCCTCACAGGCTGATCACCCAGATTTCATCTAGCTGCAGGCTGAGCAGCTCCCCCAAGAAATTACAAAATTCTAGAGGACAACAAGTCTTCTCTCTAGAAATTGCGCAATTTTATCTAGCAGCCTGCTCGGCTCTAGAATTGCAATCCTGCCACACAGTCTTCACCCAGAAAATTATGCAATCCCTCCTAGTAGGCCTACTCAGCCCAGGAATTGCACAATCCTGGGCAGCAGTCCGCTATTCTACTGAGAAATTGCACAAATCTCCTAGGAAACTAGCCCAATTTCCATCTAGAAATTAGCATTTCCTCCCAGCAGTTGAGCAGCCTCATGCATGAGTAGTTGGGTTGACCAGTTCCACCCAGGACCAAGGAAACTTGACTTGCATGCATGACTTTCTTTTTCCTAGAATAGAAAAAGGCAACATACAAAAATCATCCGATAATTTAGGGAGCTATTTTTAGTAGCCAGAGGTTACATGCAATATCGTTTTAGAACCTTTCCTCCAAGTGTCTCTTTTTTCTTAGATTTGTGGCATTTGCATCATGAGCTAAAACTTATTTATTAGACGCATTAGAGCTCATTATTTCACATCAATCTTGGAGCTCAGACATCCCACAATACATCTAGGACTCTTTGACACATCCAGCTCAACTATTCACGTGTAAGTGGTCTCAACTTATCGTTTTCAGCATTTATGTCGCTTTTTATGTTTTCACTTGTGTGAGTGCTATTTGGTTGATTTCTTTGAACACTTGCTGTTGTTTACATGCATACTAGCTTGTACTAGCACCATTTCATTTTTCGTTGTTATCTCCCTACTATCACATGCATGAAATTGTTTTGCATGAACGGTCACTGATTCGACGACTCGCTTTATCCACATGCATGTTGATCTTCTTACTGAATATTTCGTTCAATGTTTTCATGCATGATCAATCACTTCTTCTTTCACTTATTGTCACCATGCATTCACCTTTAGATTTTCTTTTAGTTGCCCATTGATGCATTTGGCAACCTTGGCCCAGACTCTGCCTCACCGAGATAGCATTAAGCAATCCAAGGAAAGAAGGCTTTGTCTTCCTCTCTAGAAATGTGAATTTCTGCCCAGGCACCATCCTCCAAGATTGCTTTACGCATTTCTAAGGGATAATGACCGCTCGACTAGAAAATTGCACAATGCAGTCCCTGAGCCTATAGTCATTGCTAGTTGGAATTGCGCATTGCGCAATCCCAGTAGTCAACAGTCAGCCTGGATTACACATTGCACAAATCCAACAACCAGTCTTACCTCCCAGATAGCCCAAACTACCTTTTGCGTAGTTCTGGCAGCCGGTCATCCACCCTCCGATAAGAAATTGCGCAATCTTTAACTGTCATTCCCCAGGTATGTGTTATATCATTCCCCAAATTTTCTTTGGTTTTGGCTGACAGATTTCTACCATGCATGTCGCTTTGTCTCCAAATATTTCAGGTGTTCATCTTCCTCTTAGCAGTACAGGACCAATGGCCTCCAAGAGAGCAGGATCAACGGACACTAATGGAAGTGCAACTGGAGTAGTAGTTGAGTAGTTGTCTGCATGTCTACCAATCTATGAAGATACGAAGTTGTTTCTAGACAAGGACATCAAGCTGAAATGGAAAGAGGTCAATGAAGAATTTGCAGGAACTTTTGGGGAAGAACTCGAAGACCATCAGCTGTATGTGAACATTCACAAGTCTGGCTTGTATTGGATTGCATGCAGAGGCCTCGTGTTCCCATGCGCAGACATGATACACTGGATTGTCTCTCACAGTAATCTCGAGATGTTGACTCTCAGAAGTGTTAGTGGGACGAAGCTTGTGACCTTCTAGGAACATGATTATGATCAGATGTATCAGATGTTGAAGCCCGTGACTATCATGGAGACTCGTTTCAGCTTAAGCAGCAGCAGTGCCAACTCCAAAGACTTTCTGAATAACTAGGTAAAGGAGTCATCTAGATTCAGAATGACACCCAACCATATCTATAAGAAGAAGATGTTGCGGAAGGCGTATCAATAATTGCTCATATTTGCATGTCGACTATGTGGCCAAGAAAGCACGGAAGACAGAGAGGGTAAACCATGTAAATAGTCTGGAATGTTGTCTCATAAGCTGAAGGAACAAGTAGTGAAGGCTCGATAGTCACTTGGATGTATTCAAGGAGAGATCTACATGTCCGCCTACATCGTAGATGCAATGTGTGCCCAACAGGAGTTCCTGGGCTTGGAGTGGGCATGGTCACTGATGCAGACTACCTTGAACACATATTGTAAGTTGTTGTCCGAATGCAGCTTCAGAGAAGTAACCACATGACTTTCTGATCATTTTGTCACCCCAATTTACAAGATTATATTTGAAAAGGATCCACCCTGCATATCGAAGGAAGCAATGGCGGCACTGATAGACATTGTTGATTGGTATGCCTCATTGTCTGGCACCTTCATATGAATGTTCATCACAGAGAAGCCTCTGCATGTTCTACCAAAGTTTGCCTTGGACATAGTCGTCATGCAAGAAGTAGCATATCACATATTGGCAGGATTGACAGCTAGACTACACTGGAAGAAGAAAGCCCCTTTGTTCGCTCTTCCATTGCAAATTTGGTTTATGAGATCTGGAGTTTCAAGTAAGTGGATATTGAAGCAGAACTAATGAAGAAGTATCCATTCGACCTCCAAAGCTACAATCCATATGACCCACATTGTATTGTGAAAGATCACTACACGAGAGTACAGTTCAACTGGATCTACGAGGCATTTCATTAGGCCGAGGAGGACCCATGAAGATATTGCTACAGTTTATCCAGACCCAATGAACAGGCCGGCTTCACTGTGGAGTGGTTAGCGAAGCAACGTGAAGCAACGTCGCGGAGAGCACCAACACCAACAATAGTAGTAGCAGAGGCAAGCATACTAGTGCGTGACAAAGGCAACAGGAAGATTGTCGATCGCATGGAGGAAGAGAAAAGCTGCAAGTTCTGAGCAGATCCATTGGTAGAGAAAGAATCTATGGTTCAAGGATTGTGTTGAGTACATAGTGAGAGCCCATTGCAAAAAGCTGAACATTTCTTTGGTTAATGCAATGGAGGCAAAAAGACTAGTGAATTCAAGTACAAGTTTAGTATTTCTCATGTTCAAGCCAAATGATGATATTGTTTATGAAAATGTTGTTGCATGTAATGCAAGTTTCAATTCTGATTTGGTTGGTTCAGTTCATCAGAGTGATGAAGTATTTCAGATTTTGAGAGAATTGTCCTTCAACGAGAAATAAAACTCACATGAAATATCTTTGCAGCAAGAGGTTTGTCTTTGTGATGTTAGCATGCAAGGGTTGACAAAATTGTAATGTGTAGAGACATCGATGCATGCAAAAGTTTGTTGAACAATGTAGGAATTTACAAGGTAAGTTCCTTAGACAGAACACCAAAGGACACCGCTCATAAACAGATCACAGATCAATATGCCAGTATTCTTGACGTGGTTAAAACCCTCAAAGAGGGAAACATTCCATGGCCTGAGCCAACACGACCATTTTAGGCAATTTATTAAGAAAAGAATGAAAATTTACATAAGCTTCTCCCATCAACGGTTACCCTACAAATGACCCTCCATGCTCTTTAAATAGAGATCGTGGACCAATCGGGTGTTAAACCACAGATCAAGTGTTGGTAATGCCAAGAAGAGAATGAACCGTCGAATCACTACATACTGTGACCATCGGATTGTAAGTTACAAAAGTACATAGTAAAGAAACACACTTTACCTAACTCTACACTAGACCAAGTTATACTTAACTATTTCCTATGTGTCGAAATATCCTAACATCCCCCCTTAAGAACAACTTGGGAGAGGATTGAAGGATGTACAAATATGAAAAAATAGGAGAAGGAAGGAGGCATTAGAGCCTATCCCCACTTAGTGACAAATTTCTGAACTCCAACCATAAATCCAAGTTTAGTAAACTTTGCCTCCTTGAGAGCCTTTATAAATATGTCTGCAACTTGATTATCTATTGAACAATATTGCAGTTCAAGAACATGGTCATGAATGAGAATTATGATGAAGTGCATGTCCAATTCATTGTGTTTGTTGCACTAATGTTGGACTGGATCTTTGCATAGTTGAATGGCACTTTGATTATCACACCAAAGTGTAGTCGGATGCTACCTCTGAAAACCAAACTCTGACAGGACCTGATGAAGCCACAAGGCTTCCTTACTAGCTTCTACAGCACCATGATACTTTGCTTTTACTGAATAAAGAGAAATGGCACTTTTTTTCTTGCAAGCCCATGTAATAGGTCCTTAACGAAGCGTGAACACATAACCTGCAGTAGACTTCTAATCATCAGGGTCACCAGCCCAATCAAAATCAGTGAAACCAACCAATAGAGGAGATGCTTCTGCACTGTAATGAATCCCAAACTAAACTATACCTTGAACATAATGAAGTATTCTTTTAGCTTCTTTCCAATGACTTTCATATGGGTTTTTCATAAACCGAGTAATAAGGCCAACAAAAAAGGAATGGTTAGGATAAGTATGGGTCAAATACAAAAGTTTTCCTACAAGTTAGCGATATAAGGTAGCATCAACTTCAGGGGAAGTACAAGTGACTAAATGTTTGGCTCTAGACTAAAAGCGAGAAGTGGTTGGCTTACATTCTTCCATGTGAAAATGGCGTAGAAGATCACAAGCATACTTGGACTAGGAAAGGGAAATACCTTCCTTGGATTGCATGACTTGAAGACCAAGAAAATAATGCAAGTGTCCTAAGTTTGTCATTTCAAACTTCCTTTTAAGGCTGGACTTCACAAGGTTTATAAGGTTGGGATCACTACCAGTAAAGATAATATCATAAACATAAATAACAAGAATGATAAGAGACTTTCCCACTTTCTTGGTGTAGACAGTATTGTCAGAATGACAGCTAGAAAAGCTAGTTTCTAAAAGAAAGCTATCCATTTTGGCATACGAAGCCCGAGGGGCTTGCTTGAGACCATAAAGGGATTTCTTAAGATGATATACAAGACTTTAGTCTATTTCTATAAAGCTAGTAGGTTGTTCCATATATATTTCTTGATGCAAGTTCCCATGCAAGAAGGCAGATTTAACATCCATCTAATGGATTTCCCATTTGAAAGAGGTAGCAAGGGAAAGAATAAGGTGGATAAAGTTCATTTTCAAAACATGGGAGAAGGTTTCAGTATAGTCAATGCCTTCAACTTGTGAAAAACCTTAGCAACAAGACGATCTTTATGTTTATAAACTTTTCCATTTGGTCCATACTTGGTTTTGTAAACCCATTTGCATCTAACAAGTTTTCGTCCCTTTGGAAGAGGAACAAGATCCCATGTATCATTTTCCAATAATGAATGATATTCTTCATTCATAACTGTGTCCTAATCTGGATGGCATGAAGCTTCTGCAAAGGTGTCGGGATCATAATTCGTTGAAGCTTGAGCCAGTAAAGAAGAGGCTCTATTGAACTGAGAACGTGTACATTGTTGATCTGTAGGATCACTGGCAAGAGCACCAACAACATCCCGAGTAGCACGGACCCATTTTGGAAGATGAGGAGCTGAAGGAGGATCCTAAGAAGGTGGGGGAGGATTTTCATCGTCGCTATCATAATCTGAAAAAGAAATATTTTTAGAAGTAGAAGGGATATAGAGAGGTGGCACATCCGCCGAACTAGGCTCGTAGGCCAATATATTTTCAGCAAACTTTACATCTCTTCTAATGATAACATTTTTGGACTTAAGTGGAATAAGTCTATATCCTTTGACATCTTAAGAATATCCAACAAAAATACATTTTTCACTCTTAGGTTCTAAAGCATTAGGTTTCTCATTTAGAATATGGGCCCATGCTTCACTTCCAAAAACACGAAAGTGACTTACATCTGGTTTAATTGAGCTCCATGCTTCTTCTAGAGTGATATTCTTTAAAACCTTAGTAGGAGTGTGATTTAATATGTAATTTGCACAACTAATTGCTTCTGCCCAAAAATTAAGACCAAGTCCTTTAGATTGAAGCATATAATTGGCCATTCCCTTTAAGGTGTGATTCTTCCTTTTAGCTACACCATTTTGTTGTGGAGTATATGGAATAGTATGTTGCATTTGAACTCCATTCTCAGTGAAAAAGTTGATGAATTTTTTGTTAACATATTCTTCGCCATTATCAGATCTTGGCTTAAGAATTTGATGTCTAGATTATTTTTCAACAAAGGCCTTAAAGGCCAAGAACATGTTAAATACTTCACTCTTGAGTTTTAAGAAGTATACCCCAGTGTGTCTGGAGAAATCATCAATGAAAGTTAAGAAATACTTGTAGCCAAAGAATGAAACAACTGGAAGTAGACCACATAAATTACTATGCACAAGCTGTAAAGGGGTTGAGGTGTACCAAGAGGCACATTTTTCAAAACTATCCCAATGATGTTTTCTGAGTACACATCCAGAACAAGCACCATCTCTGCAAGATGCCATTGGAAGACCTGTCACCATATTTTCTTTACATAGATTTTGAAGGGAGCGATAGTTTAAGTGACCAAATCGCTCATGCCAAAGTTTGCTCACTTCATCATTATGAGCAACAAATAACGAGGGAAGATTTGATGGCCTAATGTTGTTAAACATATACAACCTTGTAGAGTCATCAGAAATGCTAGTAGCTAAAATCTATCTAGGATCTCTTAGGTCCTTAATTACAACATTGTGAAGAGAAAATTCAACGATTTTAGCTTCACCTGAATGAGTTATCTGATATACAAATAGAAGGTTGCAGGATAAACTTAGAACACATAATACGTCATTAAATTGACCATTGTCTAGATCAACAGTTCCAGTCCCTACAACACTAAGATATCTATCATCACCAACATATATATTTTTGGTGTTACAATCATTTAAAGAAGAAAACATGGCTTTGTTTTTGGCCATGTGATAAGAAGCTCCATAATCAATGAGCCACTCATGCGAATGAGAAGAAGAAGATACATTTAGTGCATAACCAGACTGAGATGCTTGACAACCACATGCAGGAAGTGTTATTCCTGAAGATGAAGTTGAAGTTGAAGAGTGCTCCAAATGGATGTTATGCTTCTTCATTTTTGCTTCCAAGGCTTCATATTTTTTAAGCATTTGAATTCTAAGTGGCCATCTCGATTACAAAAGTGGTAATGTCTATCAGTGTTCTTCCCTTTTTTTTTTTTTTTTTCCTTATAATTTTGTTGAAATGATTTTTCATTTTGAGGCTGAAATTGTTTAGGACCCTTGTTTGGTTTATGACCATTCTTTTTAGGATACTGCTTATTAGGATTCTTTGGATTTGGTTGTTGTTGGGCGGCTAAGGATTTCTTAGAAAATTTCCAAGATTAAGAAGACCAAGATATAACAACTTTTCTTGTTATCTCATTAGAGAATCACAAAAGGAATCAAAAGAGGGGGACTTGTAGTCTTTTCCTTGAGAAATAAAGGTTTCTCTAGTAGAATGGAAGGTGGAAACAAACACAGAGTAGGCTGGTCCCATCTTAGTAAGAATGGAATAGATAAGGCTACTATCTTCTTTCTTAATCTTAACACCTTCCAAGAGAAGTCTAAGGGTCTTGAACTTGGAAAAAAATCTTCAATGGAAGAAAAATTATTGGGGTCCAATGTAAGCAACTCATTTTCGAGTTGATGGGCTCTAATTTCATTTTTAATTCCAAAAACTTTAGTGAGTTGTTTCATTGCTTCATTAAGAGTATCGAGTTTCGTGATATGGTATCTATGGTCTAGCGAAATAGACATCCCTATCAACCCACGTGCTTGATCTTGCCTATTTTCCCATTTGGCTGCCTTATCTTCATCTTGAGGTTTGGTTTCTTGGCCTGAGGCTATTCTATAGAGACCTTTACTTCTAAGTAAATCCAAAATGTGGGACCACCATTGGAAGTAGTTGGCAATGTCAAGAGTAACTTGGCATGGACTTTCAATTTTAATAGAAACAGAAGATGTACATGCAAAAACCAAGTGTTCCAATGGAAAGATCTCGAAAAATTACGTTGATTAAAAAAACAGCTCTGAAAACGACTTCCGGATGAAGAAGTTATGGCTTTTTGAAGAAAAGTTGTTGAAGATTCCAACGAAGTGTGTGAATGTGCGGAAATGAATGATAATGTTATATTTAAAAAAAATCCCCCCCTTCCAAACTTAATATAATTAGCTCACTTTAATTTCTTTTTTTTTATATGACTCACTTTTATAAATAAGTGAAAGTCACTTTTACAATGGTACTTTATGAGCTACCGACTAAATTGTAACTTAAATAAAAGATAAAGAGACTTTAGAATTATAAGTGACTCACTTTTGTAATGGGTGAGAACATTTTTACATAAAGTAACTTTAAAACATAAGCTAACAAAAAGAAAGACTTGAACCCAAGACCTCTAATATCATAAAGTAACTTTGGACCAGGTGAGCTAGTTTAAAAGGTTAGTAATTTTTTGAAAGAGGGAGGGTTTTTCTTTTTCTTAGTCACTGAAGCTTTGGGGTGCATGCTTACTTGAGAAATATCTTTTTTTGCATACAAAACAAAAACCACAAAAGCCAACACGGACATACAAAAAAAAACAAACCTTATGGTTTGAAGTTAGCTTTACCTGGAAACTAAAAATTTTCCTCATTGTTTTTGATTTTCCGAGATCACACTAAGGCACGACGGAAGAGAGCATACACATCAGAAAAATTCTTCCTTTCTATTTCTGAGTTGCCCAGATCACATAGAGTCATGGGCAAAAGAGCATATGGATTAATGAAAGGTATAGATCAGGTAATAAAAAACAAAGAGATAAATAAACCAAAATAAACAGAAAGAAAATAACTAAAAACTGAAAATAAACACTGTATACCTCCAGATCTTAAACATGACGTAGCTAGGGCTACTGGAAATCTTTTCGCGCGAAATGAAAGGTGTTCCTCACTGGAATGGATGCTCCTAACATAATAGATCATTCTTCTTGGCTTGAAAGCAGTTAGAAACAATAGATCTAGGAAACAACAGTCGGATGCAGTTCTACTAGCGTCAAATTTGGATCACCAATGGATGTGGCCCTTAAATAGCTCTGATACCATGTAGGAATTTACAGGGTAAGTTCCTTAGACAGAACACCAAAGGACACCTCTCACAAATATATCATAGATCAATACACCAATATTCTTGATGTGGTTAAAACCCTCAAAGAGGGAAACAGTCCACGGCCTAAGCCAACACGACAACTTCAGGCAAATTATTAATAAAAGAATGAAACTTTACATAAGATTCTCTCATGAATGGTTACCCTACAAATGACCCTACATTTTCTTTAAATAGAGATCATGGACCAATCGGGTGTTAAGCCATGGATCAAGTGTTGGTAATACCGTGGAGAGAATGAACCGTCGAATCACTACATATCGTGACCATCGAATTGTAAGTTACAAAAGTACATAGTAAGGAAACACACTTTACCTAACCCTACACTAGACCATGTTATACTTAACTATTTCCTATGTGTCGGAATATCCTAACAAACAATGGGCTCCATCAATCGTCCCTTACGCCATGTTGTGAACCAATGGTTATGGTGCCAAAGAGGAATGGCAAGTATTTCAAGAAAGAGGACAAAAGAAGTAGTTTTCGCCAAAGCAAAGTTGTAACAAGAAGTCAGTGCAAGAATATACATAACACCAAAGAAGAATGGTTTGTATGGATTTTAATGTTGTATTTTCTTTGTAGCACTTCTACTACATACATGTATTTGAATTATGGCAAAAAAGAGTCCTTTATTGAAGAAATTGTCCACTTGGGTGACATAAACATGTTGAGAAAGTTTTCTTATTCACATGTCATCTATGAAGGAAAATTGTTTTATGTTTTGAAGGTACCAAAGTACAAGTTGGGTTTCACTTCTTTGATGCATTTGGAATGAAACCCAACTTGCACTTTGATATCTTCAAAACATAAAACAATTTTCCTTCATATATGACATGTGAATAAGAAAATTTTCTTAACATGTTTATGTCACCCAAGTGGACAATTTCTTCAAGAAATGACTCTTTTTTGCATAATTAAAATACATGTATGTAGTAGAAGTGGTACAAAGAACATACCACATTAAAATTCATACAAACAATTATTGTTTGGCATTATGTATATTCTTGCATTGACATCTTGTCACAACTTTTCTTTGGCGAAAACTACTCTTTTTGTCCTCTTTCTTGAAATAATTACCATTCCTTTTTAGCACCATAACCATTAGTGCACAACATGGTGTAAGGGATGATTGAATGAGCCCATTGTTCAACAAACTTTTGCATTGAATTGGTGTCTCTACACTTTGCAATTTTTCAACCCTTACATGCTAACATCACAAAGAGAAGCCTCTTGCTGCAAAGATATTTCATGTGAAGTTTATTTCTCCTTGAAGGGCGATTCTTTCACAACCTTAAATACTTCATCACTCTAATGAACTAAATCAACCAAATCAAAATTGAAACTTGCATTGCATGCAACAACATTTTCATAAACAATATCATCATTTGGCTTGAACATGAGAAATACTAAACTTTTACTTGAATTCACTAGTATTTTTGCCTCCCTTGCATTAACCAAAGGAATGTTCAACATTTTGCGATGGGCTCACTATGTAATCAACACCATCCTTGAACCAGCACTAGCACCAATAGTAGTAGTAGCAGAGGCAAGCATACCCATCCGTGAAAAGGGCAAGAGGAATATTGTCGATTGCATGGAGGATGAGCAAAGCTACAAGTTCTAAGTAGATCCATTGGTAGAGAAAGAAGCTATGGCTATAGAGGTGAAGAGGCAACAACACAACAAAAAAATCATGCAAAGGTAGAGGGAGAAGAGAAGAATGGAGAAAATAGAGAAGGAGTTGCTTGAGTTGAAGGAAAAACTTTACAAGGAACAAGAGCTGTAGAAACAAGAGAGGTAAGCGCAACAACAACAGGTACAACAGGGGGCGCAACATGTGCAGACAGATGAAATAGCACCCATAGAGGTACTGGATTCATCATAACAGTTGGCATTAGGAGAACACAATGAACCATCCTAGGAGCAGGACTTCGCTCAAGAGATAGAGCAAGCACTTCAATAGTTGGATACGGATATGGAGCAACGAGAATCAGAACAGGACATCGACCTTATGCCTCACCACCAAGAGGTTTATTTACCTACTTGACCGAATCTAGATGATGAGCAATTCTCAAGTGACTAAGGAGGCATTGAGATCCTCAGAGATAAGCCAGAAGGAGAGATGCACATCATCTCATTCGACGAGTCTCAATATATATTTGTGCAGTCTCGTAGAGTGTCGACCCCAGATGATCATACATCTCCTACACAAGCTGAGGAATGAGTGATCATGTATGACATGCGTAAACATCCTCCAGCCTTCGCTGATGCAACCATAGTGTATGCCGAAGCCAATAGCTCAAGTGTTTGCTTTCTGATAGCTGAAAATGAGTGAATGGCTAAGGAACTTCAGATGACCAAGCAAGGAGGAGAGTTGGTGATAACGTCTACCCAAACTGAAGTGAATAAGGCAATACTAGATGAAGTATTGCCCCTTAACACAGTTATGCGAGCGTTGTACTCCAATTTTGGCACCATGCATAAGGCAGTTGTCCATGTCAATGGACGGCAACATCGATGTGCTAGAAGAGCATGTATCTTGATGAACATTCATGTTGTCGTTGACTATATGCAAACATGGATGATGAGATATAAGGGATCCCCACTTCACTTGCCTAAGATGATGAAGGTCAATGCAGTCGAGCTAAAGGCACGTATCCGGAGTCAAATCCAGAACTATGAAGAGCTCCTACAGCTCATCACTAGTATACAAGCTTCCCATGCACATTTGTTCAAGAATATGGATGTTGTGGTGTGCGCACATGCGATCCTATCGATTGGGACTCTCACCCAAATGAAGACAAAGGCACTGGTCTTGCTTGAGCTTGACTTGTACTTCGACAAGTTGATGTCCATCACCCATAACCCAGACTTGCCCATTAGTGCAGACATCATGCACAAGTATGTTGTTGGTCTGACCGCATTGAGGACAATGATATGCATGCTTACATACACGTTGGACAAAGGAGCCGAAGCAGTGTACCCAAATGCTATGGAGGTAAGAGTCAGGTTCCAGAAAGATGTCACCTTAGAGCACACAAACACCATCACGAGCTACCAATCTTGGCATCAGTATGTTACTGCTGATCAGCACGAGGATGTTGAGGAGTTAGACTTCCATGGTTGTCTAAGTCATAGTGATGTCTAGCATGGCTTGCTGAAGCCATTTCTCTCACATGGGTACATGTGCATTGTAATGTAATGTCATGTTAGGTGTAAGTCAAGTGTCAATAGTTGGATATAACAGTGATAGAGTATATGAAGAGTCATGAGGGTAGATGAGCTGTCACAAAGGGGAATGTCAAGGGTCACCCCACCCTTTGCTATAAATAGTCCCTCATAACTCATTGTAAGGGATTTTGGTCATCCAAGCTTCCGATAAGACTATCCTGGAGAGAGCTTTGACAGTATTGTAATGAGCCTCGGCTTCTCCACTGTGCAGAGCTAGTACATCTCTTTGTAGGAGCAGGTGGCTATGGCTGTAACGTTCCAATATCGGAACTAGTGGTTGGACATGGATGTATTGTTCACCTAGAACTTACACTTCTTAATATAACAAGAGGCAACATGTTTCATGCATATGTTGTATTGTATTCTATGCTATATGGTTTACTCTAAATGATATATGTATCTATTTTCTTATGCATGCATGTATAGCTATGTGTGTATGTATGTATGAATGTTTCTGAAATGTGCTGTTGGTTTAACCATCATTTTGGATTTCTTACTAACTTGCCTTCCATGTTGTGATGTATCTTTGCTTGTGTTTTCCCTTCTTAACTCCATGCTATCACAGGTTTCCAAGGGGCGCACTAATCTCAAACACCATGTGTTAGAACCTCTCATGCATCTTCCTTGGCTCGCTGCAGCTCTCACACCCTTGCTACCAACAGAGTTATCTTACTTACCTCTGTGCGAAATCATGGTTAAGGCATTACCATATGACCCACTTCTGGGACACCTACACCAAACAGTCTAAGGTCTAATTGCAAATTCTTACCGGGGAGATCCCCTAACATGTTGGTAGGTCCAGCACCATCAAAATTTCTGGCGCTAGAAGGAGGGCCAGATGACAAGTTGTGTCCTCTCATCCTGTTTTGAACCTTGGCATATCTATCATGGATTCATTCACTCTTCTCCCTTTGTGATGCTTTTGAAATCATGAAGATGTCACCATCACGAGGGAGTTTTTCGATCACTTGTCCACTTACACGTATGATGGTGAAGGTGAAACTGCCTGACCTAAGTTCTTACATGACTTTATCTCCATGCTACATGAGGAAGATGGATGTTCTAACGAACAAGCCAGCTTGCTTCTTGCATACAGACTTCACGAATCTCCACATTGATGGTTGTGCAGCCTACTGGATGACAGCGTCCACTCACTTGAGCACTTCTGTGATCTCATTGAAGACAATTTCCATCATTTTGATCCAGACCATCTTGAAAAAAAATTGTTACACCAACGGAAGGATTCGCATGAATCAACTATGGATTTTTGGCAGTGCTTCCGTGACTTGCAGTTTCAAGATCCGAAGAGCCAGATGAAGTTTGTCTATCTCTGGGACCAATTCGAGTATTGCGTTAAGAAATCTTCTCATCCCAAGAAGAAGTTTGAAATCAAGCCTCGCTCAACATTCTTCAATGATGGAGTTGTGAAATATCTGACATAGATGGTCACTGTGACGAGTGACTATCCCTCGTCCCCTCATCAAACAGCTCCACCACTACAAAGTGATATTGAGGATCATTCTCACACACCTATTCAACTGTCACATCCTCCCAACATCACTTCACTTAATTTTCGTGCATATTTGGTTTTGAGTCCATTGAGTTGTCATATGAATTTTGTTCCACAACCTCCGTCTTTGCACTTGGTTGTTCTTCCAGATGATATTGTCTTGTGTTCTTCCATTCCAAACTCTGCACTTTTTGTGAACGAGGAATAAGCCTCTGACGGGTTGGTCTTGCACAACCAACTTGCGTTGTCATTCATGAAGAATATGAGTGGGAGATTAAGCATCAACACTCGGCGAAGGATGAATCCCTTCCATCCAAGCCTCCTCCGTTCTTTTCGAACATCTTTGGTGAACCTTCCATCCACGATTTCACATGTTTATCTTCATCCATAGATGCACCCATCGTTGATCACTCGCAGGACACTCTGAATGTCAGTCCATCATCTGACAACGAAGAGGATAAGTTATTCATTGAAAATCCACTTGATCTTTCATTTTCCTTTTCTCGAAATGTAGAGGATGAGTTTGTTCACTTTTCGTCTACCCCGCTATTTGATTCATCTGATCATGAGGATGTCGATGAAATCATTGATTTTTCTAATCATGGCTGTCGTGATCCATTTACCCCTATATTTGATCACGATAATGATCCTATCGTAGTTGATTTTTCGAAGCCACCGGTCTGTGATGATCTATCTGACGATGAAGTTGAAACACTCTAGACTGTTGAGGCACTTCAGCCTGAGCTCATGGTTATGTCAGGCCTTCGCTGTCCGGATATTGGTCTCACTTCTGATCAGGAAATTGCTCAATCACTTGAGGCTCCTCATCACTCATATGTATGCATTGAAGACCAATTTCACACAAAGATCATGCTTCCTCCACTTGTACTGCATGATCCTATCGCTCATGCACTGGAGGAGGAATCTAACATTGCAAGCACACGTGCACGACGCAAGTTATCTTTGTTTCTTTCGTTTTCTTTCATGTCGTAGTCAAGAGTGTGCATATGTTTCAACTCTGTATGCAATGTCGCACAACACCATGGTAAGTCCACAGACTACTCTTCATACACTTGCACCCACTTATGTCCCGTGGGCATCTTTGGAGCATGAAGTGTGGTTGTATCCATTTTTATATCTTTCTTGCTTGCTGGTTTGCATAACTAGATTGCTCGTGGACCAAGCCTTCACCAACATGGGTCAACCAATGTGCCAGTGGCTGCATTGGAAATATCACTTCACGTGATCAGGCCCATGCACCATTAGTTTAGGAGTAGGACTAGTGTTTTCTTTCATTTCGTTTGCTTGCATGCTCATTTTCTTGTTTTCTTTACTTGTTTGTTTGTTTGCTTGCTTGTTTTCTTACTAGCTTTGCTTTCGTTTTTTCTTCTACTCTTGCTTTGCTTTGTTGTTTGTTTGTTTACTTGCTTTGTGTGTAGGATAGTTTCACATGAAACCATGTATGAATCTTGAAAAAAGTTGGGTAAAGTAGAAGAGGCCTTGTTCAACTATCACTACTTGGTTATCTGCCATCTTGCCTCTATATCAAGAACTTATTACCTTTATTCCATGATACGTCGAAGGAAAATACATATTCTCTGAAGTGAACATTGGTGAAAACATAATGCTTGTGTGCCAACTAGTGTCACCTACTCTATTTGATTGTTTTTGGGTTGTCATCTCATTCAAGTAGAGTAAGGTGAGGGGGAAAACATTAATAGACACGTCAAAGGTATAATATACTACTTCCCTACTAGAACAACCTTTTCTATCCTTAATAAGTCAGGATCCCCCTTCTGCCTCTGCAATGAATAAGTTTTATGCACAGTGATGAAAAAATGAAAAATTAAAAAAATGGAAAGTGAAAAAAATCAAAATGAAAAATGAATAAGACGAAAGAATAGAAAGGCTTCCTGCACAGAGAGGTGATGCAAGTAACTCCCTCGGGGTACTGACTAGGCTTTTTGGCAGCGGAGACATGCTTGTTTTCCTATGTGATTCCATTGGGGTATTGTCCAATCCTGTTGGCAGCGGAGCAAACCAGAGATGAAACTAAGAATCTGACGACTATACTGCTTATGCACCAATATACCCCTCAACCCCAATCGAAACAATTGTGTTGACTTGGCTTGGAATGTGTGTCAACCGACCAAGAGCTTGGTAGATGCTATATCTTACAATCAAGCTAGTGTGAAACTAAGACGAACTGGGAACTGAACAATACTTCTGGAGGTGTTAGACTTGCTTTTCAGAAACAAGGTCCATTCAAAGAGTTGGAGATCTACCAATTTGTCGCCAAGTCTTGTAGCAGCTACAACCACGCTCCAAAATTTTTCCTTAGCTTCTTTTTGGACCTTCCCTGCCAATATTTCACAACACCTTGTTTGGTTCCATCGAGTACACAAGCTTTAGTGTTTTTCTTGCACAAAGACAACTTGTCGATCAAAGCTTGATGCATTCCCATCACAGGCTGATCACTGGGACTTCATTCAACTGCATCCAGTTGGGACTTCTCAACCTGCAGCTGGATGAAGTCCCAGTGAGGAGACAAGTAGCCACCTCTCTGTGAGGAGACAAGTGGCCACCTCTTTGTGAAGCGTTACAGTTATGATGACTTAGAGCAGGGAATTCCAGCACCGAGGCAGGCGATCCAAAGAGCTGAGAGAGGAAACGAATAGTTAGGGAATAGAATTGTTCTAAGAGCCATGAACAGATAGAGAGTAAAAGAAGAGAAGATGATGAATGGGCAGAGGGAGTTTGGGGAGTCACTTAGAGGTCGAGTGGAAAAGCTAGAGAGCTCAATTCACAGCAGCATATTATTGTTGGAGTTGCTTGGAGGTCAAGCGATTCACAGAGGCCTATAAAGGCTGAGCGAAAGAGCTTAGGAAAGCCAGAGCAAAGATCGGCAAGCCACAGCCAGAGCCAAGAGCTAGAGCAAGCACTAGAAGCGAGAGCTGAGAGCTAGAACCAGAGCCAGAGCCAGAGCCAGAGCTAGAGTCAGAGCCATAGCCAGAGGAAGACCCAGAGCCAGAGCCAAGAGCCAGAGCTAGAAAGCCGATGAGCTCCAAGAGCCAAGGGATAAGATGGTGTTCTGAGCCCAATGTTCCTGTATAAAATATTGGAGTTAAGTGTAGCACTTGTAAAAGAACTATTTCCATAATCCCAAAGAGCCTAATCAAGTTGATTAGAGCTCAAGGAGACGTAGCCCAAGATATCAGGGTGAAATCCATATTATCTTGTTGTCTTATGTGTTTGGTTTTATAGTTTCTTTAACTACTGTTATATGCATTTATATATCAGTTTAAGTACCTTCCCATATCAACACAAACAACATATTTTAAAGTAAATAATTAGCTGAAAACAAACACCAGCATACACCCATATTTTCAAGCATTTCTTATTTCCGCGTCAGTTGATCAAATAGAATTGGGAAAATTTAAAGCTTTGGAAGTGGGAGAGGTTCTTGTAAGTTAGACAAGAAGCCTAAGAGACCAATTTTCAGATCAGGTGGTATTGGAGCTTAAGGTTGATTAACCCCACCTTCAAAGAAGGTTGTAACATAATGCTTGATTGACAGGCCAAAGATTGCTTGTCTGAAAGGTGTTTGGACAGCCAAGGATTGATTTCCTCATCGATTGCATGCTTGGTTGCAGACTGACCTCTGTTTGAGTTTGCAGAGGTGAAGGGAAAGTTATTAATAGATCAGTCCAGGAAGGACAAGAAGGAACAAGGTATGAAGGCATTCTTCTATCCCAAAGGACCTGAAGGCAATCCTTGAACCATAAGAAGTTGTTGCAAAAGGTTGCTTGAGTAAGCTCTTTAATAGTCTTGTTTGAAGTTCTTTTGTGCGTTTTGAAAATGACAACTTCTACAAGTGAGTTCTCAAATTATACTTTCTCCCGAGGTTCCTTTAATGGGGACATGAAGCAAGACTTGTCCACCATGATGGATATGGTGAGAGAAATGTATGAGGATGGAAGGAAGAGCAGTTGAATTCCATGGACGAAGAGAAGAAGATGTTTTCTGACAAATTGTAGGAAATGGAGAGGCAACTTCATATTGCAAGTGTGAACTTGAAAAGGATGCATGAGTTTGAGTCACAACTCTTTGTTGCAAAAGAAGCCTTGGCCAAATATCAACTTGAGGAAGAGGTAAACCATTCTTGTTTGTCTTCGAATTCTTCTAAGAATGCTTATATTGGTTCTTTTGAAAAACATACCAGAGGCATAGGCTCCAGGCTAATGTCCAAGATGAGCTGTGAAGGAAAAGGATTGGGCAATCATGCACAACGTATTGTTGAGCCAATAATGGTTGAGGAAAGGCTTAGATATTTAGGTCTTGGCTATGGACAGTCTTATGGAGAGAGTTCCAAAGCCGCCATGAAGGCCAATGAAACAATTCCAAAAATGAGTTTCATTGCAGGTCCTCTACCTTAAAAGTGCGAGGATTTTATTTAGGAGGAATGCAATAACTCAAAATGTCATTCCCATGATGCAGGTGTTCAGAAGCACACACTAGAACTAGAGAGTTGTGGAAACTCTAACAACCTTGAAGAAAGTGATGGTGTTCCAAAGGGGGCCACTTCTTCATTTGCTTCACCTCCTCATGAAGGAAATAAAGGTGAAAGAGGTAGGTATAAATCTGGTTCTAAACACATTCTTTATGATGTTGTAAAGCATGGAAAAATAATTGCATGTTCCTTTTGTGGTTTGGATAACCATTATGTTTCTAGATGTTGGAAGAGGATGGCCACATATAGGAAACTTTTGAAGGAAAAGAAGCAAGCAGCCAAAGGTCCATAGGACAAGGCAAATCATGTTGTCAAAAGGATGCATGTGTGTTGCACTTACTGCCATAAGCAAGGGCATCTTACTGAAAGGTGTTGGACTTTGAATCCAGCACTGCTTCCACCAAAGCTGAAGGAGAAAGTGGAAAAAGAAAATGGCAAGGATGGAAATAAACATTCCAAGATTGATGTGGTTCAATATGATTCACATAGTGATGCTGATGTGCAAACAAAGGAGGGACCTTTGAAATGGATTGGTAAGAAAGGGTTAGAATTCTTATCCAACTAAGGCTGCATGTGTAGTGATGCATCTGTTTGCATTTCTTTGTGGAATAAATGCAAGTTGCAGGATCTTACCAAATGGTAAATAGAAAGAAGTTGAGTAGGAAACTCACTTTATTGCTGCAACAGTATGTTCATTTCAACGTTGAAAGATGGAATGCATGCTTGAGCATGAGATGCATGTGATGCTGGCTTGGGAAAAGTTAACTTGGTTCCTAAAATGGAGATAAGGATGAAGTGTTTCATCTTTTGGAAAAGAGTCATAAAGGTATTTTTCCGACATGCTCGACTTGAAGGGTCGTTTGTTGTAAAGGCATGTTTTATTGGCTTGTCATTTGTATGCAGATATAAGACATGTAAGGGTTCACAAGATATGAAATCTGTTTCTTTGTTGAAGCAGGAGTTAGCCCATACAATTGTCGTCTGTATGCCTGCTGTTGTTCACAATTGTTGTTGGCAGCTTTTTAAACAGGTACCAATGAAAGCTTTGTGGAGCAGATGTACTTCATATTTGTTTGAGCCACCTTGGATCAAGGATCAAGGCAAAGAAGCTCAAACTACCTTCTGTAAACTTCACAACAGAAGTTTTACATGAAGTCAAGGAGGAAAACCGTTCTTCCTGAGATGACCAACCCATCCAAGAAGGGGAGTGGTTGAAGATCTTGGCTCGAAGGCACTATGCAAAGGCAAGTGTAGGGAGGCTGAAAGAAGAGGGTGTTGTTACTCTCATTTACTGCTCAGATTAGTATATTAGTCTTTTGGTGGACCAAAAGTTCTTTTAATTGGAAAGCATGATCCGAAATTGGATCCTTAAACTCTCTTAAAGCTACCCGAACTCTGTAAAAGCTCATACCGGAGTTTAAAGTCTCATGGATGTCGAAGCCTATCCGAAATAACCTATGAACAATGACAATTTGTAGCCAGCATGGAGCAACGACAACCTTTGGTTAAAGCATGCTGACCGAGGCCCATGGAGACCGCACAGTGGTGCAAAAATGGCCGTTAAGAGGCTCAGACCAGAAAACGGAGGCTATTTCTGATGCGCGATTAGTGAAATCATGAATTTCTAGGAAAAACCCCTTGAGAACAAAAAGCCCCGAGTGCACGGTCACAAGGAAAACCTGAAAACCACGGGAAAAGCACTGAAATTACAGGAAAGGTCTCGTGCTCCAAAACCAACAGAATATTAGAGGCATTTTGGGTGGTAAGCAGGTTTGTTAGGAGAACGAGTGATGCCATACAGTGATTAATAGGTGTCTGACGGATGAGAGAGAAAACCGCTCTCATTGCGGGCTAACGCTCGAGCAAGTGAACCACGTGATAAGAGCGATAACCATAGGAGCTAGAGGCCCCAGATCTAACGACAGAGATTGTGCCCGATGGGAAACCGGATTCAACGGAGAAAGTAAGCTTTAGCACATAAAGGTTGAAGTCTGATTGGACCGTTGAGTTGACGGATGAATCATTTCACAGAGTAACCGAAGTAACGAACTATTTGAGGAAGAGCTAGCTCAGCTCATGAGGAGACAAGTGGCCACCTCTCTGTGAAGCGTTATAGTGATGATGATGCAGAGTAGGGAATTCTAGCACAAGGCAAGCGATACGAAGAGCCGGGAGAGGAAATGAATAGTCGGGGAACAAAATGGTTCTAAGATCCATGAACAGACAGAGAGTAAAATAAGAGAAGATGTTGAATGCACAGAGGGAGTCTGGGGAGTCACTTGGAGGTCGAGTGGAAAAGCCATAGAGCTCAATTGACAACAACATATTATTGTTGGAGTTGCTTGGAGGTCGAGCGATTCACAGAGGCATGTAAAGGTCGAGTGAAAGAGCTCAGGAAAGACAGAGCAGAGCGCTGCAAGCCACAGCCAGAGCCAAGAGTGAGAGCGAGCACCAGAAGCGAGAGCTAAGAGCCAGAAGCAGAGCCAGAGCCACAAAGCTAGAGTTAGAGCCATAGCCAGAGCAAGAGCCAGAGCTAGAGCCAAGAGCCAGAGCTAGAAAGTTGAGGAGCTCCAAGAGCCAAGGGATAAGATGGTGTTCTGAGCCCAATGTTCCTGTATAAAACATTGGAGTTAAGTGTAGCACTTGTAAAAGAACAATTGCCATAATCCTAGAGAGCCTAATCGAGTTGATTAGAGCTCAAGGAGACGTAGCCCAAGATATCAAGGCGAACTCCATATTATCTTGTTGTCTTATGTGTTTGGTTTTATTCCTACTTTAACTACTGTTATATGCATTTATATATCAGTTTAAGTACCTTCCCATATCATCACAAACAACAGATTTTAAAGTAAATAATCAGCTGAAAACAAATACTAGCATACACCCATATTTTCAAGCATTTCTTATTTCCGCGTTGGTTGATCAAATAGACTTGGGAAAATTTAAAGCTTTGGAAGTGGGAGAGGTTCTTGTAAGTTAGACAAGAAGCCTAAGAGCCCCATTTTCAGATCAATTTCACATTGCGCAAATACATTAGTCAGTCTTGCCTCCCAAACAACCCAGACTGCCTTTTGCGCAGTTGTGGTAGCCTGTCACCCAGCCTCCCAAAATAAATTGCACAATCTTTGACTGTCATTCCCATAATTTACTTTAGTTTTCGCTGAAAATTTTCTTTCCATGCATGTCTCTTTGTCTCTAGATATTTTAGGTGTTCATCTACCTCTTAACAATATAGGACCAATGGCCTCCAAGATAGCAGGATCAAAGGACACTGCAAGAAGTGCAACTGGAGCAGCAGTGTCAGTGGGACGAAACTTTCCACCTTCTAGGAACAGGATTATGATGTGATGTATCAGATGTCAAAGCCCATGAATATCATGGAGACTCCTTTCAGCTTACCCAGTAGCAATGCCAACTTTAGAGACATTCTGAAGAACTGGGTAAAGGAGCCAGCTAGGTTTAGAATGACACCCAACAAGATCTATGAGACAAAGATGTTGCAGAAGGTGTATCAATACTTGGTCATATTTGCATGTTGATTATGTGGCCAAGAAAGCATGAAAACCTTCACACAGAGTTGGGTCATCGCACTGGACCAACTTTCCAGAGAGGGTAAACCATGTAACTGGTCATGCATGTTGGCTCATCAACTGAAGGAATAGGTAAGGAAGGCTCAACAATCACCCAAAGGTATGCAAGCAAAGATCTACATGTATGCCTACATCTTAGATGCGATCTGTGCCCGACAGGAGTTCCTAGGCTTGGAGTGGGCATGGTCACTGGTGGAGACTGCTGTGAACACATATTGTAAGTTGTTGTCCGAATGCAGCTTTAGAGGAGTAATCACACGATTGTCCAATCATTTTGTCACCCCAGTTTACAAGATGATATTCGAACAAGATCCACCTTGCATGTCGAAGGAAGCAATGGAGGCACTGATAGACATTGTTGATTAGTATACCTCACCATTCAATACCTTCATATGAATGTTCACCACGGAGAAACCTCTGCATGTTCTACCGAATTTTACCTTGGACATACCCATCATGCAGGAAGTCGCATATCACATCTCAACAGGATTGATAACTAGACTACACCAGAAGAAGAAGGCCCCTTGGCCTGCTCTTCCATTCTAAATTGGGTTATATGATATTCGAAGTTTGAAGTAAGCAGATGTTGAAGCAGAACTAATGAAGTATCCGTTCAACCTCTAAAGCTACAATCCGTATGACACACATTGTATTGTGAGAGATGAGTTCACGAGAGTACAGTTCAACTAGATCCACGAGGCATTTCATTGGGCCAAGGAGGATGCATGGAGATATTGCTACAGTTTCTCCAGACCCAATGAACAGGTCGGCTTCGCTGTGGAGTGGTTAGGAAAGCAACGTGAAGCAGTGTCCTGAAGAGCACCAACACCAGTAGCAGCAAAGGTAAGCATACCAGTGCATGACAAAGGCAATGGGACGATTGTTGATTGCATGGAGGCAGAGAAAAAATGAAAGTTCCGAGCATACACATTGGTAGAGAAAGAATCTATGGCTATAGACGTGACGAGGCAACAATGTGACAAGCGAATTGTAAAAAGGCACAGGGAGAAGAAAACAATGGAGGAAACATAGAAGGAGTTGCATGAGATGAAGCAGCAAGTCCGGAAGGAACAAGAGCTACACAAACATGATAGGGAAGCGCAACAACAACAGGTATAGCAGGGGGCGCAACATGTGCAAACATTAAAAACAATACCCGTACAAGTAGTCGATTCATTAAAGTAATTGGCGTTAGGGAGACAGTGTGAACCATTTCAGGAGCAAGGACTTCGGTTGAGAGATAGAGTAATCACTTCAACAGTTGGATATGGATATGGAGCACGAGAATAGGAACAGGACATGGATCTTATGCCTCACCACCAAGAGGTCGAATTACTTACTTCACCGCATCCAGATAATGAGCAAGTCTCAAGAGACCGAGGAGACACTGAGATCCTCTGAGATCAGTTGGAAGGATAGATGCACAACATCTTATTCGACAAGTCTCAACATAGACTTGTGCAATCTTGTAGAGTATCAACTTTGAATTATTATACATCTCTTCCACAAGTTGAGGAATGTGTGATTATCTCTGATGTGAGCAAACATCCTACAGCCTTGGCCAATGCAACTAGAATGTATGTTGAAGTCACTATCTCAAGTGTTCGCTTTCTGATAGCTGAAAATGAGCGAATGGATAAGGAGCTTCAGATGGCCAAGCAAGGAGGAGAGTTGATGATAGCATCCACCCGAGCTGAACTGAAGAAGGAAATACTAGATGAAGTATTGTCCCTTGACATAGTTATGCGAGTGTTGTACCCCAAGTTTGGCATCGTGCATAAGGCACTCGTCCATCTCAACAGATGGCATCAGTGATGTTCTAGAAGAGCACGTATCTTGACAAACTTGCATGCTGCCGTTGATTACATGCAAACATGGATGTTGAGATACAAGGGAGCCCCACTTCACTTGCCTAAGATGATGAAGTCTAGTGCGGTCAAGCTGAAGGCACATATCCAAAGTCAAATACGGAACTATGAAGAGCTATCGCAGCTCATCACCAGTATACAGGCTTCCCATGCATGTTTGCTCAAGAATATGGATGTTGTGGTACGTGCACATGTGAACCCATCTATTGGGAATCTCACCTAAGCAAAGACAAAGGTGATCCCATCTATTGGGACGTGAGCTTGACTCGTATTTCATCGAGTTAATGCGCATCACCACAAGCCCAGACTTGCCCATTGGTGCAGACATCATGCACAAGCATGTTGTTGGTCTAGCCGCATTGAGGATAATGATGCGCATGCTTACAAATGAGTTGGAAGGAGGAGCCCAAGAAGTGTGCCCAGATGCTATGAAGGCAAGAGTCAGGTTCTTGAAAGATGTCACCTTGGATCACACAGACACCATCGCGGGCTACCGATCGTGGCATCAGTATGTTACTGTTGGTCAGTGCGAGGATGTTGAGGAGTTGGACTTCCATGGTTGTCTAAGTCATAGTGATGTCTAGCATGGCTTGCTCAATCCATTTCTCTCACATGGGTAAATGTGCATTGTAATATAACATCATGTCAAGTGTAAGTCAAGTGTCGATAGTTGGATGTAACAGTGATAGAGTAGATGAAGAGTCATGACGGTAGATGAACTGTCACAAAGGGGAATGTCAAGGGTCGCCCCACCCTTTGCTATAAATAGCCCCTCATAACTCATTGTAAAGGCTTTTGGTCAGCCAAGCTTCCGATAAGACTATCTTGGAGAGAACTTGGACAGGATTGTAACGATCCTTGACTTCTCCACTACACAAAGCTAGTACATCTCTTTGTAGGAGCACGCGATTGGCGCTGTAACGTTTTGCTATCGAAACTAGTGGTTGGAAATGGATTTATTGTATGACTGGAACTTACACTTCTTAATATAACAAGAGCGAACATGTTTCATGCATATGCTGTATTGTATTCTATGCTATCTAGTTTACTCTAAATGATATGTGTATCTGTTTGCTTACACATGCATGTATAGCTATATGTGTATGTATGTATGAATCTTTTTGAAATGTGTTGTTGGTTTAACCATCACTTTGGATTGCTTGCTATCTTTGCTCGTGTGTTCCCTTATTAACTGCGTGCTATCACAATTTCCCAAGGGGCGCACTCATCTTAACACCCATTTGTTAGAACCTCTCATGCACCTTCCTTGGCTCGCTAAAACTGTGACACCCTTGCTACCAACAGAGTTATCTTACTTGCCTCTGTGCGGAATCACGGTCAAGGCATTACCATAGAACCCATTTCTGGGACTCTTACACCAAATGGTCTAAGGTCTAATTGAGACTTCTTACCTAGGATATCCCCTGACATTTTGGCGGGTCCAGCACCGTCAACACGTCTTTTGTTAATTTACTTTTATTACAACATTTTACCTTACTAATGGTTTTTATGAATATACACATGAAATCTTAGTATAAAATTGTTGTTAGATAGTTAGACCTTAATATATCTCTCACATCCTAGTTGTAGCACTAGAAAATACTGAATTATTGATATCTCACTTCCTCAACCTTTTCATAAATTGGTTTACTATTAATTAGTTCAAGTTTTCCACTCTTTTACTCCTTCCAACAATTATGTTGTTGAAGGTGACACTTCATATTCTATTTACACCTAATTCTAATCCAGATGGTGCTCATTCATATCTTCCAATTGTGGGTTGGCCCATAGGCCCCAATATTGAACCGAGAACTCAAATACCATATGTAACATACCTCATTTTTTTTTTAAATCTTGGTGTAATTAAAAGTTAGGTATTGACTCTTTGATTTTATGAGACTTCGATTTAATGTGTCTAATTAAAAATCTCACCATAGAATAATATTTTACTTTAATATTCTTCTCAAGTTTTCAAATTGATGAATGAACACTTTGAAATATATAGTCCTTGTATCTATGGCCTTCAACTTTGCACTTGAACTCCTCAAAAGGTGGTCTCTTATATTGATCAACAACTTGTTGACTTTCCAAACCTTCTCCATATTCTTGTTCTAAGTGAGTTAAGGTTCATTATCAACCCCCTTGCATTTTATTTCAACATATGAAATGTACATTATTGACTTATATGTAGCATACCTTATCACTCAAATATCATTAAAGATTGGAGTGATCCGTAATACTATTTGAATTTAAATGTTTTCCCACTTTTAACCATATTATATGTTGCAATGCTCAATTCATTTTATAATAGGAGAACATTGTCCTATGGTTCATGGTAACAATGATTATTATTCATCCTTGCTTGGTTTACTGATATGATATTTCTAGAAATTCGACTATTATCCCCCTTATTAGTCCCTTCTTTCGACCGACCAGGGACTATAGCGATCTTTCAGATGGTTAACCTATGGTTAAATGCTTATTACTTTCGGGTCACTATTTTTAATCCAAAATTTTAATAATTATTAATTAAATTAAAAATTTAAATACTAATTATTTGAAAAATTATTGGTTGATGGAATTTAAAGTCTTATTGTCGAGTTAAATTTTTTCTTAACAAAATTTGTACTATTAACCGGAGTTAAATTTTTTCTTAACAAAATTTGTACTATTAACCAAAGTTTCAGACTAACATTTATTATGAGTGAACTAATGCTAGAATTACTTCTAACATTAGTCTTTTAATATTAAATGTGAGTTATCATATGCCATATAATAAGCTTTGAAGAAACTTTTGCGGTCCAACTCTGATGGTGTGTTGTCACTCCTCTTTCTTTGCGACAACATAGTGCTCCTATGTTTCACCACTTAGATCATATTTCATATATATCTGAGTTTGTGAAGGAGGATGCTAAATGTTCTCTGAGTCATAAGGACGACAACGACTTAATAACGAGTAATTAGTTCAGAGGTAATGTGCTCTGAGTTAGTAGGACGACGCCTGTTTAATAATGAGTAATGAGTTGACCCATGACCTATAGCTGGGTAATATTCAATAAAGTTAGAGGGTATTATCAGGAAAGTTACAATGTAATGTCCAATAAAGTTACGGAACTTTGCAAAACCTTGCAGACAATATATGTAAAATTGAATTTTTCAGTATTCTTAGAACAAAAACAACAAATATGAATACAAAATTTAGATATAACTATACTTTTTCGTTAATGACTTTAACCATTTTGTGTTGTGCAAAAAAGATTCTGAATAATGATTATGTGTTCATGCGATTGTGAATAATGATTATGTGTTCATGCTAGAGATTGCAAAAATATGTAAACCAGACCTGTAGTGTAAAAAATGACTACAAAAATATGTAAACTGGATGACTATGGAATAAAATGATTATGAATTGATACAGAAAAATACGAAATTCTCAACAATATACATAATTTTGAGGGATTTGGCTTTTACCTTTCTGTTTTGTTCTCTCGCTCTGCCCTTCTTTGATTTGGGGCTCTCGCTATGCCCTTTGGCTTATTATTATTCACGGTCTATGATACTTTGGTAAATCTAAATCTTATTACAAGAAGCACGAAGAATATCAATGTTGCAAACGGTATTCTTCTGTCTCTATCTCTAGTTGCATACCATAGAATCATATATGCAAATAAAAGCTATAATATCTAAGCACTCAAAACAGGAAAAATGCCAACAACACATGCAATTCATTTTATTTAGTAAACAACTAATTAAAAAAATTCATGAAAAGTACATGTAACAAAATTCCTACGGAATGAATATAGGTATCGAATGAAGAAACCTGCAACATAATTGAATTTACACTTGGCACAACCATACAATCCAGCGAAAAAACAAGGTTCAGTTTGAGACACGGTTAGATGTAGTTATCTAAATATGTTTATCTCATCACAACGTTCTTGTTTGCCCGAGTAAGTTGTAAGTTTTTTTCCTTTGTATGGTTTATCCCATCGCAACGTTCCTGTACACCTTCCTGTACGAAGGTTTGAAAACCCGAACAAATACTTACAGTTGTATAAAATTTGACATCCCAACAAATACCTACTTCTGTGTAAAAGTTTGACACCCAACAAATCCTTACTACTGTGTATAAATTCTTTCTAAGCAGAACAGGTCCCTTGTTTAGCTAAAGGTTCCTTCACCTTGGATGGACACGTGGAATTGGTTGACCGAATATCCTATTGAGTTCCCTTTCTTTTGTGGGCATGCAAGTGTAGTCCATCTACTGGGTTCTATTTACTTTTGTGGGCATACACGTGTAATACGTGGGTTCTATTACTTTTGTGGGCATGCACTTTCAATACCTGTAATACTGGTGGGTTCTCACATTGGCATATTCCATGTCCTTAGCAATAGTGAAAAGGAAATTAGTAAAATTTAAACACAATGTAAAATTTAAATATGTATATTCAAGCATGTATGATAACCATGTGTCTATTATGCATTCCATGTGGCCAACGAAGATTTTGAATTCTTATCCCCAGTTATCTCATACAACCAGACCTCGATCCTTTTCAAAAAACTATTATGAACAATGTTCAATGACACCTATTCCTCTATATTTTCTAGGAAATCTACCATTTCAAAATGCTATTGAAAGGACATTTAACATAGAGACATTAAATTCCAAGACATTAAATTCCAGGTGGGTCAGAGATTTTTTTTTTTTTTTTTTTTTTTTCTTCAAAAAATTCTTAACATTGTACTTTGATTCCCTTGTACTTGGACGACTGACTCATGGACTCTATGAAATGAATTTGTTTTACTTAATTGCTAACTTCTTTCATTTACTTTATGCAGTGCACTTTGGTGGCAGCCAACGCCACGTTAAACTCTAATCTTGTTATTTTTAGATTTATGGAGTTGGTTTATATTTAAAATCTTGTTATTTTTAGATTTATGGAGTTGGTTAATATTTAATATAAATATGTGTAACTTGAATATACATATTTCTCATTTTAATTTGAAACATTATTATTCTATCAAATGATATCCGAGTTTTGTTGGTATTATATGGAAAATGGATAGATCAATTGACTCCTTCGAAGCCTTATTTTCATGTAATCGTTTTCAAATGATAAAAAAATTATATGGCGTAAATTGTTTTGCATGGACTTACTGAATTTAAACGAAATTGATGGATATTTATTTAGCAGATAATGGTGAAACTTTTCCATGCTTCGTGGAACGGCCATAGGAAAAACCAAGTTTATCCCTTCTATTTTGTGGCCTTATGACTTCTACTACCTTCTACTATGGCTTAATTATTCTTTCAACTAAGAATTTATTATATTCTATTTTTGAGCTTGCAGGTATCTCTATCATTATTGTAAGTGCAAATAAATATGATGGCAGAAGCCCATTCCATGCCCTATGAGACGACAATAATATTGTCGTCGTTTTACTTGAATCATTTCAGGTTGCAGCAGGAGTTTATTCACCAGCTAAGCGTCTTAGCTACCGGTGCCTTTTCCATCTATGCTACTTACTCGAATACTTGATTTTCCATCCTGTATTTGTAAATAGATGTTTATCTAATAATAATAAAAAACATCTCTTAAGTATAGTCTAATTCCATCTTATCTGTGCTTCTGTTAGTTGTGGCTGCATTTTTTTAAATAAACTTTTATAAACTTTTATATATAAGAATGGTTATTATTAAATGATTATGATTTTGGCATTTCAATAAATGTTTAGCATTTCAATGAATGTTTACCGGCAGGGACTACGACTACCTGTAGTTCTTGTTTTTATTTAAAAACTATAACTCCAACCCTTTTTCTCATCGGGGATATGTAATATATTTATCTTACCATAGACATGGCATTTTTTGAAGGCTGAATAGAAACAGTATCAATACGAATTCACCTCATACTTATAGTATCTGTCATACGAAGACTTAACAATAAGTTACACTTGCGATATGGTTAAAGCAACGATATACCTCTTCACACGACTTTGATGTGACCTGAGACATTCGTATCATTAATGACTTCATTTAGAGTTCGAAACTAATTAGGTTTATTCAATACACATAACCTTGATTGAATCCCCATTTTGCTTTCTCATATAGTTCATGTGACCTAGGCACCACGGTACAAGCCTCGGTGTGTTGTTTGAGTTTCTTTATTGAGATTTTGGTCATAAGTCTACTTAGTAACTTTATTCTTCATCCTTCGTGTGAGGGTAGGTATTGCCACCAACATTATGTCTATTTGGTTCTAATGGCATTCAAATCTTTAGGTATTTATTCCTACATTATGTTTGTTGTTCTTCATACCAATTTTTTATGGTCCTTACACACATGTATTCACATGAATCCTTGTATCGGTTAGTGTATATTCTCTATCTCAATTAGAGACCTAAGTTTTTGTGTACTGAGGCTATCCTTGTTCTTGAATTTAATTATTTAATTTAATTTTATCTTATTCCAACTAAATGTGTAACACCCCCAAAATGCTAAAATTACTGAATTGATATTTGCTACTTGTTACTTTAAGTTTTATTATATTATGGTGTTAAATATTAAGTGATTGAGGCTGGAAAGCCAAGAAACATATTTTATGGTTACCTAAATTGTTGGTAATAATACTTTAACAAAACGAGAAAATATTATATTATTTAAAAGAAATAGTTATAGAAAGCATTTAGCCATCTGCCTTGTAGGGAGATTTAGATGAGGAAAAGAGAGTCCACGGGAGCTATCCTAGAGTTGGGTGAAACAAACCAATGGGAGAATTCTCAAGAACAGTCAAAGAAGAAGTACAAGACTTGATGTAGGACAGGAGTCCAGAGGCCCAAGGTACTTCACTTGAACTGGAAATATTAAATGTGAATCAACGAAAGTGCTCGGGGGAGGGTGTGGACATCATTTCCAGACTCGTGGCTAGGAGGATATACGTTCTGGAAGTATTTGGAAATTGCAGGTTGAACGGATAAGTGTTATAGGCAATTTCTTTCTAGAATAATGCTAGAATGTGGAGCTCAAATTTAATGATAGAGTAGAACTTGTTATTTTAGACTAATACTAGAAGAATTTTTAAAATAGATTAATAACCCTAGGAAAGCAATATCCTGAAAATGCATGATTACAGGAAGTAGAAGTTACGCTTCTCATAAATGAAATCATAGACTATAGCAAGTATGAAATTATGAAATAACATTAGCAAATATGGAAGAATATGCTCATTCAATCATTAATAATCAATCAACTTTTCTTAAATATCAAAGTTAAACTGTTGCAGTACATATGTGAGACAATTAGTGTGAGATATTATTAGGAGGTCTGTAGAATAATCTATGCAAACCATACAGACTATACTAAAGATTTAAATATAACGTTAATTCCTTATTCATATATAGGTACGAGCTACGATAGATTGAACTATTGCATCAATGAAACAATAGTAAACCAAATTCTTTTCAGTAGTATATATATATTAAACAAATCTTGATTGGAATCATACATAAAACTTCAATCGAAATAAAAAATGCTTCAATAAAAAATGAAGGGCATTCTTAGCCCAGAAGGCAAGCTAGAAAGAAAATAATTTCATTGCCTTAAATGTATAACAGGCGGAATATATTAAGAAAGTTCTAAATATAATAAGTTAAACATTCAACGTTTCCATTCAACCGTTCTCGACAGCCATTATGGGCCGACATAACTAGGACCTCAAAAGGAACCCCTAAAACCCTCTGTCGTCTAAAGGACTGGAGTTATCACAAACTTTAAAGTGCCATACACTGTATTCGAATAAACACTGCAGATTGTTAAATAATTAAAAACCAAAAAGAATAAACTCAAGCCCGTTTCAGCTTAAAGCTCGGAAAGAGATTCGGTCTATGTTTCCAACCTTGTGAACATTGCTTTCATAACTTAAATTCATGCTTAGAAGTATTCCAACTTGGAAGAATCAACAGAGACACCATAGGCACTTAAGCCCTTGAGGGTAGTGGCTGTAGTCAAATGAATAACTAAGAAACGATGTGTGGATAAGTTACATAAACACTAGAATAAATAAGTCAATAAACCTTCAAAAAATTACAGTATAAGATAAAGAACAAAGCCATCTAAGGAGAGTTTACATGAGAGTTAAAGGTTCCCACTTTGTGTAGTCCACTTGTATGTCATCAATCGAACGACCATAAGGAAAGTGTAAATCGACAACAACAACCTATAAACAAGAAGCAAAGCTTGCAAAACTATGGGAAGTGCAATGGGATTCACATTCCATAGATAAACATGGGAACTAGGTATTCCCTACAACATTTGAAGTCCATCGAATCATCTCTGTGCAGCAGAGGCGAAGCATTAAACGTTGTAGCAGACCAAAACACCAATCTACTGCATTCATACTGTGCAGATAAAAGAAACGATAGACTACCAGCCCATTGGGGTTACCTGCCACTATAGAGACAACCACCGCTGCCATCGAAACCCTTAGAAGAATCAAAAGAAAGATTGAAACCCTTAGCATTTCAAACCCTCATAGAGCAAAAAGAACCCTCAGAGCAATAGCACCAATGATACAACTAGCTATCGAGCGCAGAGAGTTAGTTAGGGGATTAAACCATAAGTTTCCTTCGTCATCAGATTGATGGTACCAGATCAACAGATGCAAAGTTGAACAGTTGGCACTAGGAGTTGAGACCAGTTGGTAGGCACGTGTAGCCTCTTGGAACAGTTCTATGCCACATGTCTCTCGGTACAAGAGCTAGCAGATCAAAGTCGGGGCAAGGACAGAGAGATCACCGCAAGTCCTATTCGCATTAAAACCCAATCTACATACCCACATTGCAATCTGTGTAATATCATTTCACATGTTATAAACTTCAGAGCTGTCCGGTTCTACGGGAGCAATAATAAATGTAATCAATAATTCCGTAATATTTGATAAGCCCTGTAGCCAAGGCCAGAGGTGGGTGTAGGTCCAATATTTTTTATTTTTTATTTTTTATTTTCATATTTATTTCGTAAGTTTAGTGTTTCTCTCTTACAAATGGTATTAGAGCTCAGGTTCATACACTAAGACTCTCTAGGAATAGTTATGTACTCGAAAAAAATGAATTTGTTCTTTAAAAATAATAAATAAAAATTAACTAAATAAATGTATGTGTGAACACCGAGATCACATCAATAAGAGAAAAGGGCCAGAATACAGGGGAACCCAGGACCACCCGATCAGTCTGAAACAACTTATGTGAATGCTAATCCTCATATTTGGATACAACTGGGCGAGGAATCCCATCAAGCTAATGCGGTGTTACTAGAAACTGTTTAGAAGTTGCTTGCTGAAATACTATGCTTAGAACAGGGGAAAATTCTCAGAAGTCTGCCCAATCGACATAATCAACAACATCTAGATCCCAATGATGAGGACCTGGAGAAGACCCTAATGGCTTAGAATAGAGAGGAAAATGCTAAGTCAGCTGAAAAACATGGGGAAGATGAAGAAGGACGCTCAGATAATGTCTTCGACCAGCGTAAAACAAAAAGGCCGAACACTGAATTGCAAGGTGAATTTAAAAAGATTAAGCCATCACTATTTGAAGGGAAATTGGAAGAAGAAGGAAATTCTTGGATAATTGATATGGGAAAATATTTTCATATTTGTGAATAAATGGATAAACTCAAGGCACGATTGGTAGTTTATCAGTTAATGAGTAAGGCCACCCTGTGGTGGGAAGAAATCAAAACAGTAAGGAAAATCAATGAAGAGCAGGTTAGATGGCACATATTCCAAAAGAATATAGAGACAAGTATTTAATTGAACGTTATTATGATGAAAAGGCAAAAGAGTTTCATGAGTTAAGATTGAGAACCTTAACTATGGATGAATACGTGACACAATTCACCTCCTTGCAACATTATGTGCCTTACATGCAAGAGGAAAAGGCTAAATTCAGCTCTTCATCAGTAGCTTACCCACGTTTATGAAGGAGAAACTAGAGTTTGACTACCCCAAGACAATGGATGATGTTGTGTGGAAAGCTCGCATCTGCTACCAGAAAATGAAATAGAAGAATGAAGGACAAAAAGGGGGGCTAAATCGGAAAGGTAAAATCCTGATTCTAAACAAACATTCACAATTTGCTAATAACAGAAATATATAGCGAAAACCTCTCAGCGAATTTGCAACCAGGAATTAGCCTAGAGCTTCATATTCTGAAAATAGACAGTCGGAAGGAGTTATTAAATCTGTTAATGACTAACAATCAAAAATGTCACTGCAATGTTGGGGATGCAGAGAACCACACTATTACAAAATTTTTCCACATAAGGCAAGGACAGAACAACTATCAAATATGCAAGAAGCATGCCCATAATTAACGTTGCTTTGGATGATCATTAGGTAGAATTTCAGCCCACCATGATCGAAAGTGAAGGTATGTTTGCTAAGCAACCTTTCTCTGTTTTATTTGACCCAAGTGTTATCTTAGGTTATGTTAGTCCTAAAGTGCTAGAAAAGTGTCAACTCCAGAGTAGTAAGTTTTCAAAACCATGGGTAGTTCAATTAGCCATTGGGAAAAAACTAAGGGTAATCGCAAAAATAAAATGTTGTCCCATAATGATTCCAAGGCAACCTATTTACATTGACCTTAATATACTTCCTTTGGGTTCTTACAACATTATAATTAGAATGGACTAGAAAGAAAATTTTTGGTACCTTGTGGATTGCAAACGGAAAACTGTCAGTTTTATTACTGAATCAGGCAAAAGGAAGGAACTACAAGGAATTAAAACCAATACCAAGTTACGTCCTATTATTTCTAACGAGTTAGGAAAATGTATCAAAAAGGGCTGAAAAATATACGTTGTTCAGGTGGGGTTTACAAACAACAAAAATACAATGATATCCTTGGAAAACATCCTTGTCATTCAAGAATTTTTTTATGTATTTCCAGAATCCATTCTAGGTTTACCACTAAAGCGAGATATTGACTTCACCATCGAGCTAATTCCAAGTGCAACCCCTATATCCCAGGCCCCTTATCGCATGATCATACCTGAGTTAACAGAACTCAAGATGAAACTTCAAGAGCTTCTAGACAAAAAGTATATCTGCCCAAGTGTGTCCCCTTAGGGAGCTCCTCTATTATTTGTATGGAAAAAGCACGAGACACTGAGATTATGCATCGATTATCGTCAATTAAACAAACTAACCATTAAGAATAAATATCCTTTACACGTATCGATGATTTATTTGATAAGGTGCAAGGAGCTAAAGTATTCTCGAAAATCGATTTAAGATCTCGCTAGCATCAAATAAGAATAAAAGAGGAGGACATTAACAAGATGACATTCTAATACTCGTTATGGTCATTATGAGTTTGTGGTTCTACCATTTCGCCTCACAAATGGCCCAGCCACATTTATGAGTCTGATGCATGATATTTTCGAGCCCTACCTTGATAAATTTGTGTTGTTTTTCATTGATGACATTTTAATATACTCTAAGAATCAAGAGGAGCATAAAGAGAAACTGAGAATAGTATTGCAAATGCTACAAGAAAATCAAGTATATCTTAAGTTTAGCAAGTGTGATATTTTTAAAGATCAGACTCAGTACTTGGGTCACGTTATATCAGTAGATGGAATAGTGGTGGACCCGAAGAAGATCAAAACAATCATGGAATGGACAACTCCAAAAAATGTCGTTGATATTAGATCATTCTTGGGTTTGGTTGGATACTACCATAGATTTATTAAGGGATATTCAAAAATTGGCTTCCCATTGACCTCCTTACAGAAAAAGCAGTGCGCTTTCCAATGGACATCTGAGTGTTACCAGAGTTTTGAGAGATTAAAGCACTTGGTTACCACTACACCTATGTTAGAGGTAGTAGATCTGAAAAAGTCATTCATAGTTTGCACTGATGCTAGTAAAGAAGGAGTGGGCGGAGTGCTGACGCAGGAAAGAAAGGTGGTTTCTTATGAATCACGGAAGTTAAAAGGGTATGAACAATGATATTCTGCTTACGACCTTGAACTCACAACAGTAGTGGATGCACTTAAAATGTGGCGACGCTACTTGTTGGGGAAGAAATTTTTACTATTAACAGATCATAGCAACCTTACAAATTTTTTCAACCAGTCTAGCTTAAATGCTCAACAGGCCAGATGGACTGCATTTTCAAGTGAATTTGATTTTGACATGAAACATCTTAAAGGAAAGGAAAATCGAGTCGCTCACGGTTTGAGTAGAAAGATACATTATATTTATGAGGTCCAAATCAATCAAGTACACTCAAACATTCTAGAGATCATAAAGGAAGCATCTATTAAGGATCTAGAATACACTTTTCTTTGGTAGCAGACAAAGGAAGATTTGTTGAAAGGGAAAAATTAGATTTCAATATCAATTCCAACAACATCCTCACTTTCAAAGACAGAATTTTCGTCCCTAACCAAAACTCTATTTAACAATTGATATTGGATGAATTTCATGAGAAACCATGTGTTGGCCACCCAGGTTATTAGAAACTATTTTCAGCGATCAAAAAAGGGTATTTTTGGCCTGGGTTAAGAAAGGATATTACAAAATACTTGTCCAAATGTTTGGAGTGTCAACTGGTGAAGGCAGAACACCAACACCCTGCAGGTTTGTTGCAACCATTACCTATTCTGGAACGGAAATGGGAGATGATATCACTGGACTTCATCACAAGTTTACCTCACACCAGGAAGTAGCACAACTCAATTATGGTGGTAGTAGAAAAATTAAGTAAAACCACTCACTCTATGCTTGTGAAGTCCACTTATAAAACTGTGGAAATCATAGACATATTTATTTACGAAGTTTTTTGTCTACACGAGATAACTAAGGTAGTAATTTCGGATAGGGATGTAAAATTTACATTCACATTCTGGAAAACTCCCTTTTGAGGATTGGGTACTCAAATTCAATTTAGTACTGCCTACCATCTTCAAAAATACAGAAATACCAAACGGGTAAATCAAGTGCTGGAGGACATGCTATGCATGTTTGTGATGCAGCAACCACAGAAGTGGGAAGATTATCTCCACTTAGTAGAATTTTCATATAATAATGGACATCATGAATCACTCGACATGAGTCCCTTTGAGGTGTTGTATGGAAGAAAGTGTAGGGTGCCCATAGACTAGAATAATCCAATTAATAAGATAGCGTTGGGTCCTCACATGCTAGCAGAAATGGAGGAGACTGTTAAGAAGGTTCGACAAAATCTAAGGGTGGCTGAGGATAGATAGAAAGTGTATGCAAACAAAAATAAGACATATAGAGAATTTCAACTGGGGGATCACATATAATTAAGAGTAAAGCCCCGTAAAAGTTCCTTACAGTGGCAAGGTTGTGCTAAGTTAGCACCCAAATACTGTGGATCCTTTCAAGTATTGGAACAAATTGGGCCGATGGGTTATAAACTTATGCTACCAAGCCACATTCGGGTCCATAATGTGTTCCACGTGTCTTTACTAAAAAAATATGTGGATAACCCTCAGCACATCATTAACTGGGAAAATATTCAAGTAAACGGTTAGGTGGGATACATGACTTGGATAGACTATGAATTGTTTCTTTTGTGCAGGTTGAATTGAAAAGAGAGTTCCTGGCAGAACCTCTTCATATTCTCGATCAGAGAGAAACCACCTTGCGGAAGCGAGCCATCATCTAGGTTAAAGTGCAATGGAAGCACTTTGGCCCGAAAGAGGCCACCTTGGAGGAAGAGGAATTTATGTGGAAAGCTTATCCATCATTGTTTTCTGAAAGTAGAGAGAACACCAGGGACAATGTTCCTCTTATGGGGAGGGAGATGTAATGCCCCCAAAATGCATAAAATTAGTAAGGTTACTGAGTTGATATTTACTATTTGTTACTTTAATTTTTATTACATTATGGTGTTAAATTTTAAGTGATTGAGGTTGGAAGGCCAAGAAACATATTTTATGGTTACCTAAATTTTTGGTAATGATACTTTAACAAAAATAGAAACCGTTATATTATTTAAAAGAAATAGTTATAAAAAACAGTTACCTATCTGCGCTGTAGGGAGATTTAGATGAGGAAAAGAGAGTCTATGGGAGCTATCCTAGAGCTGGGTGAAACAAACTAGTGGGAGAATTCTCAAGAACATTCAAAGAAGAATTACAAGACTTGAGGGAGGACAGGAGTCTAGAGGCCCAAGGTACTTGACTGTAACTCGAAATATTAACGTGAATCAATGGAAGTGACCGAGGGAGGGTTTGGATGTCATTGCCAGACTCGTGGCTGGGAGGAGAGACTTTCTCGAAGTATTTGGAAATTACAGGTTGAACAAATAAGTGTTATAGGTAGTTTCTTTCTAGATTAATGCTAAAGTGTGGAGCTCAAATTTAATGATAAAGTAGAACTTGTTATTTTGGACTAATATTAAAAGAATTTCTTAAATACTTAATAACCCCAAGAAAGAAATATCCTGAAAATACATGATTATAAGACGTAGAAGTTACCATTCTCAAAATAAAATCATAGACAATTTATTATAGCAAGTATGAAATTATCCAATAACATTAGCAAATATGGAAGAATATGTTAATTCAATCATTATCAATCAATTGTTTTTAAATATTAAGGTTAAACTATTACAATACAGTTGCGAGACAATCTGTGTGAGATATTATTAGGAGGTCTATAAAATAGTCTCTGCAAACCCTACAGACTATAGTAAATATTTAAATATGATGTTAATTCCTTATTCATATACATGTACGAGCTACGATAAATTGAACCACTGCATCAATGAAACAATAATAAGCTAAATGCTTTTTAGTAGAATATATATATTGAACAAATCTTGATCGGAATCATACATAAAATGTCAATCGAAACAACGAATGCTTGAATAAGAAAACGAAGGGCATTTTTGGCCCAGAAGGCAAGCTAGAAATAAAATAATTCCATTGCCTTTAAAAACGTATAACAGGCGGAATTTATTAAGCAAGTTCTAAATATAATAAGTTAAACATTCTGCGTTTCGATTCAAACATTATCGAAAGCCAGTACGGGTCGACATAACCAGGACCACAAAAGGAACCAAATAAATAATTCATGACATTAGTTTAGGAAGAAAACCCTAAAACCCTTCATTGTTTAAAGCACTGGAGTTCTCACAAAATTTAAAGTGCCATACCTAGGATTCGAATAAACCAGCACATTGTTAAATAATTAAAAACCAAAAAGAATAAAATCACGCCAGTTTCAACTTAAAGCTCGGTAAAGGACCTATCTTTGTTTCAAGCCTTGTGAACATTGCTTTCATAACTTAAATTCATGCTAAGAAGTAAAGATTCCAAACACGAAGAATCAACAGAGACGTCGTAAGCTCTTAAGCCCTTGAGGGTAGTAGCCATATTCAAATGAATAACTCAGAAACAATGTGTGAATATCTGACATAAACACCAGAAGAAAATAAGTCAGTAAACCTTCAAAAAATTATAGCATAAGCTAAAGAACGAAGCCATCCAAGGAGAATTTACCTCAGAGTTAAAGGTTCCCACTTTGTGTAGTCCACCTATATGTCATGAATCGAATGACCATAAGGAAAGCGTAAATCGACAACAACAACCTATAAACAAGAAGCAAAGGTTGCAAAACTATGGGAAATGTAATGGGATTCCCCTTCTGGAGATAAACCAACCTATAAACAAGAAGCAAAGGTTGCAAAACTATGGGAAATACAATCGGATTCACCTTCTAGAGATAAATGTAGGAACCAAGTATTCCCTTCAACATTTGAAGTCCCTCGAATCATCGCTGTGTAGCGGAGGCAAAGCATTAAACGTTGTATGAGACCAAAACTCCAATTTACTACATTCATACTGTGCGGATATAAGAAACCATAGAGTACCAACCCATTGTGGTTACCTTCCACCGTAGGGATAACCACCACTCCCATCGCAACCCTGAGAATAACGAGAAGATAGATTGAAAACCTCAGCAGTTCAAACCCTCGCAGAGTCGCTAGAACCCTCGGAGTAGCAGCAACAATGAGACAACCAGCTGCTGATCGCGAAGAGTTAGTTAGGGGATTAAAACCTAATCTTCCTCCACCGTTGGATAGATGGGACCAGATCAACGGATGCAAAGTCGAACAATTGGCACTAGCAGCTCAGACCAGTTGGCAGGCCTGTGCAACCTCTTGGAACGGTTCTATGCTGCATGTCTCTAGGTACAAGAATGAGCAGGTCTCCGGGTACAAATGCGAGCAAATCAAAGTCGGGGTAAGCAGGGGTTAAATTTGACGGGTGACCCTACCCGTCAAGGAATTTTTTTATCACGTTTTTATTTTTAAACTGCCCATCATATGACTTTTAAAATTTATTTGTACAAGTTTCATCTAATTTCAAATTGTACTCATAATTGTTCAAATTTTTCATTTTTTGTTGTACTCATAATTGTTCAAATTTTTCATTTTTTGTTGTACAATTCGACTCAAGTCTCATTGCTACACTTTGTTTTGAGATCAAAATTCTGAATAAAGTTTTCTCTATATTCTTTCTATTATCTCTTAGACCTTGCAATGCTTTCTGAGCAAACAAATAAACCTGATATTTTATAAACGCAAAGTTACTCTCCAGTAAAGGATCTTGAAATTACCGGTGGCTCTGAGTCTGCGGTTCTTGTATATTGTCACAGTCATTGTATTCGCTATGCCCACTGCTCCGATTTGTTCTGAAATGTTGGAATCGTTTTCTACCTGAGTATCCACTACATTAAGAAACCCTGCAGCAAGGTCCCAAAGCTTGTTTCATTGAATTATAGAATTTATACGTTTGATTTAAGATTTTTGTGATTTATATTAAATTTTGATAAAAAAAAAAATATTAATCACATTACAAATTATTTTATTAAATTACAAACTCTATAGGTTGGAATTTAGATTTTTATAATCTATATTGATTTCAATAGTGTTTCAAATTAATCACATCATAACCAACCACTTATAATATAATTAATTTGAAAATCTTTATAAAAACCCTATATTTAACCTGGATAATCATTAAATGCAGAATCCAGATTACTCGAGTGAAATTACAGAAAGGCTGAATTTGTTATTCCCTGTGAACATACAGTGAAATCACAGCTAAATCACTACCATCAAATTTCAATTGAATACTTTCAAGACACTCTGGCATTTGCTCAGCTTGCATCAGCTAATTTCTCAAACTACTCCGCCTTTGGTTAACAGTGGATCTCAAATAAAAAAACAGAAAATGGATACATCTTAACCTGGATAACCACCCATGGGATTCAAAAAAAAACCTCTGATTTTGCACTTTCAAATACTACTTATTAAACATGAGCTATCAAGGAGATCAACCCAGCTCAGCACATGACAGAATGCAGAGCACCTCTACCACTCAGGTAGGATATCATTTGTTTTTTTATTATTAATCAGAATGAGTATTTTAGGAGAATCTGTAATTTTGTATGGCGGCTAAGTTTATTTCACATTGACTTTATATCAAATACAACTATTTTATAAATTTTACAGATGGGTCAATCACAATATGTTTTTGAAAATTTTAAACTACTCTACTAAAAAACAAAATTTTCACCAAATCACTTACACTAAAATCTTTTAATCAATATTTTTATGAACCAAACAACTCAGAAACAAATTTTTCATCAAATCACTCGACCTAAGATATTTTGATCAATATTTTTCTTTCATCAATATTTTTAAAAACCTGTATAAGTTTGAATTGTTCACCGGTGAAAACATCAGATTTCAACAGTGTATTTTGGTATAAAGAATTATCAAACTGCAACCATTGATTTCACTTACATCAGATTGCAACAGTGTATTTTGGTATAAAGACTATCAGACTGCAGCCATTGATTTCACTTATAAAATAGAAACAAGGGTGTTATTGGATTTCAAACCTGAGCTGAGGAAGCTTGCACGAAGCCAAAAGAAGAAGAAAAGGAGCAAGCATGAGAATTTGAAGCGCAACAGCATTTTATAAAAATATATCTTCCTGCCCATTATAATGCGCCCTCCAATGATGCAAAAGGAAAACAAAACTCGGCTCACAGGCTCTGCATTTATTTATTTATTTGCAGGGAGCAAGTCCCAGACTGCTTTGACCAGAAGAATATCAAAGTGTATTTTCTACTGTTGCGAAGGGGCTGGTTTGTTAGGAAAGCAATAAAAGAGAAACGAACAGCATATAGAGGTAAGGGGGAGGAGGGTGTGGACCATTTGTAACAGAAGCAGAAATTGAAAATGAAACATGTCCCCGCGTACAGGTCTCACAGTGATATATATTTCATTTTATAAGTTTCACCAACCAGAAGTAGGGGAGGGACGCCATTACCTGTGCGCCCTCCCCTCCACCTGGCGGACGGGCACGTTGCAGGCACGTGGCCTCGTACGACACCACGCCAACTCAATCCGCCACCTGTTGCCGAACGTGTCAAGGGTTTAGGGTTTATTAAACGAGCATGGAGGGGCTCATTTCCGCCTTTACCGCGCGATGTATGCTCCGACTGTGGGTTTTCTGTTCGGGTCTGGTGGTTGTTCGAAGCCCTCCGCCGATGATGGCGCGGGAGGGCTCCATTACCTGTGCATGAGGTCCGCCATTGTTGAGCTCCTGTCCGCCCATTGCTGTTCAGCCAGGACCGCCGGTGGTTTAGGGTGGTCCGCCATTTTTGAGCTCATGTCCGCCAATCGCTGTTCAGCCAGGACCGTCGGTGGTTTAGGGTGGTCCGCCATTGTTGAGCTCATGTCCGCCAATTGCTGTTCAGCCAGGACCGTCGGTGGTTTAATTCGTGCTATTTGCTGTTTGGGGAGGAGCCAGTACCAATTTACAGGTAACTGCAAATTTCGGTGGTATTTGACTGGTTTCTTGGGTTTTTTTCTTCTGCATTTGCTCATTTGTTAATTTTTTCCAATTGTTGCAGGTGTGGCAGGTCCGGCGAGCACTGGAGAAGGTCCGCCGAATGTGTGGCGAGCTCTGGACTGATGGCTTCTATCCGGTAGGATTTTTATCCTACCAGCCATTTTCTGAAGTGTTTTTCAACACCTCTCACCGTGTGTTTCTCAACACCTCACCTCGCTTATTGGAAGTTTTGTTGTAGCTTTTCGGTGTTAAGGTCTTGTGCTTTTTTCGGTGTTAAGGTCTTGTGCTTTTTTCTGATATAATGGTAGCCCTCTGGTTTTGTTGAATGTATAATTTATTAGCTGCTTTGTTGAAGGGTTTAGGGTTTTGGATTCTAATGGCAGCTTGGTTTTTCTGATATAATGGTAGCCCTCTGGTTTTGTTGAATGTATAATTTATTAGCTGCTTTGTTGAAGGGTTTAGGGTTTTGGATTCTAATGGCAGCTTGGTTTTGGTTGCCATCTCCAAAGCTTGCAGCTAGTGTGAGACTCGGAACATACGGAAATGATGTTGTAGCTTTTCGGTGTTAAGGTCTTGTGCTTTTTTCTGATATAATGGTTTTCTGATATAATGGTAGCCCTCTGGTTTTGTTGAAGGTATAATTTATTAGCTGCTTTGTTGAAGGGTTTAGGGTTTTGGATTCTCATGTGTATATTTCTTAATAGGAATTGTAAATGCTCTTCCGAGGCCAAGATATGCTATTTTTACTACACCTCTTCGCGTATCCACCAGGAGATTGTGAGGCTTCAGGTCCCTGCCATATTATAGGCTGCCTTTCAATATTGGAGCATGAACAGAGAATGTTTCAACTGCCTTTCGAGCTTCTGTACCATTCCATATAATTTAGGCATACTTCATGAATTGTAAGACTCCTAAGCCGGTGGTGTTCTAAGTTGTTTGCTTGTAGGAAGTTTGTCAGACTGTCTTAAGGTGGCTAAGCTGTTTCTAGGGTTCTACTGCGTCTAGTCTTGTTCTGAGGGTTTGAAGGGAGTTATACAGATAAGATGGTATGCGGATTCCTTCCTAAGCAGGTATTGGAATTGAACCACTAGTTCTTTGATATCATGATTTGAACAAGGTTACTGCTACTAATTTGAATACATCTTATATGTGTTAACACTATCATACCTAAGCTTTGAACAGTGTTAATTGAGTACCCCACTAGTTCTGTCCAATAATGATTGTTGTTGTATTTTATTCTTATCGCTAGTTCTGTCCAATAAAGATTGTTGTGGTATTTTGTTTGTATCGCTAGATGGAAAGTATCTCCAACAACAAGTAGCTCTAACATTGTTTCTCTTACATTTACTCTACTAGGAGTTGAATAGGGATAAAGTCTACAGAAATATCAAAGACTTTGGAGGAGTTGCCCAAGGCCATAACGCAATACAAGAATTGAATTGATGTTTATATGGAACCATAAAGTAATAAATAGTGGGTAAAGTTACACTATCATTACATGGATCTTCTTGAAGCGTGGTTGAGCTTACGAGTAGTCTAACTTATGACTACTAGATTGTTTCACTTTCTTATATTCTTTTTTCACAATATTTTGGGACCTTAACGCATGCTCTAGGATGTTTTCTTTTTGTTTTTCCACCTTATGTTTTCTATGAGATGTAAGGTTGTTTGCTTGTAGGAAGTTTGTCAGACTGTCTTAAGGTGGCTAAGCTGTTTCTAGGGTTCTACTGCGTCTAGTCTTGTTCTGAGGGTTTGAAGGGAGTTATACAGATAAGAAGGTATGCGGATTCCTTCCTAAGCAGGTATTGTAAGGATTCAAGGTCTAGTGTTTCATTCCAAAGATCTAGCTTCCTCAGTCCTTCTAAGCTAATGTCTCAGACCATCTTCAGATTGTCTCTGTCCTTCTTCGGAATGTTGGTTTGCTTCTTGAAGGATACTAGAGCCTATGGTGTAAGCAGCTTACGTATTATTCATATATTATGATAGCTTGTTTCTCTGTATTGGTTACTAGTAATCACAATGCATAACCTTATGGACAGTGTTCACATAATCTACATGCCTCAATTACGATAAGCTCTTGTTCCTGTATTAGTATAGCTTGATTACAGTGATATCATAACTCTTACATATTACTGATATAAGCTCAATGTAAGGATATGGAATATGAAGCGTATAGTCTAATCACTTACACGGGATCAATTGATGTACCATATATAATTGACTAAGCTTAAACTCCATATTAGTAGAAGCTGTAATACATTTATACCTATAACTATTTCACACATATGGCTCTGATTCCCATTGAATTGATTACACTGAGTACTCTTATTCAAGCATTGTGTTAGCTTCTCACTTCCATGGGACTAATCTGATGAATACCGATATAGTGCTTGCAGTAGTTTGGGTTAGGTTCCTAAAGACTATCTCCCATGTTTGCCTATGCCATTCAATTTTGTCTATCACATGCATTTTGTTCGTTTCCTTGGAAAAATACTTAGCTCAATTATTTTAGAACTATATATGACTACATATTTGATTATATTAAAATCAGATTTGTTGGATTTATTTACTTATTTATGGTTGAGAATTTATTTGCAGCTCTGTGTCTTATTATCTCAGTGTTTCAGGTTTTCTTCAACAAATTTAAATAATAATTACTTCAAAAATGAAGAAAATGACTTCAAAGAGTCCAGTAGTTCCAATTGTAACTCTTTATGATCTTTGTGGAGTAAATATGTTGTGTAGGCTTTAAGTTTAGTTCAGTTTTGGTTTTGAGCTATTGTTGTGTATTGACTTCTTTCTGTATTCAATAGAAGATGGATGTGTTTGAGAGTTGGGATATTTTACAGAAGTATGTGCTTGTAGGTAAGCTTACTTAGATCTAGGTTATTCTTTCAAAGTTGAAAAACTGCTTACAGTGGCCTGCTTTCTATGATACTTGTTGACTGCAATGAATAATTAGATCTAAAGCATATTGCTACGGTGACTGCATAAATACCATAAGACAATAATAATAAGCCCAAGACCACTGCACATTGACCATAAGAGACTAATAAAGTCATATGTTTTTCTGTTGGTGACTTTCCAAGTGTTTATCTAAGGTCTGGTATATGTTTTCTGATATCTGAAATATGCTTTTCGAGATCTGGTGTACTTGTTTTAGTAAGAAGAAATCAATTTGCTAAGGTTTAATATCCATAAGAAATCACTTATCAGTGTTGGGAGCATCATTTTGAAGCTAATGGTGAAGTATTAAGTGATTTATTTTGTGAAATATAGTTCATCTTTGCAGTGGAAAAAGATGCCCCAAGACATAATATGAATTGACATAACAATTTCAAAAGGGAAATAAGTATCTAAGTTATCATTGTAGTGTCTTTTGTGGATTGATATCATTTGTGCTTAACTCGCAAATAAAACTACTTTACAACCAACCAAGCTGCTGTTGGCTTTTCAATGTAGTGAATGCATAGCACCATAATGTTGTTAGTGTTTCAAAGCAATAAAACAACCTAGGTTGTAAGCCAGAATGTTTTTGTGACAAGAAAAAGACACAATCCATCCAAAATCCACATCATAATGTGGTTACAAACAAAAACATATGACACCCCTATTCTTTATGGCCCTGAGAATCTTGAGTGCCAAAACTCCCCGAGTTACCTTCTTGAGCCAAGTAGGTTGGCCTACCTGTCAAGGGTTGATTAGGAAATGGTTGATTGCTGCCATATGATTGACTCCAATTTGCAGCTTCCAACCATGGAGGTATTGAGTACCCATACCTCACATTTGCACTACTGGTCCCTGCATTAAGTGGAGGTGTGTAATGAGCATACATAGAATTGGCACCAACTCTGGTAGGAATAAGGCAAGTGGGTAAACCCTCAGTAGTATAGTGAGGCACTTGAATGTTTATGAGATCTTGGAATAATGGTGTATTATCTGCAATGGAGTCCAATGAGTTTGAAATAATTCTGGTTTCATTAGCTATTCTTGTATCATTGTCAACCATATTGATCATCCCTTGTTCCTTTTCAAGCATTTGTTGTGCCTTTCGTTTTTCCTTTTCCTGTCTTGTCATTTGCTTTTGTTGGTCCTTAATTTGCCTTGCTTTATCTCTTTCAATCTTTTCATCTGCTCGATGTTGTGCGGCAACAATCCTTGCTGCCTTCTTCTCCTTGACTAGATCCTTCTTTTTCTGTTTTAATTCTTGCATTTCAAATTTCTTTTTTTCAGACTCAACTAACAGGGTTATATAGTCCTCTGAGGTGAGTAACTGTGAGCTTCGGCCCAGACGAAGACTACCTGGTGCACCTTGCTTTTTTTTCATTGATACTCTCTGTACTGGTAGCTTTAGGAATTGTCCAAGTGTCTTCTCCACCCCTCCCACCTGCATGTCATTGCTTGGTACTTCCCTTCCAGTTTCTGTTGGAACTGATTGAACTATATCATTATCTTCATTTGATGCCTCATTATGTCCTTCATCTTCTTCCATTGATATATTGTCCACAAAAAAATGAACAATTTCACTGTTCAATTCTGCTGGTTGTGAGGGCATGTTCATGCTTTCTTCATTGGTTGCTGAGACACTATGTGCATTCATATTGATCATTGCTTCTGCTAGCCATGAAGGTGGGGTTACTTGGCTTGGCAATGTCAATTGGTCATTGTCAACTGCATGTTCAGCAATAACATTAACAATATCAACAACAGGAATTTCATGTTCTTGAGTTGGTGGAACAATCTCCATGTTACTACGAATTTGTTCATTGTTATATTGTGTTTCACATACAGTTTCATCATCTTCAGAATATAAGTGTCCTTGAGACAAGGAAATCATATTACCAGCTGCAACAACATCATCTTGGTCATCTACTTCTTGCACTTCAACACCTGTTTGGGCATTCCCTTCTTCCTGACCATCCACATGAAACGCTTGGCTACAACCAGTATCATGCATGAGAGCATCATAGTTCAGTGGCCAGATTCCTGTCCTCCTAAAGCCAGCCTTGATATTTGATGGTGTCAAAGCCCTTTTAAAAGCTTTACTTGCAAGCTCTGCTAGCTCAAACCTTTTCACCTCAACCCCTGGATTCTTTGCCATCCATGCAGCACGCTCCGACCTGAAATAGTTCTTGAAAGGGCCAAACACACTAACATCAAGGGGTTGCAGTCTATGAGTGGTATGAGTTGGCAATGTCAATAGGTCGATGCCTAAATTGTTTGCTTCCTCAATTGTTTGTACAGCCATGTGGCTCCCATGGCCATCTAATATCAAAAGGTGTCTGTTATTAGGCGAGACGCCACCTGGTACCGATGCAGCAAAGTGAAAAAGCCAACTTAGAAACAGTTCTTTAGTCATCCATGCATGGGGATGTGCAGCCATGCATGCACCTGGTTCGCAGTTCTGTATATAGTTTTTCAGTTGATTTTTACCTTTGAATAGATAAAATCCTGGGATTGAAGTACCAATTGCATTAACACAACATAAAATAGTTATCCACTCCCTGCTCTTGGGCAAAATCTTTGGCACATTTCGGCTCCCTCTCTTGGCAATTACCCGCATGCCACAATTCCTCCCTGCCTGTAAACCTGTTTCATCACAGTTCCATATATGGTCTGCTCCATAAGAATGTTTATCATAAGCACTAGAAAGTGTGTCATAGAATTTTTGCACAACTGCAGGGCGCAAATTTAATGCTCTGTCTCTGTCAAGGCCCTCAGCAGTACGCAATACAAGTTCTGGATGCCTTTTTTTAAACCCAAACCACCATGATTTACCAGGAAACCCATCTTTGAATGGGTTTGGCCTCCCTTGACAGATTTGAGCAACTGTTGATTTGAGTTGTATCAACTCTAGCCCATGTCCCAGTTGGGCCATCTCTTTACACCACTCAACCACCTCGGCCTCCTCATCCTCAGTCATAACTGTAAGAGGCCCTCTACGTTTTGTATGAGTCAGTCCATTTATCCAATAATGTATTGATGAGGGAGGAATACCATGTTTTTTTGCAGATGCCCGAACTGAGTATCCATTAAACTCTATGTCGTCAATTGCAACTAACATTTGTTCTTTTGTCCATCCTCTTATAGCACTGATTTTTTTAGTTGAGCTTGCCCCTTGGACTGTTGTTGATGGTGGTTCTGTGGCTGATGGTGTGTTAACATCAGCAGCTGTCACATGGTCATCTTCAACAATGTTCCCTGGTGCATTGCTGGCATCGACATCAGCTGGCCTGTCATCATCGGACGATGTGCATCGCAGCTGCGCACCCCTTGTCACTCTCCTGCCACTTCTCCTTGTACGAGCAGAGTAACTTCCTTTTGCCATAGATGCAACAACCTATAAAATTATTGCATGCATTTAGACATTAGAATATATGTTAAATTATGCTTTATTACTTCTGCAAAAATTATCCCTATGAAGCTGATGATCGAATAATTCCTGTAAGCTAACCTTCAATTCTTGTAAGGTAAGCAACAAATAAGGTCAACAAATAAGGTCAAAACAAGATTTTTACGATGGAGGTAAACTTGTGCTTTTATTTACATTATTGGGACATGTCTTCCTCTGCTTCGCATATCTGGTTACAAAAACTTAGAAATGCTTCCCACTTGACTGATATGGAATTTGTGAGTTTGATTTTAGTTTTTCATGTAATGTCTAAATGAGTCTTTTTCTCTATCTTTACATAATTTCAAAAGAGTTGAAATTATTGCTTCAGTGCTTCCTGTAAGGTAAGCAACAAATAAGGTCAACAAATAAGGTCAAAACAAGATTTTTACGATGGAGGTAAACTTGTGCTTTTATTTACATTATTGGGACATGTCTTCCTCTGCTTCGCATATCTGGTTACAAAAACTTAGAAATGCTTCCCACTTGACTGATATGGAATTTGTGAGTTTGATTTTAGTTTTTCATGTAATGTCTAAATCAGTCTTTTTCTCTATCTTTACATAATTTCAAAAGAGTTGAAATTATTGCTTCAGTGCTTAGTATTTTATTGGTGTTTACCATGCTTACTGGAAATTTGAATCGTTGAAATTATTGCTTCAGTGCTTAGTATTTTATTGGTGTTTACCATGCTTACTGGAAATTTGGATTCAGTGCCCTGTTTTGATTGTTTCCTTTACAGTTACTCTGTCTCTTCTTTCAATTAATTTGTCCTTAGGCTTTTTGAAACAAATGGCTTGCATCTCCTCATATTACTTCACCGATAGTTCACTAAAATCCTATTTAGTTTGTTCCATGTGCTTGTTGCATGAGCAAAAATAAGCGCGACCTTTGTAAAATGTGACTGAACTTAAAATTCGGCTGAGAGGTCTCACTTTTCATTATATTTTGATATATTTGTGAAATTTTCTCTCGTAATCATGTAAGTTCACGGGTTTCTTCAGTATCTGTTTTTCCTGGTATACCACTTAAGCGCGACCATTGTAAAATGTAACTGAACTTAAGCTAGTATTTCTGAAATTGGCACCTTTAAAGTTTTGAGTTTTGCAGCTATGGCTTAATAGCGAGTTGGATTACTAATGTAGCCCAAGTATTTTTAAACTTAAAAACACATGTTTTATTAAGCAGACTTAAAAATAACCCACAGTCGGAGCATACATCGCGCGGTAAAGGCGGAAATGAGCCCCTCCATGGTCGTTAAATAAACACTAAACCCTTGACACGTTCCTTAACAGGTGGCGGATTGAGTTGGCGTGGTGTCGTACGAGGCCACGTGCCTGCAACGTGCTTGTCCGCCAGGTGGAGGGGAGGGCGCACAGGTAATGGCGTCCCTCCCCTAGCCCAAGTATTTTTAAACTTAAAAACACCTGTTTTATTAAGCAGACTTAAAATCTAATAGCATCTTGTCCTCTTATTTGATTTGCTGTCTTTCTGAGCAATATGTTTGATAGCTTACTGCACTAATTTGTTTGTAATCCTAGAAAAAATGATCTATAAACTCTGTATAAAAAAGGTTAATTGTAACTGTATAGGTTAACTGTCACCACCCTATGGACAGAACTGTAATGTAAGAAATCTGATAAATGAATGGACAGAACTGTAATGTAAGAAATCTGATAAATGAAAACAATGAAAACAGAACTGTAACAGAACTGTAATGTAAGAAAAATCTGATAAATGAAAACAGAACTGTAAGAAGATATAACTAACTTGAATATATTGGCCACTGTTTTGTGATGTTGTCTTCAAGTTTGCTGAATAGTTTGAAAGCATAAGATGCAACTTCAACAGTGGGTGGATTTGTTTTATAGTTTTGGGGACTTGATTTTAATTGGTGGACATGGATGCACATGGATTGCAATGGCTTCATTTTGAATGTGTGGTATGGATTTAATTTGCTGTGATCTAATGGTTGGGAATTGTTTATTTGTTGATCCATGTGCTTTGATTTGTTTTAATGAGAAATACAATGAGTTGGGTGTCATTTATTGCAGTTATTGGGTCTGGGTGTCATTTATTGAACAAAGTGGATTTAATTGTTATTGGGTTGGGTGTCATTTATTGAACAAATTGGATTTAATTGTTATTGGGTTGGGTGTCATTTATTGAACATAGGGTGCTTAGTTGTTGAACAACACAGCAGTTATGGCTGACATACATTCCTTTTGTTATGTGCAGGTAGGCATATTTATTTGGGATGCAAAGTTGGAGTTCTCATGAGTGGGGGTTGAAGTGACTGCTGTTTTGTACTTCTGGAATAGACCAGTTTGGAAGCCTTTATGGCTCTAGCTGTTTTCTACTTGGGTCAATATGTTTTGCAATATTAAGTAGTAAAATACTATTTATGGACAGTTGTGGGCCCAGTCAATGTATGGGTGATTTTTGGACATAATTTAAAACTTATTTATACATAATGTTATTTATTTCTGTTTAAAATTTGGTTTCACAAGTCTTAATCACTGGTGGTTTGGTGGGACCAGTATTATATCAACTACTGGTCCCTGCACAAGAATAGGAATCCCTCCCCTAGGAGCAACAAGTTGCATGGCAGGAGGGAGAGGGGGCGCAGAGGGTGCAGAGGAATTAAATGAAGAATGATATGTGAATAAAGGAAGGGCGGCGTGCGATATCGAGAGGTCTGAATCAGTGTGTGTGGGCCGTTGGATGGCAAAACGTGGAGGAAGATTTGCGGCAGGAGAGCGAGAGAATTGGTAGGCCGGTGGTGGACGTGCTTCCTGTACGCTCTCGCATTTAATGTCGTCAATGTTAACCTGTGAAGGAGATTCTACAGAAGATTGAGAACCTGACAGAAAAAGAAAGGAAAGTTTGCTGGCAAGTTACCATTGATGATAAATACCACGTTGAAGTGCACAAGAATCACGTAACCTTACCAATCACGTAACCCACACTGCCTCCTTTTTCCTCATTGGGTTTGACGTTTTCAATTAAGGTCGCCCTCACAGGGCCCCGCGGGCCGCCAACTTACAGCCTACAGCCAACTTGCAATGTTAAATATATATATATCAAACCATTATTAAAAAAAACTTAAAACTTTTTATTTTCAAACATGCCCGTCATATTGACGGTATTAAAAATTAATAGCAAGTTACGCGTGACGCGCGGATATTTGAAATTAGAACGTATTTTACGTGTAAAAAACCTAAAAACGGCATACGGGCGTCAAATTTAACCCCTGTGGGTAAGGATCACCACCAGTCCTATTCGCATTAAAACCCAATCTACATACCCACATTGCAATCTCTGTAATATCATTTCACTCGTTATAAACCTCAGAGTTGTCCAGTTCTACGAAATCAATAATAAATGCAGTCAATACTTCCGTAATATTTGATAAGCCCCGTAACCAAGGAAAAAGATGGGTGTATGTCTAATTATATATATATTTTTTTCATATTTATTGTGTCAGTTTAGTGTTTAGCTGTTACAAAATCGCACTTTGTTTCTCAATGTAGGAGTGGACGCTAAAGGAGTCTGTCCCAACTTTCATGAAGATGGGAGAAAGGAACAAGGTAGTGTTCCTCTTCCCTCCAGGGTAATCAGAGAAGACCCTTCGTTGGATTTATCTAGTCATAAAATGTGTCCTCATGTCAGTCTCTTACCCCATGGATATAAATAAAGAATCTTCTTTAACGGTCGATCAGGATTATGTTTATTTGCAAGGGATTTGACAGTCCATGTCCTTTTGGCTACATATCTAGTATCAAGTCCCTTTGTTTTTCATATATCTATTCTATCAACTGGTTACATAATTCGTTTAAATGGAATTTTTTACCACAATGTTAATGAAAATGGGGTTTTTCTTATATTTTTATTTTATTAAATTTTACAAAACTTATCTCTAATTTCGTAACGAACAGAGACTCAGAGCATCCCTTTTGGTATCCCACAGGGTTATCCCTTTGCTCGTTTCTGGCAAAATTTGTTACGAGATTATAGTTCGGCTATGGCGACAGCTACGATTTTATGCTGATGGTTTTTTTTCGGTTATTTCGGTCAAAACCATGAAATGACTAGAAAGAGTTGAAATATGATTTATTGTTGATGTTATTTCCCCTAATATAGTTTTGCTATTTTTATAACTTTATTATTACATTTATGTTTTGGTTTCCAGATAAGGAAAGTTGCATATCTATTATTACATTTATGTTTTGGTTTCCAGATAAGGAAGGTTGCATATCTATTTTCCAAATAATTTGCATCCCGACGGTGTTATAGAATACCACATTTTTCAATATCCACTGGAGTTCGTCCTTTAAGTTTATAACCTTTATCATTTTGTTATGGATACAGCCATGTTGTCTAAAGTGGAAGTGAAAGTAGAGATTGATAATACAGAAGCATTTGTACTTTCCAAATAAAAATTCATGACTTCTTATGCCTACAGGTTTACGCTTTATGTTTCTCGCATTTCTATGAAGTACCACAACACAACACATCGTCGTAGATTGATGATATGGTTGTAGCCTAGATCATGGTCATGCTTTTCTGTATCTATAGACAAACCTTTACAAGGTTATACACTACATTCTTCGGCCTTGAGCTGTTATAAGTTATATAATCCTTATTCCTTTACTGTCTTAGATAGTGGTTCGTACTATTGCAACATCGAGCTTTCTCTTATTGCAGAATTTTATATGTAATTGCTACTGAGATTTGTTTAGACCTAAATAATTTTGGAAAAAGGAAAACTTTCCTTTATCTTTACTCTTGAAAATACACCCCATTTTTCTTATTCGACTTTCTGTTAAACTCTTTCTCTGTATATATATATATATATATGGTGTTTCATTTTCGCCTATGTTACATGTTGCTATATCTCTCAAGCTATTTATTTTAATAAGCTCAAATATAAACTCTCATAGACGAGAGTAGTTCAAGTATTCCTTTTTATGATTGTGCGTAGAGGCACTCTATAATTTAGTATAGGTTAGATGTATAGATATAATGTAATTATATAAACAATTTTAATCTAGTATAGGTGAGATGTATAGATATAATGTAATTAAGTAAACAATTTTAAATCTAAGTTTAATGAAAAGATAAAATATGAAAAAATGATATTGGGAATGAGGGTAAACGTTGAAATGTTTTCTCCGATAATAATAAAAGTTAAAAGTAACAAACAAGAAGATAAAAGTAATAAATAAAAACATAAAATTAATATAAACTTAGTAACAAGGATGAGTGTAAATATTTAAATGTTGGTTCAGTTAATAATAAAAAGTTAAAGTAACAAAAATAATAAAGTTTAATTTGTTATATTTTTATTTTGTTATTACCATTTGAATAGCCTTTGTTACCATACCATGTCTTATCAATACCACATGCCCAAAAACCATAACCTATTTCACAACCAAAATATTTTATAACAATACAAAATTCTTAACCATTATATTCATCCCCACTTTATCGTGGATATTATTAACATATAAAAAATAGGTTATCAATACCACATTCCCAAAAACCCATAACTTATTTCACAATCAAAATATTTTATATGAGTATGAAAATATCCTTAACCATGGATATTATTAACTTGCAAATATGTTTTGTTACAATACCATGGACCAATACCATGGCTTATCAATACCAAATTCCCAAAATAAATAACTTATTTCACAATAAAAATATTTTATAATAGTATGAAAATATTCTTAATATTTATAATAGTATGAAAATATTCTTAACCATGAATATATACCTCCACTTTACATTGAATATTGTAAGTAAGCTTTCCTACAATACCATGGCTTATCAATACCATATGCCAAAAAAACATAACTTATTTCACAATCAAAATATTTTATAACAATACGACAAGATTATTAACCATAGATATTGACTCCCATTTTTTCCATTGATACTTGTGAATAAGCTTTGTTACAATACCATGCGTTATCAATAACACATGCCCAAAACTCATAACTAATTTCACAATCAAAATATTTTATAACAATATGACAAGATTCTTAAACATGTATATTATTAACTTGTAAATAGGTTTTGTTACAATACCATGGGTTATCAATACCACATGCCCAAAAACCATAACTTATTTCACAATAAGAATATTTTAATTTAATTTAATTTTATAACATTTCTTTAGGAAAAAGTTATAATTACATTTGACATATATCTAAACCTTGTATCCTCATGGCTACAAAAATATTCATATATAGATTAAATTAAGGTTTCAATAAAATTTAAAATGAGAATACTTTTTTATATAAAGATCTGAAATTTACATAATATAAATAATTTTATTAAAACCCAGTATAGATCCATCCTATCTAAGGATCCTATCTAAGGATATAAGTGATGGGAGCAAGCAAAGTGACTAACAATAAGGATATAAGTGATGGGAGCAAGCAAAGTGACTAACAATGATAGAGGAAAGAGACTGCATGATTTTTTGAAGTATTTCATTATTGTATTTTAGTTTACACGATTGATCCAAAATATAGGTTCAATATTTTATAACCAATTAAGTTTTTTAATTTATATACTTCTGTAAAAAAAAAAAATGGGAACAAATTTAAGAGGGGAGGGTGAGAGAGAGAGGGAGGAAAGAAAAAATTCATAGAGAGCTATAGGTGGATAGAGAGAGGGAGTGACAAGGGAGAGATGGAGAGAGAGTAAGGGAGAGATGAGAGGGGGGAAGAAAATGAAGAGGAGAGGAAATATATAGGGAGAGGGGGAAGAGACATATGGAGGTACAAATATGGAGGGGAGAGAGAGATGGTGCGAGGGAGGGAGATAGTGACAAGGTTGGAGGGAAGAGAGATAGAAAGAGAATATGAGAGAAGGGGAAGAGAGAGAGGGAGACGAAGATGTAGGGGAGAGAGAGAAGGGGAGAGGGAGGAATGTGGTGATAGAGTTGAAGGGAAGAGAGAGACAAAGAGAGATATGGGGAGGGGGGAGACAAAGGGAGGTGGGAGAGAAAGGGTGAGAGAGGAATAAAGAGAGTGAAGGAGAGAGAGTTGGAGTTAGAGGGGGAGAGTGATGCAGGAGCATCCAGCTAAGGGCACCATGACCTGGTGTTGGTCTCAGCTAAGGAGGAGAGGTTCATCAGTATTTAAATTTCATTTATGTTGTTAATTAAAAACAGTGTTAGGAACTTGTCTTATGTCATTGTCAGTTAATAGGTATTTAGGGTCAGCACAGTTAGGTGGAGGTGGTTACAGCCACATGGTTGTCTGGTCTTTCTTTTGGTTATTTTTACAGTTATTTACTTAAAAAAAAACAAAACAACAGAAAGAAATATATTATCTCTGTATTCTACAGAATGAGAAAATTAAAGTAGCAAGATAGTTATCAAATGTATAACTGAAGAAGCAACTGCAAACAATTTTCATAACCATATTGTAACTTTCCAAAACATAGGTACCACAATGAGCAAAGGGTTCAACATTTTTAGTACAGAAGAGTAATAAAAAGAGAGATATTTTTCATTCCTGAATCCATCTGTCAAGTACTATGTTATTATCTAATTTCCTATCATCTGTAACGTAAAGACAATTGTCACATTTACCAAAAATCCTTCCAGATTAAACAAAGACGGAGTTCGAATAATCAAACAACAAGCAAAGATACAACTTCAAAATCGAATACAGACAGAGGCATAATATTAACGCGAAGACTGAGCAAACAAGTTCCAGACATTTCGACAACCTACAGAAGTACCTGAGTGCACTACAGCTGAAGTCATTCGATAAAAAACACAACCACGGGGAAGAGCATTCACAAAAGAGGTAACCCTGTATACCAAATTTCTTTTCATTCATCTAGAAAAGAGCGTTACAGTATCAAAACCCGCATATAAACAAGCTCTAAAGTCCAGCGACCCTAAGCCCAAGAAAACCCTCCTTCGAGAGCAGAACAGAGAAATGAGGGTTAGGGTTATAACCTTGGAACCATTACAAACAACTCAAGAATCAGCGAAACCAAATACAACTGAACTCGAAGGCCAAATTACCATCAACTAGACAACAATATAACAGATACCCATGTCGACTGACTCCACTACAGAAAGAAACGACTAAAGAAACCCTCGACTAAACAAGTTGTAGCAAGGAATGATCCTACTGGTTCCGGTCGAAGGACAGGCCGAGTAGTAATCCAACCAGAAGTCACAATGACCTGTATAGAAACCAAAACAAGGTATTAGCATCATCAACTGAAGGTTAAAGTAGGAAAATCGATGATTGACAGTAAGCAAGAAGAACCGCTGAAAAGACTTACCAATTCAACAGCCAAACGCTGGACAAAGGAACCCACACTTGGGTCGTAGCCATTGCAAGAACCCTTGCCCGCAAGGAGCAACAACTGTTAGTGAATAAGAAAAGCTGTGGAGTCAACATTTAGTAGAGAACAAATTCATACCTTGCCGGAGTTGAGCGAACGCAGAGGAAAGGGTCCTTTTGAGGCCACAACCTGTGTTCACAACACACAGACAAATCAAACAACCAAATAACCATACAGGCAGCCGAAGAAACCATTAAGAAAGCTCAGCAGAACGCGTGAGGAACGAAGGAGAGACAGTGAGCACCGAACCACCGAAAGAGCAGAGAAACCCTCACAACAAAGCCAACAATCGAGTGACAGAGCTGAGCTAACAAGAATGTGAACATAAACACTGAGCATAGTTACCCACTTACCAACAGAGAAGCCATAGTTGGCGTGGACAGAGCATCGGCTTGAAAACAGTTACAGTCACCCACAGAACCGCAGAGCTCTCACACCAAATAGAGCAGAACAAAAATGACGGAGAATAACAAACAAACTAGGGTTTAGCCAAGAGCGGGAAGGAAACCCGAGGCCAGGACAACTATCCTCTCGGCGTACAGAGCAATCAATACAAACATCAATGCAATCCAAAATATTAGTGCTAATCCTTGTTTAACAAACTAATTATATGATCGTTAATTAAATCATTTGCCGATTAATAATTGTTGGACACCTAATCCTAAAGGGTTAGTGTGGAAGTCGAATGGACAAAAGGAGTCCAAGAGACCTTGGGATCTGAAACCCAAGAGTCAGATATTGTACTATAAATGTAAATCAATTGTTAATAAAAATAGCGTTGCATGATTTATCCTTCATATATTTTGTGCTGTCCATGTGAGTTTAACATGGTATCAGAGCGGGCGATCTCCTACCCTGCTCCATTGTGAGCCACCTGTTTCTGTGAGCCACCTGTTTCAGCGCTGCCATTCCTCTGTCCTGAGCAGTCCTGGCCCTCTGCCATATAACACATCTGTCCTGCGTTCTCTGTCCATAAACGTTCACTGTTCATAAACGTCTGCGAGTAGGTGATTCTTCGCTGCACTGTCTTGGGCCGCTCTGCCTCTGCCTGACACTGATTCTCTGCGCACTGATTGCCTCTGTCCACACCTGAGCGTCGGTTTCCTTTGAAAGAGCCGGTGCATCAGAAACGTTGTTCTCAGGATGCTCCATAACCCGTCTCCACTGAAGATTATTCGAAGGCTCAGCTGAAACGCATTGCCTTCTGAGGGATTGGAAGGAACTTTCTAAATTCGAAGTTCGAAGTTAGAATTTTCGTTTAAGATCTCAATTCAGAGCGGAATACCATAGTTGGAGCTATTGTTGAAGGTTCTTTAGCAATGGATTTTGGAAAAGTTGTTTGGACAAAGCTTTCTCTGCTCTCTGCGTATGATCCATTTGATGCTTCTCTCTGGTGTACGCTACTCTCCGGCAAATTATATGTGTATGGTGCAGTGAAAGCCTGTTCGATGTGCTGAACATTGAGCTTTTCATATTGTATCTGGTGGTGCATTCATCCCTGTCCGTTAAACCCGCTGTGCGGTGAGCATCTGGTATGTGCATTAAAGAACTTTGTTAAACATCGTGAGCTTTGATTGTATCTGGTGGTGCGTTCATCCCTGTCCATGTGTGTTTAAACTGAAGCATGGTGGATTCGTCAAAAATATATGCGCTGGTATTTTGTGTATTTCTGTAAGGTGCGGAAGCAGTTGAAGTTTGGCGTTTTGCATAAGCTTGCGTGGCCAGATAAAATTGGGCTCCGATACCATGCCACTGGCGGTGACAATGACGGTAACTGTTTGAACCTGTACTCCAGAAGACGCCGTTCATTGCGTTCCTGACTTAGTTGGTACTGCAAAGAGTCTGTTTCCTCCTCCAGCTTTGTAATGGTAATTTCCAATAAGGCAATGCTGGCCAACAGCTCTTGAACATCAATTGGCAGATGACAAGTTTTTGAACATCATCTTCAAGTTGACAATGGTAACAATTAAAATTGCTGCCGCTCTTACTTTGTTTCGATTCATCTTCAGTTTTAGCAGCCCCTAAATCAGTTAGTTCTCCATAGTTGAATTCATCTTGCAGAGGCAACTCCTGTAAAAATGACCATCCTCTTTGTTGTTTTTGAGAATGCGCTTCCACCATTGGCCCTGCACTTGGGAAGGTGTGCGTCATAGAGGCAAAGACTTCAGTCTTGTGACAGAGCATTTGCAAAGAAATAGATGAAATTACAGGATGAAGACTTGAGCACCACAAGAGTTATTCTGATTCCAATTAGAAATGAAGTGGAGGTTTAAAAAAAAAAAGCTTTTCACATCGCGGACAAAGCCATCCATACGGCCTCGCTTTAGCTTTCGAAACGTAACATCCTATTATCAAAAACATGCTTGCTCTTTAAACGCCCCCGTTGAGAAGATACCTACTTGTCTTGCTGCTGAAGCTGATCATCATCGGCTCCTGTATATCTGTGACATTATCGGCACTGCTACCATCAGCAGCGCGAAAAACATTACCCTGGAGTGGATCATCAATAATAGCATCAGCACTTTTCTGTAGCCGTTTTTTCCGAGCACATCGACTTGGAGAGTCGATTTTATAGAAGGCACAATTGTTTAATAAACATTGAATTAAACTGTTATAAAAAATGTTGAAATCGTGTTGAGCTGCAGGTTCATAAACTGAAGAAATTGGGTTCAATAGCACTTGAATCATGAATTTTTTATCAGTGTGTGTTAGAACTAGAATAAGGTGAGAAGGATTCCAGTCCTCATCCTTTAAGGTGGCAACTGGAGGTTGAAGCATTTCTTGTTGCCTCAATTTATCCCCATATCAGAGAAATATCTCACCAAACTTTGCAGATTGAAAGACTAAGGGGGGCGCACTAGTGAAAGAACACGGGAACTCATTTTCATCTGCTTTCCTTGCATAATGAAGAGTTTTCCTGTCAGACAAAGAGTCATTTTGATCTTCTACCATTGCGAAAGGACAATTAGCCTCTTACACAAACAATTTTGATGCTACCGAAAAATCCATTGTGACTCGCAGCGCTGAGATACAATTGTTGTGCTTATGATTGTAAAGGAAAAATCAGGCCAAGTTTCAGGGATAGAAGGCTGAAATAATAGATGAATCGTAGTACTATTTCTCAAAGGTGAGCTGTGTGTATTTATCAGCTAAAATAATGGCGGTAAAAGGCAGGAACCGAGGCTTGTCACTACTCAGATTTCTGGGTTTTTCAGTGTGAAGTCCGAGTCTTTTTCAACATTTTTCTTAATGCTTGGGTACAGGCTAAGGTTGCAGTAGGAGCGGGCTGAGATTTCTGGGTCAGTAAGCCCAGAAAGGAGCAGTCTACCTACAAGAAAAACTGTGTTCTTGAGTGTATATCAGCTCATTGTTTAGGGAGGAAACACTTGTATTTTGGGTGCTGATTGGACGTGTGGGAACTAGTCACGACTTCTACTTCCAAGATGTTTATAGGTTTGGTATTGCATACTCTCTGAAGATCCAGCTTGAGGCAGCCGGCTTCTCTTCTCAGTTGCAAATGTTGCAGTTGCTACTACCTCAGTTGTGGAACTGCATTTAAAACTCATTATAGTTTTTGTTCCTTGATTCATTTGCCATACATTTACAAAGGATTTTTCTGTGTCTTTGTACTGTGAATGGTGTTACTTTTACTCATTGAGTCATAGTTGCAATCAGTCTTTTAAAGGGGTGTAATTTTGACAATGAAGAATATGCCTCGAATTACTGAAATATTAGAGTTCTTAAAAACTCTCATACATTCCTCAAATCATGATACAGTGAGAATAAGCAAAGCGTCTCTGGTTGATATTAGAACCTGTTTGTATAATGTACAAGAGAATATTGAGTTTTTGCAGCTTGAGACAAAGCTACAGCAGGAAGAATTAAAACAAAGGAGTCATCATTCTAAACCTGTTTCTGTTCAGAACAATGAAGCAGACTCCCATAAACAGCAAGTCAATAATGTTACAGTTCATTCAGATAAAGCAGCAAAGTTACATGCAGATGCAGAGGTTCAGTCTGCACTTCCCAAGCCCATCATCAGACCTTGGGAACAGCTTGTCTACAACAAGCACAGAACTGGTCTTGGATATGACAAGGACTTGTCCTTTCATATTCCAGACTATGCCAAGCCCATTCAGTTTCAGAGTGCTGGATTCATTTATGACAGTTCACATGCTTCTCATGGCAGCTCACCTTCAGCTGTTCCAGATTCTGCCCCTCTTCCACAGCAACAACAACAACAAAAACAACAGATCGTGAAATGCCAACACTGTGACTGAGTTGGCCATTTGAAAGATCACTGTTTTGATCTTCATCCATGTAAGCACTGTCATAAAACCAGCCATTCTTCACACAGATGCTTCAAAAACAAACGACCTGCAAGAACGAAGATTCATCTTGGATGGATCGCTTCTTGGCAATGGGCATCAACAGCCAAGAAGATATTCCAAACACATGTCAGAACCTGTTCCAGAGTATTGAACAGTCTTGCAGCTGAGTTTTCTCCATCTTCTCACCTTGTACCTGACAGGGGGGGAAATGATGGTCATCTACAAGCTTCAAAGTCACATCAAGCGAGCCTGAGCTACAACCTACCACACCAGTTTCAGAGTTGCAGCCAGAGACAAAGATGCCCGTGAACACAGATTGAGAACACTTCCTCTAGCAGAAGACATCAGCTTCTTGCCAGTTTTGGAAGAGTTCCAGGAATTGCATTAAGCATTCCAGAGTTGTTGGTTATCCTTAAACCATCACAGGTTGAGACTTCCCTTTTCAGGTTGAAGTTTTACCTTTTATGCGGGGTGAGACCTCCCTTTTATGGTTGAAGGTTTCCCTCTTTAAAACAATAGGATCACTTCCTCTAGCAGAAAACTTCAGTTTCTTGCCAGTTTTGGAAGAGTTCCGGGAACTGCACTAAGCGTTCCAGTGTTGGTGGTCATCCTTAAACCACCGCCCTTTTTTACCAACATTTCATAGAGCACATTCAGCCTAGTTCTGCCATGTATTTTTTGCACATTGTGTATTACAGCTCTCTTCTTGGACTCATACATAACCCTTTGGATTAAGGGGGGGAATGTTGGACACCTAATCCTAAAGGGTTAGTGTGGAAGTCGAATGGACAAAAGGAGTCCAAGAGACCTTGGGATCTGAAACCCAAGAGTCAGATATTGTACTATAAATGTAAATCAATTGTTAATAAAAATAGCGTTGCATGATTTATCCTTCATATATTTTGTGCTGTCCATGTGAGTTTAACAATAATTATTGTGGTGATTAAATCATAAGTCACGGGCTGGTCCCATCATAGTGGTATCAGAGTAGAATTTAGAGTTTTCCTGAGAAATGGAGGTAGGAATATGAGGTCGTGGAAGAGGTGCTCGGAGAATAGTAGAGGAAGGATTGTGGGAGGAAATCAGGATCCTTACTTCCCATTTTGAGGCAATAGAAGCAGGGAGGAGAAGGGATCCAGAGGTAGGAGATGATAGCGAAGAAGAAGTTGTTGTGACAACAGATGGATCAGATGAAGAAGGGTCATAAATGAGGTTGTTGAGGTCAGTTCTATTGGCTAGTAGCAATCCTAAACCAGAAATACAAAATTATGATGGCAGCTTGTCCACAAAAGATCTTTTGGACTAGATCAGTGAATTGGACAAATATTTTGAGTGTGAAGAGGTTAGTGAAGATCAGAGAGTTAAGTTCACTGTAACAAATCTGAAGGGACGCGCAGCTTTGTGGTGGGATAGTGTCCGAGCGGAGAGAAGGAGGATGAACAAGTTTCCAATAAAGAAATGGTCAAGAATGGTGGCCAAGTTGAAAGGAAGATTTCTGCCCAAAGACTACCAGATTACACTGCATCGGCAAGTGAAAAATTTGAAACAAAAAGGGATGACAGTAAGAGAGTACACTGAAGAGTTCTACCGGGTAAATTTAAGAGCTGGTTATACAAAGGAAACCCCAGAGAAAACATCAAGGTATGTAAATGGTCTGAGATTGGAAATATTAGATGAAATCAGCATTCTTTTGCCGAAAAATATAGAGGAAGCTTACCAGAGTGCCATGAAGCGAGAGGAAAAGATCACTAGAAAAGAAAATGCTAGGAGAGGATGCAGAATCAGCAGAGGAAGAGGACAATGTTATGGCAGAGGACAGACTGCTAGCAATATTGAAGAAGGCAGCAGTTCCAAAACTTTCGGGACAACAGATAAAGGAGACAACACTAGAGGTGGCAAGCCATATCAACGAGGAAGAGGGAATGGCTGAGGTAGAGGAGCTAACTATCAGTGCTACAGGTGCCACAAGTGGGGGCATAGATATTTTGGATGTCCTGAAGTGGAACAAGCTGGTCAAAGAAGAGTGTTTGTTGCACAACCCAAGGAAGTAGAGGCACCTCCCCAAGAAACAAAAAATGTGATGGAAATAAGGGAAGCCTTTGTGTTGAACAAAGTATTGATGAACCAGCCAAATAAATAGCTGAACAAACTCAAAGGAAAGCATCATTCCATACAGTTTGTAAGTCGCACAAAAAATACTGCAAGCTGATTATCGACAGTGAGAGCACAGATAATCTAGTTGCCATGGAGATGGTTGAGAGGTTGGGGTTGAAGCGGTTGAGGCACCCCACTCATTACAAGGTATCATGGCTGCAGAAAGGCCATCATCTATTTCTGGATGAACAATGCGAAGTTGAGTTCCATATTGGCAGGTATAAAGACAAGGTTATTTGTGATATCATGCCAATGGACGTATGTCACATACTTCTAGGAAGGCCATGGCAGTATGACTGGAAGGTAGTGCATGACGAGAAGACAAACTGTTATAAGTTTGTCAAAGATGGGATCAAGCACACACTTGTGCCCATCAAGGAGGAGGAGACAATAGAAACAAGTGGGATGAGAGTGTTATTAATGGGTGGAAAACAGTTTTTGAAACAAATTGAAGACAATGAGGTAAGCTATGTTATTGTAAGAAGAGGAAAGACAATGTTGTTACACACAGAAGTGTCAGATTTGCCTGCAGAAATTCAATAAATGCTGCAGGAATTCAGCTATATTGTAGTGGACGACTTACCAGATAAATTTCCTCCCGAAAGAAGTATAAGTCATCATATTGACTTTATCCCTGGAGCAAGTCTACCAAACAAGGCAGTGTATCGGATGATCCCCAAAGACAGTGAAGAAATAAGAAAATAGGTGCAGGAATCACTGGATAAAGGGCTGATAAGGGAGATTTTGAGCCCTTGCGTAGTTCCAACAGTTCTCTCTCCCAAGAGAGGAGGAGAATCACGAATGTGCACAAATTCAAGGGCCAACAACAAGATTACCATCAGGTACAAATTTCCACTGCCACGGATGGACGACATGATGGACCGCCTGAGCGGGGCTGCATACTTCTCGAAGATTGATCTGAAGAGTGGTTATCATCAGATTCGAATCAGGGAAGGGGATAAATAGAAGACAACCTTCAAGACTAATGAAGGGCTGTATGAGTGGCTAGTAATGCCATTTGGTTTGAGCAATGCACCCAGTACCTTTATGCGACTGATGAATGAAATGCTGAAGGAATTCATTGGAGAGTTTGTAATAGTGTATCTTGATGAGATATTAATTTTCAGCAAGATGAGGGAGGAACACTTTCGACATGTTCGAAGTGTGCTGGAAAAATTGCAGCAGAATAAGTTGCCGATAAATCTAAAAAATGGAGCTTTTCTGCAAAAGGAACTGGTTTATCTGGGTTTTGTGATTGCAGAAAACGAGTTGAAGATGGACCCAGAGAATATTGCAGCAATTTTCAACTGGCCATCCCCAAAAAGTCTATTTGAGGTACGTAGTTTTCATGGGCTGCCAAGTTCTTATCATAAATTCATAAGGAATTTCAGTGAAATCTGTGCACCTATGTTGGACACTATAAAGAGGGCAAGTCAGCCTTTTCATTGGACCAAGGCAGCAGAGAGGAGTTTTCAGCTACTGAAGAAGAAGATCACAGAAAGACTGATCCTGAGATTACCACACTTTAAAAAGCTTTTTCAAGTTCGTTGTGATGCAAGCGGTACGGCCATCAGAGTTGTACTTAGCCAAGAAGACAAAACTGTTGCAGGTTTCAGCAAGAAGTTGAATGAGAGCAGGCAGAAGTGTTAGGATATTCCGACACATAGGAAATAGTTAAGTATAACTTGGTCTAGTATAGAGTTAGGTAAATTGTGTTTCTTTACTATGTACATTTTGTAACTTACAATCCGACGGTCATGATATGTAGTGATCCGATGGTTCATTCTCTCCTCGGTATTACCGACACTTGATCCGTGGCTTAACACTCGATTGGTCCATGATCTCTATTTAAAGATCATGGAGGGTCATTTGTAGGTTAACCGTCCATGAGAGAAGCTTATGTAAATTTTCATTCTTTTATTAATATATTGCCTGAAGTGGCCGAGTTGGCTCAGGCCGTGGACTGTTTCCCTCTTTGAGGGTTTTAACCACGTCAAAAGTACTGGTGTATTGATCTGTGATCTGTTTGTGAGCGGTGTCCTTTGGTGTTCTGTCTGAGGAACTTACCCTGTAAATTCCTACATGGTATCAGAGCTATTTGAGGGTCGTGTCCGTTGGTGATCCAAATCTGAAGCCGGTAGAACTGCATCCGATTGCCGTTTCCTAGATCTACTGTTTCTGACTGCTTTCGGGCCGAGAGGACTGCTCTGTTGTGTTGGGAGCATCTGTTCCAGTGAGGAACCCATTTCGTTTCACGCGAAAAGGTTTCCGGTAGCCCTATCTACGTCATTTTTAAGATCTGGAGGTATACAATGTTTATTTGCAGTTTACAGTTATTTTCTCTCTGTTTATTTCGGTTTCGGTTTATTTAGCTTTTGTTTTTTTTATTACCGGATCTATAACTTTCATTTTTGTGTATGCTCTGCCCCGTGACTCTGTGCGATCTGGGCAAATCAGACACAGAAAGGAAGCATTTTTCTCATGTGTATGTTCTTTTCCACCGCGCCTTAGTGTGATCTCGGAAAATCAGAAACATTGAGGAAAATATTTAGTTTCCGGCTAAAAGCTAACTTCGAGCCGAAAGGTTCATTTTTTTTTGTATGTCCGTGTTGGGTGTTGTGTTTTTTGTTTTGTAGGGAAAAAGAGCTTTCTCAAAGCAAGCACGCAACCCAAAGCTTCAACCCCCCCCCCCCCCCTCTCTCTCTCTCTCTCAAAATTTTTGTATAGCTCACTTGGTCCAAAGCTAATTTATGAGAGTAGAGGCCTTGATTCCAAGTCTCCTTTTTGTGGGGGTGGATTTTTCATTTCCACACATTCCCACACTTCGTCGGCATCTTCATCAAAATTTTTTCAAAAAGCCATAACTTCTTCATCTGGAAGCCGTTTTCAGAACCGTTTTTTTTAAACAGCCTAATTTTTGGAGAGCTTTCCATTGAAACACTTAGTTTCAACATCTATAGCTTCAGTTTCTGTTAAATTGGAAAGTCCATGCCAAGTTACTCTTGACAGCACCAACTACTTCCAATGGTGATCCTACATTGTGGATTTACTTAGAAGTAAAGGTCTTTACAGAATAGCCTCAGGCCAAGAGACCAAACTGAAAGATGAAGATAAGGCAGCTAAATGGGAAAATATGCAAGACCAAGCGCGTGGGTTGATAGGGATGTCTATTTCTCTAGATCTTAGATTCCATATTGCAGAACTTGATGCTCCTAATGAAACAATGAAACATATTACTAGAGTCTTTGGAATTAAAAATGAACTTAGAGCCCATCAACTTGAAAATGAGTTGCTTATATTGGACCCCAATAATTTTTCTTGCATTGAAGATTTTTTGTCCAAATTCAAGACCTTTAGACTTCTCTTGGAAGGTGTTAAGGTTAAGAAAGAAGATAGTAACCTTATTTATTCCATTCTTACTAAGTTGGGACTAGCCTACTCTGTGTTTGTTTCCACCTTCCATTCTACAAGAGAAGCCTTCATTTCTCAAGGACAAGACTACAAGTCTCCTTCCTTTGATTCTTTTTGTGATTCTTTAATAAGAGAACTAGAAAAACTCTTACACCTTGGTCTTCTTAATCTTGGAAACTCTTCTAAGAAAGCGTTAGTCGCCCAGCAGCAACCAAATCCAAAGAATCCTAAGAAGTTGTATCCTAAAAAGAATGGTCCTAAACCAAACAAGGGTCCTAAGCAATTTCAACCTCAAAATGAAACATAATTTCAATAAAATGATAAGACAAATAAAAACAAAGGGAAGAAGACTGATAGACATTGCAACTTTTGTAATCGAGATGACTACTTAGAATCCAAATGCTTTAAGAAGATGGAAGCCTTGGAAGCAGCAATGAAGAAGCATAACATCCATTTGGAGCACTCTTCAACTTCAACTTCATCTTCAGGAATGGCACTTTCTGCATGTGGTTGTCAAGCATCTCGGTCTGGCTATGCACTAAATGTATCTTCTTCTTCTCATTCTCATGAGTGGCTCATTGATTCTGGAGCTTCTTATCACATGGCCAAAAACAAAGCCAAAATGAACTCTATCCGCCTTGTTCTTTCCCTTGCTGCCTCTTTCAAATGGGAAGTCCATCAGATGGATGTTAAATCTGCCTTCTTGCATGGGGACTTGCATGAAGAAATCTATATGGAACAACCTATTGGCTTTATACAAACAGACTCCAGCCTTGTATGTTGGCTTAAGAAATCCCTTTAGGGCCTCAAGCAAGCTCCTCGAGCTTGGTATGCCAAAATGGATAACTTTCTTTTCGAAAATGGATTTTCTAGGTGTTATTATGACAATACTGTCTACACCAAGAAAGTGGGCAAGTCTCTTATCATTCTTGTTCTTTATGTTGATGATCTTATCTTGACTGGTAGCGATCCCAACCTTATAAACCATGTGAAGTCTAGCCTTAAAAGGAAGTTTGAAATGACAGACTTAGGACACTTACATTATTTTCTTGTTCTTCAAGTCTTGCAATCCAAGGAAGGTATTTACCTTTCCTAGTCCAAGTATGCCTGTGATATTCTACGCCATTTTCACATGGAAGACTGTAAGACAACCCCTTCTCCCTTTCAGTCTGGAGTCAAACTTTCAGTCACTTGTACTTCTCCTGAAGTTGATGCTACCTTATACCATCAACTTGTAGGAAAACTTTTGTATCTAACCCATACTCGTCCTGACCTTTCCTTTGTTGTTGGCATTGTTTCTCGGTTTATGCAAAACCCAAGTGAAAGTCATTGGAAAGCAGCTAAAAGAATACTTCGTTATGTTCGAGGTACAATTTAGTTTGGGATTCATTACAGTGCCGAAGCATCTCCTCTATTGGTTGGTTTCACTGATTCCAATTGGGCTGGTGACCCTGATGATCGGAAGTCTACTGCAGGTTATGTGTTCACTCTTGGTTCAGGACCTATTACATGGGCTTGCAAGAAACAAGGTTCCATTTCTCTTTCTTCAGCAGAAGCAGAGTATCGTGGTGTTGTAGAAGCCAGTAGGGAAGCCTTGTGGCTTCGTCAGTACCTATCAGAGTTTGGCTTTCAGCGACAGCATCCGACTACACTTTGGTGTGATAATCAAAGTGCCATTCAACTATGCAAAGATCCAGTCCAACATCAGTGTAGAAAACACATTGAACTGCACATGCACTTCATCAGAAAGCTCATTCACGACCATGTCCTTGAAGTGCAATATTGTTCAACAGATGATCAAGTTGCAGACATCTTCACAAAGGCTCTCACAGAGGCGAAGTTCACTAAACTTTGATTTTTGGTTGGAGTTCAGGAAGTTGTCACTAAGGGGGAATAGGCTCTAGTGCCTCCTTCCTTCTCCTATTGTGTCATATTTGTAAATCCTTCAATCCTATCCCAAGTTGTTCTTAAAGGGGGATGTTAGGATATTCCGACACATAGGAAATAGTTAAGTATAACTTGGTCTAGTATAGAGTTAGGTAAAGCGTGTTTCTTTACTATGTACATTTTGTAACTTACAATCCGACGATCGCGATATGTAGTGATCCGACGGTTCATTCTCTCCTCGGTATTACCGACACTTGATCTGTGGCTTGACACCCGATTGGTCCATGATCTCTATTTAAAGAGCATGGAGGGTCATTTGTAGGTTAACCGTCCATGAGAGAAGCTTATGTAAATTTTCATTCTTTTATTAATAAATTGCCTGAAGTGGCCGCGTTGGCTCATGACGTGGACTATTTCCCTCTTTGAGGGTTTTAACCACATCAAAAGTACTGGTATATTGATCTGTGATCTGTTTGTGAGCGGTGTCCTTTGGTGTTCTGTCTGAGGAACTTACCCTGTAAATTACTACAAGAAGTATTCATCCTATGATAAAGAATTATATGTTGTCATCCAAGCACTGAAGCATTGGAGACACTATGTGTTGGGGAATGAGTTTATTTTGTTTCAGATAATTCTGCACTGTAATACGTGATGCAACATCAAAAGCTGAATCACAAGCATGCTAAGTGTGTTGAATATTTGCAAAGTTTCACCTTTGTGTTGAAACACATTAGCAGGCAGGCCAACAAGGTGGCAGATGCGTTGAGCATAATAGCCTTACTCTTGCAGGAGAGTACGATACAAGTGCCGGGCTGTGAGCATTTGAAAGACTTGTATCAAACCGACACGGATTTCAAAGAGGATTATGAATCCTTTTAGAATCCTTTGCTGAGAAACAATAGTCCGTGGTTGGACTATAATTTGCAGGAGAAGCTATTGTTTAAAGGGGGATAGTTATGCATTCCCGATTGTTCAATGAGAGAGAATATCATTCGGGAGAAGCACAGTGGAGGTCTAGCTGGGCATTTCGGCATAGAAAAAACATTATAATAGCTCAGCCATTTTTATTATTGGCCAAGAATGCGAAGGGATGTGCAAAGATTTGTGACCAGATGTAAAGTGTGTCAGTTGGCGAAAGGACACAGTTAGAATACGAGACTCTACACACCATTGCCCATTCCAAGTAGATCGTGGGACTCAATCAGCTTGGACTTCATCTTGGGTCTACCAAGGACGCAGCGGGGTTATGATTCAGTGATGGTAGTAGTAGACTGGTTTTCAAAGATGGCACATTTCATCCCTTCTAGCAAAACCAATGATGCCACTCACGTGGCCCACTTGTTCTTCACAGAGATCGTCGGGCTACACGGTCTACCTAAGTCCATTCTTTCTGATAGGGACGTGAAGTTTACAAGGCACTTCTGGCACACCTTGTGGAAGAAGATGGATACGTAGTTAAGTTTCAGCTCTGCTTATCACCTGCAGACTGATGGGAAAACAAAGGTGGTAATCAAGAGCTTTGGGAACCTGCTACAAAGTTTGATCAGTGAAAATTCATGAATGTGGGATCTAGTGCTTGCCCAGGCAGAGTTCGCTTACAATGACTTGCCCAATCGCAGCACGGGTTATAGTCCTCTTTAGATCTTATATGGCATTCATCCTCACGGAGTGCATGAGTTACGAGATCTAGGACAGTAGGAAAGACGGAGTGCTGATGGGGAAGATTTCACTAAAGCAATGAATGATCTACATGAGCAGGTGAAAATGAAGTTGCAGGACAACAGTCAAAGGTATAAGTAGCAGGCAGATTTAAAATGGCGAGAGTGTTATAGACATTTTTGGGCACTACAACCCCAAGCATGAAATGTCCATAAACCAAGGGCTCCTAAGTCCCTAAAAGTGTTGTTCTAACCCCTAAAGGAACAAGGTCAACTGATTACAGCTTCTCCTAGAAGTTCTCCTTGAAAAACTGCTCAGAATTGGTCAAAACAGGATCATTTCAGCTGCTCCACAGGCCAAGTGCATTTCATCTCACCTAAATACACTGTGTGGGTGTGTTACATTTCAAAAAGCCCTTCTATGGGGTGCGATGGGCGAGAAATGACAAATGGCAGTGTCATTCCGCGAGGTGGAGAGGCAATGGAAGCTTCCAGAAACTTCTCCTGTGACACTTACCTCTATGAATTCGACCAAGGATGAGTAAGAGATCATCAATATCCAAGTGGAAGCAAGAACTATCAGAGGGAAGACACTAATCAAATCACAAGCTGACTCATCTCCCTTACAAATATCTATATATGGATCCCTCATCCCAAAGATCTAGAGGCTGGAATTTTGCATATTGTAAGGAATTGTTGTTGGTTTCTTGAGACAAACATCAGATTGTTGGGTGATCTAAGCTTTGTATGAGGTGAAGAGGGGCTTCCTTGCTGAGAGGTTGATGCTGGGTCAGAAAAACTGGTTGTAACTCCTCTTGGCTCTTTCTTGTTTATCAATAAAAGCTATTCAAGTTTTCCTCCATACTCTTGTGTCATTTATGTTTGCTGCAATTGTATGGTCAATTTACATCTGATCCTAGATTGTTTATGATTATAGATCCATGTTCTTGTATAGTGCTATGCTACTGTGATATTACAGGTACTCTGTGAAGCTGGGCATGCAAGGGAACAAGTAGCGAAAGACTATCAAGGAAGAGAGGAATCAAACTAGGAGTTTAGCGCAAGACAGAGGTTGGTCTTCTTTGTTCCTCTCTATCTATACTTCATAAAGGAAAAACGAAAGTAGCTTTACTTTGTTTGTTTCTAAGGCAGCTATCACACCTTAGTGGGATAAGCAGTTCTGAGTAGACACTTTTCCCTGTAACAAAATGGCGACTCTGCTGGGGAAGAATTAGTTTGTTTGTTTATCTTCCTTGTTGTCTATTTCATAAACTTACAGATGGAGTCTGAAGTCGTGCCAGGTAGCTTTCGAACTGCATTTGCTATGCAAATGCAAAGTAGATAAATGTCGCTTCAGTCAATCTCCGGGATCTGTTTATGATTTAAACAACTGATTCACAAACTCTCTGATTGCCCCTTGTGGTAGCTCTTAGATCCTCCTTAGATCTACCCCTGATTGTTGCATTACTGATTACCATTTGCTCGGCCAAAACCCATGAATTGAACTGCAAACTGTGACTCGGAACCCAAGCAAAGTCTTGTTTCTAGCCCAACGCAGGTACTGTTCTGAGAATCTGAAATTCAGCGCACTTCCCGAGTGTAGTAGGTGCGCTGCATTTCAAATTCCTTGTGTTACATGTGCGCTGATTAGACTAGCCATTGTGCAGTTTTGGTTTCTGTGATTCATTATTTCCAGTTCTATTCATGAATTTTGCTACCAGTGATCAGTATATCTCTGTTTGAAACCCCTTTTCCTTGCTATTATTCCGCCTCCTTTGTACAAAAGAATTGTAAATGTTTTTCTGTGTTTGTTGAGTCATTTTCAGTTCTCCTTTGCAAAAGGTAACATAATCGCACTGTCGTCCTTTGATTTGAAAGTGTCGCAAGTGTCGATTTCAATCACAGGAAAGAGTTTAATTGCTGTTGATAGTCGGTTATCCTGTTACTATTGTTCTTGGTTTGAATTTGTAATTTTTCTAGTGTCGAAAACAAGTATTCATTTCCAAATCGTAAGGTGTTGTGATTGCCTCTATTTTTGGTTTCGAAAAGAAACTTGTTGATAATTGTCACTTGAAAAGAAATTCAGATTTGTGCATCAACTTTCTTTTTATCATTCATATACTAAGAAAGTCGAAAACAAATACATGCATGTGCATTTGCATTTAGACATTATGATTGGTTTGATTTAGGAAAGTGCATTTAGAGTGTGCTCTTTGCTCTTTGTGAAAGGATTCTGTCTTTCTTTCCTTAGTAGCTAGGATTTTCATTGCACAAAGAAGATAAAAAGATTGTTTATCATCTTAGATTGCATTTTAGGAATTACATCTACATCTCGCGGTGAACCTGAAAGGAAAACTTCATAAACAAGATCAACTATAAAATAAATTCAATGAATCTAACAACGCTTTCGAACCTAACGCACAACATTTAGAAGTCTAGGCTAGAGACGTATCCCGGCGTCGTAAAACCTGGTAACTGTTGTTCTCACTGATGGTTGGGTGATTCCTCCACTTTGAGACGATAAGTGCCAGTATAGACTTGTGCTCCCACGTACCGTCGAGTATATTTTGGGAGACCACAATAGGCTTAATCCTTTATCCATAGGAAGCCATGTCTGCCGCCCTATCGATCGCAATGCACTGAACACAGCATTCGGGAAGATTGACTGCCGTATCGTAAAAAGGATTCTGCAGTTTTGCGATTGGTTTGGTAATCCCTCTACCTAGATTTCCAGAGCAGTCCCTTTCGTTCCCTTTCAGACTCTTTAACGAAAAAGGTCCATCTGAGCACTTGTCACTTCAGGCTCATTAAAAATCGAAGGTGACTAGAGTCATCTTTTGTTTTTTCTAGACTCTTAAAAATTGAAAAAACAAGTTGTGTCAAAGCGTCTAAAATTCATTTAATTCAGAAACATACTTCCCCTTTATTTTTAGTTGATCGAGTAATCCGAAATCGTGGAAGAAAAGCAATTGAAACCCTGTCGTTCGCGGAGGCTTACGAGTCAACCGTCTTCCAAATCTCCTGTTAAAGTTAGAAAAAGTGTTCCAACAACGTCAGAGACTCTGGTTAGTCCAAACATTTCTTGTATCCCTGCCTCTACAGAAGAAGTTCAGCAGCCACAGAAGGACAGTAGTACTGATCCTAGTCTGAGGGTAAACACTTGTGTTACCGAACCAGTTCCATTTACAATCGGTTCAGAGAGTCTTGCTCCTCAAACATCTGTCGCTGCCGATTCCATACCTTCTTCGGCACTAGAAATATTCTATGGACCTGACGTTCTACCCCTTCCACCTGGTCTGATTGTCATAGAAGAGATTATGGAAGATCCTCCATCTAGTACTCCATCGCAATTTGGAGTCGGGATCAAACTGTATCCTTCTTCATCAGAAGTTAGTCTACCGCCAGCGGAAGCTCCTGTAGAATCACTAGGTAATCTTTTGGATAGACTAGAAATGTCTGAACAACCGTCAACATCTAGGACTATGTCATCTGACACATCGACGACAGAACTCCCTGCCATCACTCCAACAATGTTCGCCAGTATACCATCCATCCCAACTAGGTCTCAATCGCTAGAAGGAGCCCACTCAGGGGCCATTTTGACGGTATGGTCTGTTCTTGTTTGTTCATCCGGAATAATATCCAGAAAATCTTATGTTGAGTCTCAACAAATTGATCCATTTGGAGGTCAATTTGGGCAGTCCGGCCCTCAAGGGCAAACTATTCCCTTGAAAACTGGATTACCACCATATGGGGGTCAGTATGCCCTTTCACTATCCCCTCCGGGAGGACAGCCATACGGGAGTTCACAACAAAATTCGGGTTATGCTGGAATTACTTCAAGCAGTTGGGTACCGATACTACCTCAACAACAAGGAGTTGTATATTCGATGCAACAATGCTTACCTATGTCAAATATACCAACTACGCCAGCTATTGTGACGGTGTCGCAAGTTCAAGCGCTGCCTATTGTATGCCAACCTCAGGTTTCTCAGGTTGTAATGCAACAGCCCCTTGACCCTGCGACTCAACCACAATCATTGACTGGTGGAATGACACAGGTTCAGACGGGTACAATTACCCCTCATCTTGGTCAAACAGTTAGTATCGGGCAACAACACATGGCTTCACAACCATGGCTAGTACAATACCAACAACCGCAATTCCAACAAATATACCAAGGTTCTGAGGAACAAACCTTTGCAAATAGTGGGCAGCCGTATATTCAAAATGGTGAAAATCAACCATTTTACAATGGTCATGCCCACCAACCTTACCAAAGTTACCAGCATCAAATTCATTATGCCGGTATGCAAAGACCAACTACTCAGGCAATCCCATCTTATCCTAGGTATGCTTCCCTAACCTAAATCAACAGTTACCCTTCGTGGCAAATTTAGAGTTACCTAATTTAAATCGGTTAACAAACGATCCAGTCGCTTATGCCCCTTGGTGGCCAGCGATTCCACATAAAATTCCATCAGATATTCCTAAATTTAATGGAAATCCAGGTCAAGATCTGTCGAATCATGTGATGACCTTTCATCTGTGGTGTTCATCAAACACCCTAAACGATGATTCGATTAGGCTTCGCCTTTTTGAAAGGACGTTAACTGGTTCGGCAGTAAAATGGTACATCGAATTGCCTAGAGCTTCATTCAACAACTTCAGTACCCTAGCTACAACCTTTTTAACCCATTTTCAATTACCGATAACGTACGAAACGGGAACGGAACTCCTTACCAACTTCAAACAAACGACGACCACTCACATATCTGATCATATACATGAGTGGCGACGTCGTCGTAGAATGGTAAAAACGTATGTTCCCGATCAGCTCTTAGCTGAATGGTTTATCAAGTCATTACTACCTTCCATCACGGAAGATGTGGCAAAAGGGGGGGTTGTCACAGAAGAGCAAGTTATCGCTCGTGCGCGATATTTGGACTTGATTTACACTCAGTCCAGCACGATCTATGATAAAATACCTGACGCCCCTAGACCGGAATTCTTAGTTCCTCCTCCTCCTAAACTAAACAATGACTCTCATGTTGGCGATGGCGTGATTGGTGCAACAGACACGAAATTGACAAAGGCTACATCCAAAAAGGCCTGTAACATTTCAGGTCAAAATGCAAAAGATGAACTTCTTTCCTCGGAAGTAAATGCCGTATCAACAGATAAAGGCAAAGAAACCAAGCAACCAGGGGGTAAGAAGAAAGGCAAAGGGAAGAAGAAGAAACAGGAGGAATCATCTCCTGAAAAATCTTCCGCAAACCCTCCTGGAAATAGGAAACTAAAATATCCATGCATGATATGCAATGAGGATCATCGGACACCAGATTGTCCACACAGAGCTGAGATTAAAAAATTCTTCAAGAATTCAAAAACCTCCGCAGTGTTAACTGATCTGTTTCCAAATCCAGAAACAAATCTGGTTGACAGTGAAAATGCTTCCCCGTCTCAAGTGTTAATGTTGTCGGTTTCAAAACAGCAAAATGATGCTTTGATATCGACAAGGAACAAATATTATGGGAATACATAGCTATCGAACAAGACCAAGGATAAAGATCAACCTAGTAGTTCGACAACAACTTCGACAGAAGTTGCGTCGCCCATCATTCCTGATCTGACAATAAAATTGCCAAAGGGAGTAGTACACAAATTGACATTTAATCCTCGTGCTAGAGCAGCACAACATTATAATATAGTGGAATATTTGGCCCAATCGCCATCCGCTATGTTGACTCTTGAAGTACTACAAAATTGCCCATCCCGAAAGCAGGCTTTATTATCAGCCATTGGTGGGATAGACCCAAAGGATTCCAATCTTGTATCCTTTGATTATAAAGGATACGATCCTCAATTACTAGCTCAACTAGCTTTCCTTGTTCAAGTGAAGCCCTCAACAAAACTGTTCATCGAACAATTATTGATGAGGGGGCATCTACATGTATTATGTCAATGAGTTGCTGGAAAACTTTAGGATCTCCAACCTTGTCGCGATCTTCGACGACATTAAAAGCATTTGACGGACGAACATATACCCCATATGGTATTCTAAGTAACTTGAAGGTTGAACTAGGAGGAAAAACAGTAGAAATAGATGTTGAGGTAATCAACAGAAATCTCGATTACAACATCCTACTAGGAAGACCATGGATATATGCTATGGCTGCCGTTGTGTCAACCTATTTAAGGAAGATTTCATTTCCCTTTCAAGGAGGGATTACAATCGTCGATCAACAAAACTTCCTCCCCAATAGTTCTCAAGTTATGGGAAGCATTCCTATGATCCATGGAAGCCCCCACTCGCTTCAAAATATCGGAGTAGGCCTACTAAAAGACCTTGTATTAATGGGAACTTTTGCCCTTCCACCTCCAATCAATTTGGCGGAAGTAGCGTCAGTAGCAACCTGCAACATGATATCTTCTAAAAAGATATCAGCAAACGATATCGACATGGATCATGCGATGGTTTTGCCTCCAAGCCCAATGGAAATATTGTAGCAATCAATGTTCCTAGCCTGGGTGGCAAACCCAAATCAACGCTCATCAAGTGTTTGGATAGATAGGTCTAAGGAATATGGCACCCCTTCAGATCCTTGGTCGAGAGTGCATGACACCGACGAAGGAATTTTTCAATCAATGGTAATTGAAGGGTCACCATGGGATGATTACCACCATCGTTCCCTTCTTCTGAATTGTGAAGAAGATACTCCTGATGACGTTTATCATCCTTCAGTTTTTGATTTTCTATCAAATACTGTAAACATGGTGGATTCCGAGCGAAACTTGTCCAACATTGAAGAGACTATCGCCATAAATATCTCGACCAAAACAGATGTTGTAGAGAATATTTATGTTGGCAAATGTTGTTCTCCTTCAGAACTGGAAATATATAACGCTCTTTTTCACGAATTCAGAGATGTCCTTGCTTGGTCATATAGTGAAATCTCAGGCATTGACTCGAGTACCGTTGAACATGAAATTAAGATGTATCCAGATGTCAAACTAGTACAATAATGGCTATAGCAGGTGCACCCCAAGAAATCCGCTGCCATTAAGGCAGAAGTTGAGAAACTTCTCCATGCTGGTTTCATTTACCCGGTTCCTCTAACCAATTGGGTATCGAATATTGTCCCTGTTATGAAAAAACAAGGAACAATTAGAGTGTGCGTCGATTATAGGGATGTAAATCAAGCTTGTCCAAAAGACAACTACCCTACACCCTTCATCGACCAGATAATTGATGAATGCGCCAGATGCGAAATCTTTTCATTTATGGATGGATTCTTCGGGTATAATCAAATAAATATCCGCCCATAGGACCAGTCAAAGACTGCATTTATTTGTCCGTGGGGCACATTCGCATATCGAAAATTACCCTTTGGTTTAAAGAACGCAGGGGCAACATTTCAGAGGGCAATGAATTATGCCTTCAATGACATCAAAAACATCATTCAACCATACCTCGATGACCTTCCGGCTCATTCGTGAAAGCAGACTGATCATCTGCAGCATTTAAGAGCGATATTTCTACGTTGCCGACACTACAAGATACGACTCAATCCACACAAATGTGTATTTTGCATCAGTTCTAGTCATTTACTTGGCTTTGTAGTCTCAAAGGATGGGATTCGTCTTGACGCATGTAAGGTTTAGGCAATCATAAATTTGCCTCCACCTTCAAATTTGCTTCAGATTCAGAAACTCCAAGGGAAAGCAAACTTTCTGAGGAGGTTCATTCCAAATTACGCCAAACTTGCTAAAGGTTATACGCGTCTTTTGAAAAAGGAAGTACCCTTTGTCTGGGATCAGGTTGCGCAAGCTTCCTTTGATGCTTTAAAAGAATCCCTAATGAAAGCATCATTAACGTATGCTCCTGATTATCAAAAAGATTTTAACTTGTATCTGGCTGCAGCGGATACGACCATCGCAATGGTTTTAGTTCAAGAAGACGACGGAATCGAACATCCTATATATTATTTAAGTAAGAACTTAAATGATACAGAAAGCAAATATTCTTATGTTGAAAAGCTAGTGCTCGTAGCTGTTCAAGCGATACAGAGATTTCGACATTATGTCCTCTTTCTAAAAACTACCATTCTGTCAGATTGCAACCCCATGACTTATATATTGTCGCGACAATTGCTGGAGGGAAAATATTTAAAATGGATAGCAATCCTACAAGAGTTTGATCTGGAATTTGTAAAATCCAAATCAAAGAAAGCTCTGGTTTTCGCAGAATTATTATGTGATCTCCCATCGTCGTCCAACGATGAAACATCCGAAGAAACGATCGTGGACGAAAGTTTGTTTCTGATATCTTCAAGCAATCAGTGGTATGGGGATATAATCATTTATCTCCAAACCCAAAAATATAGGCCAAATACCTCTCGCTCCGAACAAAAACGTATTCGATACCAAGCAAAAGACTACATGATCGTCAGTGATACACTTTACCGTCGCGGTATCGATACAGTTCTGAGAAGGTGCCTCACGCATGAGGAGGCCAAAAAAGTCCTGAATGATTTCCATTTAGGCGCGCGTGGGGGGCATCAATCTGGTTATGCTACAACGCAAAAAATCTTACGAGCAAGATACTTCTCGCCAACAATGTTTAAAGATTGCATAAACGCAGTCAGAGGTTGCCATGCTTGTCAAATTTTCGATAGCAAAACCAGAAGACGACCCGCACCTCTGCAGCCAATAGTTGCTGTCGGGCCATTCGCCAAATGGGGCATCGATTTCATGACATGTAACCCCACCTCAACTGGGGGGCATGGGTATATCATAGTCGCAGTTGACTATTTTACCAAATGGGCTGAGGCGATGCCTACATTAGATAATACTGGTGAAACAGCTGCCCTCTTCTTTTTCAATCATGTAGTCACCAGATTCGGTGTCCCACAAGCTATAGTCACAGATCATGGATCGCATTTTCGCAATCACATGATGGTCGAATTAGCTGCCAAACTAGGGTTGTCTCACGACAGCTCTACTCCATATTACCCGCAAGCCAACAGACAAGTTGAAGCAATCAACAAGGTCCTGAAGCGCATGCTGCAAAGGATGATTGGAGTTCACAGAAGAAGGTGGAACCTAATCCTGTACTCAGCCTTGTGGGCTTACCGAACATCGGTAAGGAATGCAACCGGGTTTACACCTTTCCAATTGGTATATGGCCTGGAAGCAGTCTTACCAATCCAGTGCGAAATCTCATCCCTCAAACTCGCAATTGATCTCCTCCCTGGAACTTCAGAAGAAGAAGCTCGTTTCTTGGAACTAATCCAATTAGATGAAACCTGTAGTGACGCCGCTTTGGCTAATGAAGCCCATAAGAAACGAGTCAAAGCGTAGTTCGACAAAAATGTCAAACCCCGTGTCTTCTCAGAAGGTGACTTGGTCTTGCTTTATGACCAAGAATCCGATAAATTGGGAGCAGGTAAATTAAAGTCTTTATGGATGGGCCCCTATACTGTTAAGCGAGTGTTAGCAAAAGGAGCCTACGAGTTAATGGATTATGACGGAATTCCACTGGCGCAACCTCGTAACGGGTTGTACCTCAAGCGTTACTATGCGTAATTCAGTATGGTAACCTGTATGCTTTTGTTATGTTTTTGTTTTCGCTAAAGTGTTTATTTTGGTCAAGTAATCCTCTTTTTACATTTATTGTAGATGTCAAACCTATTGGAGTCATGTGTTGGATATGCCGACGGAGCGAGTCGTAGTTCGCGGAACCTATCTTCCGCGACCTGGGCCATTTTTGATCCAAGCGGCGAGTTAGTAAGTTTCAGAGGGGTATGTATTGGTCGATCAACGAATAACATCGCTGAATATAGCGCGTTGATAGAACTTCTCTCTGATGCCATCACACATGGTATATGCCGACTGATTGTCAGGCTAGACTCACAACTCGTCATACTACAACTCACTGGTATCTACTCTGTCCGAAATCCAACTATTTATCGCATGTTCCTAAGGGTTAAGATTTTGGAAAGACAATTTGATTTTATTCAATATCAACATATTTCCAGAAACTTAAACACATTAACTGACTCATTGGAAAATTATGTGTTAGATAGACATTTGCAACATTTATAAAAAGAAGCATACCATCAATATTTGCATTTGGATCATGTAACTTAACCAAAATAAAACTCCGAAAATCAAAAAAATATATAATTGTTTATGGTTTACACATAATGTTCTGTAACCAAGACAAAATTGGTCAAATGACCAAAAAAATCAAAACGCTAGGGGGCACCCTAGTCTAATGATGCTTGTGATAGCAAGTCACAGCCTGTGCGATCATCCGTAAGAGCCGAGTCCATCGTCATGGCACACCAGTAGTATGCCGCTACAACCTCAAGGGCAGCTCGTCAGTCCTCACATCTGGAATACCAAGAGTGAGGCCCTCAACCTGCTCCTGTAATGCTGTGAGAGTCTCGGCCACATCGAGGTCGCGAAGGATAGCCCTTCCAACAACCTCTCCTGCTGGGGCGACAGCTGGCACTCTCAGGCGTACTACTGGCCGAACAGGACCAACATCTGCATGAACACATGAGTTTGATTAAGTCTTGATAGAATAAAGCACAAGGACATTATAAGAGAAAAACAATAAACAGGGATATTTTCAAAGAATTTACCAATGGCACCCCACTGTTCGCTAGCCGACAGTACTAAATCTGGGTCACCCCGGAAGTCCATACCAGTGTATGGGTACTCGGAATAAACCATCTCCTGACGATCAAACCACCCGAATAAGGTATCAGAAAATGAAATCTGAGACTGACCAGCATGCCTAGACATATGGTCGACCCATCTCTGCATACGTGGTTCAGTCGGTGAAGGTAAATCGAGTGCAATATACTGCGGCTGCATCAGTGGTATCTTTTCCAAGGCAAAGGCGGTCAAAATAGAACCATACCCAAAGTTCTTCAACCTCCCACTCTTTACCTTGGTCAACTGTTCTTTCATCACAAGAAGTACTGCGTCGCACCAGTTGAACACCTTCAGTTGGAGGCATTCCAAGGCATACTGCATATAAGATCGGTTGGCTACATGAAGAGTCGCACCACCAGCCATCCTGCCAAAAGTAAACAGAATAGTCCTGAGGGACCTGTCAGTGACATCATGGATGATGATCTTGCCGTCTTTACTCGGCTAAGATCCCTCTTTGCAATACCGGTGAACATAATCTCTCACAGATTCACCTCCTCGGGCTGAACCTGATAAAGAGATGGGGGCACCCCGCCTCAACAAGCCAGTCAAGAAATAGATGTCCACTACAGTCAAGGGGATGGATTTGCCCCTGATCTGGAACACCTGGTTGGTAGGATCCCAAGCATCGAGCAAATACTGCAGTAAGTTGATCTGTTGTCTCATGCTAGAAATGCGAAAAAACTTCAGCAAGCCACAGTTCCGCAGTGTGTTTACTGTAACCGGATCATGTAGGGCAAGCATGTCCTCTTCTTCATGCTCACGTTCTCACCATGTAATAGTCATCTTACTCCAAAGATCTCTGAAAAACAAACAAGAGAAGAGTTAGATCCTGATTTTGGTAAGAAACAGGCAAAATTTCCATCAAAAACTGTGCATAAAATTCTTTCTTTGCACCCATCGCACCTACAGTAGTGCTCTGGGTGCGTTGCATTTCAGATGGCTAGTAGACAGGCCAACATCCAACACACCTTTCTATACACAGAGGGTGCGCTGAAGGCAGAGCGAGTTTTTCAAATCCCAGAGGCTCAGAAAAACCAGGAATCAAGCTCAGAATGTAAAATGGAAAGCATGAAATGAAAGAGCTCAAGTTTAGCTCCTACCTGGTCGAGACGGCGCCGAGAATTGTCCACAGAATCTCCCGAAATCAGCTGAAGAAAATCGAAGGGGGAAGGAACCTCCAAAGCTCCAACAAACCAAAGTTCAAATGAAATGGTAAAATGAGAGGTAAAAGCATTTTTACATTACTATTTACGTAGTTCGAAGTAAAGTATTAGTGTTCTAACTCATTTTTTAGACATATATTGTTCATTTCTAACTAGTTTAATGAAGCAATTGAAAATGCAGTACAATCTTTGAAAGAACAAAGCTATTTACGGTAAAATCAAGAAATGACCATTACATCGAGCAGTTTTAGCATGGACTTCATGCTCGTTAAAAAATAAACATAAGCAATGAGCACATGTTCCTCCAGAGTTTAAGCTCATTAAAAAATGAACCAATTTTCGGTAAATAACCATCGTGAATGTAATACTTCAGCCTTTAAAGCCTTGGTCGTGTTTGCACCGTCACCTCCACTTTTGCATTGGCCGATCATTCACCTCCATTTGATTGTTTACCCATTTTGAGGAACAGCTGCGAAGAGTGATCTCACTAGCCATCCTTGTAACACTGCCGTGATTGGAAAATTCCAAACCTTACCTGGAATCAGTTGCTACCCATTTTATCACTCGTTCCTCAAAAGACGAGTCTCCTTTAAGCTCTTTTCAATTGACTCGTAAAATATGAAAAAATTGCCGAGCCATTGGCCTCTCCAACTCGTTAAAGGGACCGGAAGTGCTATCCCTCCTCTAAATTTTAATCTTTTTGAACCTGAGGGATTATTACACAAAAAGATCGAGCGATTGTTTTGTTCGACTCGTTAAAAGTATCGAAAATTCATCCCTTCTGTATTGTTTTATACTTTTTCGGACTTAAGGGATTAGATGACGAAAAAGGGATTTTGGAGTTTCCTTTATGTTCCTTTTCAGACTCTCTAAAATTGAAAAGGACCGAGTTATCTTTGTCGTTAAACTTGTTAAAATTTTAATAACGACAAACTTGTCTATAGACGAGAACGAGTTTCACTATCGCTAGGCTCGTTAAAACATAGCGATGGGTTTGCCCGAAGGGAAAATTATAGAACAAACATATGTTATCCTCCTCAAGCTTGATAAAAATAAAGAGGTACTGGTCAGCATTGACTGGGGAAAAATTGGGAAGAAAACTTGGAGAAACTTTGTTGGTAGCAAGTCGCTCTTGAACATGACACTTTCACTCCGCATCCAAGTCGGGTTGGGTTGTTTCATTCACCGGTCACATCACCATGGTCCCATCATACCATCCGCATTTAAGGTTAATGCTACCAATCCATCACGTCAGTGTCGCCGATATGTTGAAGAGAAGTCATTCAGAGAATTCACCTGTGTCTCATCCACTACAATACATTTATACTCCATTCTTTCATGACCGCCACCCTGAACCTTATATCACCAAATCGTTTTCACCTCCATTAAAATCATTTGCTCCATTCCGCGTCATTGATGTGGGATTCATTAAGGCCCTCCTGTGACGGATCGCTTCTTGTCGACATCAGCTCATTATCCAAGAAGTTGATCTAGGAACACCCCATTCAGTACATTGAAGCTTGCATGCCTCAATGGCAAGTTTCTCACTTCCGGCGACAGGTTTACATCAATGACCTTCGACCGAAAGATTTTGCGTGGTGTGCGACGCCAAGTCCTTTATTCACACCACGTGAATTGTACTGCAGTACCTTGAGGGTCATTATCATTATCGGTGATTCCTCTCACGCCTGTTAACAGCTTACATCATTGGCTGGTAATCAGGCGATGTCTTTCCATGTTCGACTCCAGAACATCTCTCACATGGATCGACTTGTACTTCGAGTAAAGATTGAACGAGATTGAAGACCCCAGATCTAGTTTCATCCATCTGGGCTGCGATGTATATTCAAGGAAATAAAGACATCAAATGTACATCCTTGCTGCATAGATAATCATCCAATCAAAGGGATGATGGCTCTACCATAATCATCAGTCTACACTCAGACGATTGTCTATCCTATGTACATGAAAATGAATTTATAAAGCCGAGCATGGGAATGCCCGCCTCAGCTAGATCATGAAAATATTATGAAGATAATGTATTTTATTGTATCCTATTACAGGTCTCCTCCCAGCTTGAAAGAACTTCAGATCCTCATAATAAATCATTTCACCCGACATCAAAAGATTAACGACCTCATGCTTTAGGGGGCAACTGTTATAGACATTTTTGGGCACTACAACCCCAAGCATGAAATGTCCATAAACCAAGGGCTCCTAAGTCCCTAAAAGTGTTGTTCTAACCCCTAAAGGAACAAGGTCAACTGATTACAGCTTCTCCCAGAAGTTCTCCATGAAAAATTGCTCAGAATTGGTCAAAATAGGATCATTTCAGCTGCTCCATAGGCCAAGTGCATTGCATCTCACCTAAATACACTGTGTGGGTGCGTTTCATTTCAAAAAGCCCTTCTATGGGGTGCGATGGGTGAGAAATGACAAATGGCAGTGTCATTCCGCGAGGTGGAGAGGCAATGGAAGCTTCCAGAAACTTCTCCTGTGACACTTGCCTCTTTGAATTCGACCAAGGATGAGTAAGAGATCATCAATATCCAAGTGGAAGCAAGAACTATCAGAGGGAAGACACTAATCAAATCACAAGCTGACTCATCTCCCTTACAGATATCTATATATGGATCCCTCATCCCAAAGATCCAGAGGTTAGAATTTTGCATATTGTAAGGAATTGCTGTTGGTTTCTTGAGACTAACATCAGATTGTTGGGTGATCTAAGCTTTGTATGAGGTGAAGAGGGGCTTCCTTGCTGAGAGGTTGATGCTGGGTCAGAACAACTGGTTGTAACTCCTCTTGGCTCTTTCTTGTTTATCAATAAAAGCTATTCAAGTTTTCCTCCATACTCTTGTCTCATTTATGTTTGTTGCATTTGTATGGTCAATTTACATCTGATACTAGATTGTTTATGATTATAGATCCATGTTCTTATATAGTGCTATGCTACTGTGATCTTACAGGTACTCCGTGAAGCTGGGCGTGCAAGGGAACAAGTAGCGAAAGACTATCAAGGAAGAGAGGAATCGAACTAGGAGATTAGCGCAAGATAGAGGTTGGTACTAGGAGAGTAGAAACTTTTCCCTGTAACAGAGAGGTACAGTTTAATGTGGGGGATGATGCGCAAGGAAAATTTTCCTAGAGGTACATACAACAAACTGAAGTACAAAAAGATAGGCCCCTCCAAAATTCTTCAGAAATTTTCAGCCAATGCCTATGAATTATAGCTGCCACCAGGAATAGGCATCTTGCCCATCTTTAATGTGGCAGACCTGTTTCCATACACTGATAGTCTAGAGGAAGATAGTACAACACAGCCTACATGGGAAACACAGGAAGGAAGTGAGACTTGGATGAGACAGATGCCTTACGCTTAGCCCCTTGAGATCGAGAGGATCCTTGACACTCAGGTGGCCAAGCGAACTTAGCAGAAAGAATATCTGCAATATCTGGTCAAGTGGAAGAACCATCCCATTGCGGAAAGTTCATGGCTTAACACCAGACAGATACAGCAGGAAGGCTATTCAGTCGAGAAGCTCATGGACGAGAGTCATGAATCTTTCTTACCTCAGGAGCCTGATGCAGGAGCATCCAGCTAAGGGCACCTTGACCGAGTGTTGGTGTCAGCTAAGGAGGAGAGGTTCATCAGTGTTTAAATTTAATTTATGTTGTTAATTAAAACCAGTGTTAGGAACTTGTCTTATGTCATTGTCAGTTAATAGGTATTTAGGGTCAACACAGCGAAGTGGAGGTGGTTATGGCCACACGGTTTTCTGGTCTTTCTTTTGGTTATTTTTACAGTTATTTACTTAAAAGAAAAAAAAACAAAACAACAGAAAGAAATATATTATCTATGTATTCTATAGAATGAGAAAATTAAAACAACAAGATAGTTATCAACTATATAACTGAAGAAGCAACTGCAAACAGTTTGCATAACCATATTGTAACTTTACAAAAAAGAGGTACCACAGTGAGGAAAGGGTTCGACATTTTCAGTACAGAAGAGTAATAAAAAGAGAGATATTTTTCGTTTCTGAATCCATCTATCAAGTACTATGTTATTATCTAATTTCCTATCATCTGTAATGTAACGACGACTGTCACATTTACCAGGAATCCTTCCAGATTAAATAGAGACGAAGTTCCAGTAATCAAACGACAAGCAGAGATACAACTTCAAAATTGAATACAGATAGAGGCATAATATTAATGCGAAGATTGAGCAAACAAGTTCCAGTCATTTCAACAACCTACAGAAGTACCAGAGTGCACTACAGCCGAAGCCGTTCGATAAACAAACACAACCACAGAGAAGAGCATTCACCAAAGAGGTAACCTTGTATACCAAAATTTCTTTTCATTCATCTAAAAAAGAGTGTTACAGTATCAAAACCCGCATATAAACAAGTTCTAAAGTCCAGCGACCCTAAGGCCGAGAAAACCCTCCTCCAGGAGCAGAACAGAGAAATGAGGGTTAGGGTTATAACCCTGGAACCATTACAGACCACTGAAGAATTGGCGAAACCAAATACAACTGAACTCGAAGGCCAAATTTCCATCAACCAGACAACGATATAACAGAGACTTAGGTCGACCGACTCCACTACAGAAAGAAATGACTAAAGAAACCCTCGACTAAACAAGTTGCAGCAAGGAATGATCCTTCCAATTTTGGTCAAAGGACGGGCCGAGTAGTAATCCAACCAAAAGTCGCAACGACCTACACAGAAACCAAAACAAGGCATTAGCATCATCAACTAAAGGTTAAAGGAGGAAAATGGATGACCGACAGTAAACAAGAAGAATCGCCAAGAAAACTTACCAGTTCAATAGCCAAACGTTGGACGAAGGAACCCACACTTGGGTTGCAGCCATTGCAGGAACCGCTGCGCACAAGGAGAAACAACTGTTAGTTAATAAGAAAAGTTGTGGAGTCAACATTTACTAGAGAACGAATTCATACCTTACCAAAGTTGAGCGAAAGCAGAGGAAAGGGTCCTTTTGAGGCCGCAACCTGTGTTCACAACACCCAGACAAATAAAACAACCAAATAACCATACAAGCAGCCGAAGAAACCATTAAGAAATCTCAGCAGAACACGTGAGGAACGAAGGAGAGAAGGTGAGCACCGAACCACCAAAATCGTAGAGAAGCCCTCACAACAAAGCCAACAATCGAGTGACAGAGCCAAGCTAATGAGAATGTGAACATAAACACTGAGCATAGTTACCCACTTACCAACAGAGAAGCCATAGTCGATGCAGACAGAGCATCGGCTTGAAAATAGCTACAGTCACCCACAAAACCACAGAGCTCTCACGCCAAACAGAGTAGAATGAAAATGACAGAGAATAACAAACAAACTAAAGTTTAGCCAAGATCGGGAAGGAAACCCGAGGCCAAAACAACTGTCTTCTCGGCATACACAGAAATCAATACAAAAATCAATGCAATCCAAAATATTAGCGCTAATCCTTGCTTAACAAACTAATTATATGATTGTTAATTAAATCATTTTCCGATTAATAATTATTGTGGTGATTAAATCATAAGTCACGGGCTGGTCCCATTAGAGAGAGGGAAACAAGTAGAAATACATAGAGGGAGAAAGGTAGAGAGAGAGAGGGAGTGCTAAGGGTTAAATGGAGAGAGAGTGAGAAAGGATAGTGAGAGGGGGGGAGAGAGATAGGGAGAAAATGGGAAGAGAGATAGAAAGAAAGGGAAGAGAGGAGAGGGGATAAGAAAGAGACATGTAGATACAAATATAGATATTATATAGTATTATATAACCAACCTAGATCCATCTTAAGCCGAGATCTATCAAGTGTCGAGAGGGATCAAATTTCTCAAGATAAAATCCTTTCCTTAAATTTCGCATTCAAAAAATAAATTTACACCTCGAAAAATTAAATCCCTCTCAGTGTTTGATATATTTAAGTTTAATAGTAGAAGGAGACATGAGGAATGGGAGCGGGGCAGAGGGCGATTTTGCAACTAGGGTTACAGGTTAGCAGAGTTCGTTCTACATGGAAGGCTGTAAATGATGGAGCTCCACTCCCTCCTACAAGCAGGTAGTAGCCAGCAGAGGAAAAAAACCAGTAGAAGAGGATAGAGATCCTTCAGCTGAAAAACAAAAGAACAGAGAAAGGGAGCAGGAGGGCTCTGAATCCAAGGAGAATAACAACAATAAAGAAAGCAAGAAAGCGGACAAGGAATAGGGCACTAAAGACAAAACTCAAAGGGGACCATGCAAACCGAAGACTACTATCACTCTTAGAGTTGTTTTGAATGATCCTGCTCTGCAGGCGCATAGGGACCACATGCAGACTTATGCAATCATTTGTAAGTTCATGGGTTTATGGCCCACTAAAAAAGCATTACAATCTTGGATTAAATACCACTAGAAACCAAAAGGAAGCATAGAACTACATCTTGGGTCAAAGGGATTCTTTATTGTAGTCTTTGCAAACATTGAAGATAAGGATAGAGTATTTGAAGGAGGGCCCTACTTTTATGTAGCAGCAGGCCTGTATATGAGACCTTGGATCATGAATTTTGTCCCAGAAATTGAAACTTTTACCTCGGTCCCAGTCTGGATAAGAATTTACTCTATACCTTTGGATTACTAGCAATTGGAATCCCTTTCTGCCATAGGAAATAAGTTAGGACGTTTTGTCAAAGCTTCTGAGGCCACCAGAAGAGGAAAATACACATCCTTTGCAAGAATATGTGTGGAGATGGATATTTCTGGAGCTCTGCCAGATGAGGTCATATTAGAAGTGTTTGATGAAGAATGGGTTTAAACAGTGGATTATGAGTACATCCCATTCAGATGTCGTAAATGTCATGAACATGGGCACCTATTTAGAGATTGCCTTCTTAGTAAGACTGAAAATAATAGTAAAACCAATACCATGAAAGACACTGAAAGCTTTCACAAAGTGGTCCAGAAAGGAAAAGGGAGCAAGAGGGGATCGAAGACACATCAAAATGAAAGGAAAAAATCCAGTCAAAACAGGTTTCAAGCACTAGAAGAGGAAAAGGGAATAACAAAAGCAGATCAGGCCAAGGGAGACATTCTAGTGAACGAGGAGAATGAAGAAGAGGATGAGCAAAAACAAACCATTAACAAACAGAAAGAAGACATGATGAGCGACACAGAATTTGAGATGGATCAGGAAATGACCCAAAGTGAGATGGAAATGGAAGATCACGAACTACAGGAGATTCTTGAGAAAGAGAATCTAGATGTAGAAGGATTCTTGAAACAAGGAACTAGGGAGGGAGTGGATTTGTTGCCTCCAGAGGAGTTCAATAGAGTTCAACAACTGTTCTTATGGAAAACTCAGAACACAGGGCTGGAAAAGCAAGGGAATCATAAAAGGCAGAGCAATGAATGTGTGAAAGCTTTGAAAACCACAACGAGCTTGGCACCTAGATACCCAGGAAAGAAAAGAGGCAGGAAAAAGAAAAACGAGCTTTTGATGGAATGTGGAAAGCTAATGATAGACTCAGGTAAGATGAAAGACCTATCCAGTTACTCCTTTACAAATATTTATTAATTAAGTTCACTTTGTGGAATATTAGAGGCCTAGGTAGTAAAAGAAAACAAAGGTTACTTAGTAATGGAATGAAACAAGCAGCACCGGATGTAATCTTCATCTAAGAGACTAAATGTTCCAGTCAGAAAATAAAAGAGATTCACAGTAAATGGCTCAATAAATTTGAGTTTCTGGAAGTCAAAGTAGAGAATACAACATGTGGCATTCTCACACTTTCGAACCCCCAAAAAATTTACATTATAGATGCAGAGGCAGCCAAGGATTATCTATCAATGGTCATATAGCTAGTGGGAGATAAGGAAGCCTACCTAGTAACAAATGTGTATGGTCCCCAAAGATTGGATGGCAAACTCAAGCTTTTACACTCCCTGCAGGATCTCAGGGAAACACATGCAAGTATCCATTGGATCTTGGGGGGTGATTTCAATATGATGAAATCTTTGTCTGAGAGAAAAGGGGGCATCAGAACTCTAAATAAATATTCTTGTGCTTTCCTTTCTTTCATAGACAATATGAAGTTAGTGGATATTGGTATGAGTAATGGTACCTTTACTTGGAACAATAAAAGAGGAGGAGATTCTGAGGTGGCTTCCAAATTAGATAGATTCATCATCTCAGAGGATCTTATGCTCAAGTACAAGGACATAGTTGCAGGAGTTCTCCCCTTTGGAGGCTCTGAGAACTGGCCCGTGCAACTAGAAATGCAAGACATTGGCACCCCCAAAAATAGACCTTTCAGATTTGAAAACATCTGGCTTTCCCACCCAGATTTTGCCATCAACATAGCCATCTGGTGGGTTGAAGAATTAAACATTAAAGACACAAGCATGTTCATACTACAAAAAAGACTAAAACATATCAAACTCAGACTTAAGGAGTGGAACAAGAAGGAGTTTGGTAATATTTTTGAAGGAAAAAGATCTGTTGAAGGAAAAATACAGGAACTCAACCAAACCCTTATTAGGGAGGGTTTTGATAAGGTTAGAAATGAGTAGGAAACCAAATATCAACAAGAATGGGAGAACTTCTATAAACAAGAGGAGATTTTCTGGAGGCAAAATTCTAGAGTGCAATGGCTAAAAGAAGGAGAATGCAATACTAGATTTTTTCACAGATCCACTATGGAGAAAAGAGCTCACAACAAGATTTCTTCTATCAAGGATGAAGGTGGTAATCTTCTTCATTCTCATGAAGAAATAGCAGCAGTACTGGTTCAACACTTTCGTGTTATTGCTCAGGAATCCTGTTCAGATAGGGAACAATCCATAAGGGTTATATCAAGACATATTCCAAAGCTGGTGTCCATTGAGGACAATTTCAACCTTAATAGACCAGTAACAGAAGATGAGATCAGTGAGGTCCTAAAAGAAATGCAAAATGGTAAGGCACCAGGTCCGGATGGTTTCAATGTTGATTTCTTCAAAGCTTGTTGGAATATTGTTAAACGTGATGTTCTGAATGTAGTGGAAGACTCTAGGAGGGACAAAACCATTCCGAAAGTGCTCAATACCACCTTTATTGCCTTGGTCCTTAAATAGGATTCAGCTCTAACTCCTGACATGTTTAGACCCATTGCCCTGTGCAATTTGGTCTACAAGATAATATCCAAGGTTTTGGTCAATAGACTCAAACCTCTTCTCCCCACCTTGGTGTCGGGGGAACAATTTGGATATGCGGAAGGTAGGAAAATCCTCGATAATATAATTCAAGCTCATGAGGTGGTGCACTCACTAACAAGAAAGAGGAAAGCTAGAATGATCATGCAATTGGACATAGCCAAAGCTTATGATAAGCTGAATTGGAACTATATCAGAAAAGTTCTCATGGCTTTTGGTTTGATCACAATTAGATTAGATGGGTAATGGCCCTAGTAACTTCTCCTAGTTTTTCAACTCTTGTTAATGGTTCTCCTTCAAAGAATTTCATTGCTTCAAGAGGCCTCAGACAGGGAGATCCTCTCTCTCCCTTTCTCTTCATTCTCGTGATGGAAGGGTTGGGTAGATCTATCAGGCATGCTAAAGAAGTTGGTAAAGTCAAAGGTATCCAACTTACTGAAGATGGTCAATCTTTAACTCATCAACAATTTGTGGAAGATACCATGCTACAAGGCATCCCCACGGTCAAAGAAGCTCTAGCTTATAAGAAAATCCTAAGAGACTTCGCCATGGATTCAAGTATGGAAGTTAATCTCTCCAAATCTAAGATTTTTTTCTTCAATACTCACATTGCTATTCAGAGAAATATTTCAAGAATTTTGGCCTTTCAAAGGGAGATCCTCCCTTCAAAATATTTGGGAATCCCTCTAACAGCCAAGCCTTTCCACAAGAGCATCTAGGAGCCAGTGATTAGCAAAATGCAAGATAAGATTAGGAAATGGACTTTCAGATCTTTAAATTTGGCTGGAAGGTTGGTGTTAACCAAGGCTGTCCTTCAATCAATTCTAGTCTTCATTCTATCAGCTCTCCCAGCCCCCAAAGTTGTTCTGCAACAATTTAGAGACGAGCAAAGAGACTTTCTTTGTGGTAAGGGGGAAGAAAGAAATAAATGGGCCTTGGTAGCATGGGAAAAAATCTAGAAACCCAAAAACTATGGTGGACTCGGTCTGGATGATCCTGAGATTCTAAGTAAGGCTTTAGGAGCTAAATTATGGTGGATATGGGTTAAAGATCCTGAGGCACAATGGGAAAATATATGGAAAGAAAAATATGCAAACGTGGCACAACAAAGATCTAATAAGAATGTTAGGATTCAACAAGGGCTCTCACATCTGGAACAAGGCCTGGGACAATAGGGGCTTAGTCCAAGGAAACAGCTTCTGGGAAATCAGAGACGGAAACCTTGCCTTATTCTGGGAGGACAGATGGCAACAAGAACCTATTTTATTAAAGGAAGACTTAAGGGATCTCAAGGAGGATACAAATACTAAAGGGTTATATAAAGTAAAAGACTTTTGGGTCCAGACCAACAGTAGTGGAAAATGGAGAACCTGGAGGAACTTTGAGTTCAGGGATGAAAACCCCCTGAAGGCTAAAGCAGAGACTCTAAAAAATATGTTAGATCAAAGGAGTATTTTGAAATATGGGGAGTAAGATCAGCTAAGATGGGGCAACAAAAGTGAGGGCACCTTTAATCTCAAAGAAGCAAAACTCATTCTCATTGACCTCATCTCACAAGCTCCAGATAATACTTGGCAAGACCTATGGAGACATCAAGGATGGATGAAGATTAAACTCTTCAAGTGGTTGGTTCAGCATAAGAAAATCCTGACCTGTGACAATATCAGGAAGAGGGGTGTCCTGGGGCCTTCCAGATGTCATCTTTGTGAAGCCCAAGAGGAAACTATGGAGCACCTTCTCAATAATTGCATCTTCACCTCTAGTTTATGGGATTCTTTTGCCACCATTTTCCAACAGACTGACAGGGACAAAGGGAGCATCATCAATACCCTAAACAGATGGAGAAGAACCTTTTCAGATAATGACATTCTTAGCTTAGCATGAGCCATCATGCCAAGTTTCATTATTTGGAATGTTTGGAAAGACAGGAACAACAGAATCTTCAAGAGTGAAAAGAGGTCATCCCAAAGCCTTTTTGAGCATATCTTAAAACAAATCAAGGAAATGGTTGGCACTATTGTGCAAAATCTCCCCAAGAACCCTCCTTCTATTGCGGATTTGAAAACTCTCGGTGATCTAGGTATGCAGGGTCTTATTCCTCAGGGATGGGATAGGAAAGTTATCTCCCTGGTTTCTGAGCAAGATTTCTGGCATCCTCCCCCCAAGGGATTTTTGAAATTCAACATTGATGGGGCTTCAAAGGGCAACCCGGGCTCTGTGGGTTTTGGAGGAGTGTTAAGGGATGAGTATGGTGGAGTACTTTTCATCTTCTACTGTCATTTAGGAAGAGAAACGAATAACATGGCAGAATTGATGGCTATGGAGCAGTGCTTAGATTTTTTGAAACAGTATAACCGACAAAATGTGATTGTTGAAGCTGATTCAGAGTTAATCATCGATTCAGTCAAGAGAATTAGCTGGGGCTGAAGACCGGGAAAAGTCTCAAGAAACTGGCATTTGATCCAGGGCTTTCAATGGATTCAGCAGCACCTCCAGAGCCTTCGAACTATTAGCTTTAAACATGTAAGAAGATCGGCAAATAAATTGGTTGATCTTCTTGCCAATCAAGGAGTGCTCAGCACATAGAACAGGGTTGCTTTTGGCTGGCAAGAAATGCCTTAGAACAGGTTAAAAGTGAAATTTTATGATCAGGCAGATGAAGACAAGCTTGTGTTTTGGAGTAGGGCCATGGAGACAGAATCCAGTTGATTCACGTGTTCTATGTTTCTTACTTTTTCTACTTTTAGGTCTTCACAGGGTTGTAGTGCTTTTTTGACCATATTAAAATAAGTCAGCATTGTTTTTTAGATTCCAGTGGATACACATTCGGGCGGCCCTGGTTCGTCTAAGAAAGATCGACTGGCGGGTTTTTTGTCCTTCCACGTTTCCGGCAGAGACAAAAAAACGATAGGTAGGATCCCAGGTACTCTCGACAATTGCAATACCAGGGGTTTTCCATCCGTGATCGATTTACTGGGCAGGGAGAGGTTTTCAGGTGATCGCAACCCTCACAAGCAAGAAATGGTTTTGCTGAATTTGGAGCGATTCCATACAGAGGGCTACACGTGGCGGTGGGGTTGGCTAAAATACTGCCCTCATCGCACACACTAATGTTCAGTGAACTTAGTCGGGGCGAAATGATCCTCATTTGTTGGATCACGCGAAGCGTTTCTACGACAGGGATTGATTGTGCAAGTTATCAATCTAGTTGACGAGAAGTGATAATGTTAAGTGATATTAGGCGATGCGATATGATCCTCAGCCGTCAGAACAGATGAGGTGATTCGACGACCGGGATTGATCTGACGATGGCAATCTTCCTTCAAACAACTTTCTATACGAAAAACAGTGTTCTTAGCAGTTTCCTGGGGATTGCATCGCTCCTGAGTGGTAAATGGTATTGGATTTTTGGTAGCGATACCATTAGGCTTCTTACACGTGGCAGGGGGGTGGTATGGCATATAGCCCCCCATCACTCACTAACTTTAGGTCAGCTTGGCTGCGTGATATTGCTCCTGGCCGTTGGATCTAGTCGTCCGGATCTACGGTCAGAAACGGTCGTGCTATTTCAGTGGGGCCAAGTCTTTTTCTCCACGAGTCTTATTGGGGCGTTTTTTTCCTCAGCCAGTGGTTGGCACGCGAGGTATGGTCGGTGGCGACTGTTGTTGTTTTTCTGGGCAGTGGAGGTGGAAGGCACTGGAGTTTTCCACGTGGTTGGAGAACCTCTTAGTCCAATCTTTTGGGTAATTTGAGAGTTTGATAATCACTGTTGTAGGGGGAGCCATGTCTATGGTAGGATGCCCTTTATTTCTCTTGAGTCTATGAAGACGGACAATTTTTTGTATATTTTGTAATATTATTTTCACTTTAATGAAATAGAAAGATCATCTCTTGCTTCAACAAAAAAAAAGATAGATTTAAGTTTAATATAGATCTAAGCTTATATATACATTATTTCACTGAATTTCCTTCTCAAATCTAAATAACATACCATTCAAAACTTGATACCAATCACTTCTTTATTTCTTAGTCGTTATTAACTTCAAAATAATTAAAATAATTATTGAAAGTGACTCAGGAATCGTAGAATTTCTTAAGCTCTTTACAAAAATATCATAACATTAAACATATACCACTTCTTTTTTATTGTTAACTATAACCTATAGTTATTCTAATAATCGCTCCATCTACTCTACGAACTCACAAACAAAATGAGTAGTTTAAGAGTCCTTTATCAGTTTAAAAGTAAATTTTTTAGTTATTATTTCATGTTTCCTTACGCGAAAGGGTTATTACATTAATTTTTAAGTTTTCATTTTGTACTCTAAAACAACCTAGTTCAGGTTGACTTTCAACTATCACTTCCAATTATATAAGTAGTTCAGGTTGACTTTCAACTATCACTTAGTTACAATTATATAAGTACTCCTATAGGGATACATGGATATCACCCAAAAAAATGTTTTTTCTGCATAGATATCATGTATAATCTACTATACTTTACTAGAACATCGTAAATAAATACGTCCTTTTAAGTAACCATGCGTATACTACTTAATAGCGTTCCCACATTATAAAATAAAGATCTTACGTGATTTTTTATATGAATTCCATTATCCTCGTTCATATTTGATTGATAAGTTTAAGCAAAGTCATACATTTTCCACCTTTTGTATATTTCAGAGCTTTATCTCTCTAGCTCAACATGTTTTAATAGGAATGAAATAAATAGCTATGTTTTTAGTTCACATTTAATATCATATTCAAACTATGATTTCTTCCCATCCATATTCTTGAGTTTGTTTCAAGAACTATATCATATAACTTATAACCATAATGTCCCTTCTATTATTCCATCTCTGTAGAAATAATATTTATAGTAGTATACAAATTCAGAATTTTTAATCTAATAATATTATTTTATCCAATGTTAAATAGTTTAGATTGACATATTTTAGGATAGTTATTACTTAAAATAATATTTATTTCATGATAATTATTATTTACAATAACATTTATTCTCTGCATATAGAACAATGACACGCATAACTAAGTAGAGGTATGCAATATTCACTGAAAGAAAATTTTAAAGAATTAATTTTTCCTTAATGTTTAGAAATTTTGGCAAATTTTACTAGTTCCTAATATGCAAAGTGTAAATATTTGGATATATTTTTCTAAAAATATTCTAAATTTTAATGATTTTATATCATTTTCTATAAAATCTAGCAATTTTTAAGATAAAAATAATTTTATCCTATAAAATTTGGGCCAATAATTTTTTTGGAAAAAGAATGGAAAATTAGTCCACCTGCTAATATTAGCCCCTAAATTTTTCCATACATTTATCCTGTTCAATAATTGCACATCACTACCCAAATTCCATAATCAACAAATAAAATATAAATATAAACAAAACTATATCTAATCATAGTAATCACTTGGGGAATGCTCAGGAACGACGCACATTCCACCAAACAACGAACTATCTCCAACAGTTCCCCCCTAGCTAAGACTTTATTTCCTATATGAATACCCCCTTGTGATTCATAGGTTGTTTTATTTTATAACTTTCTCTCCCATTATGTTAATTTTATTTCTTTTAAGTGTTTTCTCCTAGGTATTTGTAGGAGATTTTAAGGGAAGGTCCATCTTGTTGACTTGACCACCAACAATTTTTTCTATGTTGTTAAGAACTCTTCTAAACTCTTGCGCTCATTCATGAATAGTTCAAGAAATTTATTTATTAATTCAATAATAATAAGATAATTTACATTGTCGCACAAGTCTCTCCATGGACAAATTTCCATTAAATCCAACAATAGTTCAATGTCTAAAAATAGTAAATGTTTAAAAAGCAGTGCCATAGGGGCATTACAACTCACTATTGACATTGATTTCTAAAATCTAAAGTTGACCATAGAGTTCTTCTCTCTCCTCTCACCTAGTTTGATTGAGTTGTTTGGAACTATTTTAACTAAAATTTGACTAGAAAGTAAGGTTGAATATTTTGATTGTTGATCAGCTCCTTTGAGGTCGTTAGACCATTTACTTGTGTACTGGTTAGCAGATTTTTTATTGTTGCTATCTTTGGTAGAATTGTAGACTTTGACTTATTGAACATATTTGACTTTGAGGCTCATCTATTAGATATTGGTTGGTTACCTCTTGTGTAGTCAAATAATTGAATTTGGCTCTTTTGTTGATGAATTAAATCATTATATCTCTTGAACATTTTATGACAATCTAATAGAAAAAGAACTTGAAAAAGTTTCTCCTTGTGCAGTTATTCCTTCGTCTTTAACCAAATATTATGGCTCTTGTTATTTCTCTTAATTATCTTTTATTGTACATCACATTTATTAATCTATCTACCATGGCTAGAAGATTAAATTTAATTGCTAATTGAAAAAGAAATTAGGCTTTGTAATTGTAATAATATAAAATAATAAAAAACTAAGAAAAGGTACCCCACCCACGAAATAACCTTGGGGAAAAAGACCTCGTCAATTAGCCATCGACCGTGAAATCCTGGGCATGTTATGAATATGGCCGTAAAGAAAACCTTAGACAGGCTCCCACGATAGCAGTCACCCAGGCCTAATGGCCTACTTGGAGATTTTGATAAACCTTAACAAAAAGAACAATATGTGTTCATGGATGCATGCATTTATAATAAATACATAACTAAAGTGCATAATTTTATACAATAAAGAAGATGCTTGTACGCAAGCATGAATACAAAAAGGATACAAAAAGCATGTTTACATTAGGCACATCGTGTTATATGAGAGAATAAATTGCAATTGTCTTTACTAGAAATAAAAGGATAAATTCACATCCACGGCCATATGAGTTTCGGCTACAACCCAAACCACAAAGTAATAATTTTTAAGGTTGAATGTTTAAGGTTAACGAAAGGGGTTCAGGGTTTTATTTCAATAATTTTATAGTTTATTATTTTAAATTTTTTAATTATATCAATATATGTATTTGGTTCGGAATTGGATTTCAAATTTCTTAATTTAATTATTAACTATTATTAAATAAATAATAAAATATTAATCTTTATGTAATATTTGAAAATATAAATAATACCATCTAATTTAAATATAATTTATAATTGTAAGTTAATTGTGACATCACTTTTTCATCATTAAATAATTATGTTTCACATAGTAATATAGCATTTTGAAGCATTTTTCTCATTAAAATTAAAATATGATAATGTTATGATCAAAATGAAATGACTGGCAAGAGAGATGTTCATTTAGATAGTAATAAAATAAAATATATAGGTATATGTAAGATATTTTGAACCACAAAAATAAATAATTTTTAAAAATCGCATTTCATATACACATCTCTATCACGACAATAATGCAATATCATTTTTACAGCGAATTTATTGAGGTAATGACCTACCCATATTTAAAATTACATAACTAGTCCCTTCGAGGGTTAGTGTCCTCAGAAACATGAGATCAAAATCAATTAGCATTTTTGAAATTTCAATTCGATATTATTAAGATATCTACTAGTTATGTAGATATTAAATTTTGAAAATATTTTTAAATATAATGGACAAGTTATATAGACTATAAAATTTGAAAATAATTTTGAATTTGATGGTAAGGATAGAGGTCAAATTTACTATCGATCTAAATTTAATAGACAAAATTATCTAAATAATGATGAAATCAACAATTTGCACCTAAAAGAGATGGAATGTGGCTTGCAAATTTCAGTGGAACTACATTTGCATTCATATATGAAAGGTGTATTTGATTATGAATTCAAATTGCAATTCCAAATCCTAATTTTTATATGAAGGATGCAGGATTCACAAGTGAACTATCAAGGTTGGTTAGTTAATTATGAAAACATGGCACATACAACATAGACAGAGTGTGTGATATCATTCATCAATGTCGCAAGTGCGTTAATTGCATGTGTTGGATATCTGATGAGGAATGCAATCACCCCTACTCCATGTTGTTTTCCTTCAATTAAGGGGTTGGAATCCCAGGTTAGGGCCACCCCCAATAGATAGGTTGTTTGTAGCTTCTTGAAGGATCACACAAGGACATTGGCGGTCAAATTACATAATCATGTTAATCTACTAGCTCTGTGAAAGATCAATAACATGTTCCTATCAACCTTGGTGTTCTATGTTCTAAGTATGTATGTAACTTTGTTTCATTATTATTTGATTCTAATGCGACCTATAGCTATGTAAGGTTCATTTTCACAATTTTTGGATTATTGATTTGATGTTATTTGTGTATGGTAGCGTTCATTGAAAGAAGGTCCGGTGGTGATTGAATCTAGGCTGGTTTATAATTTATTTCTCTAGGTTGGTTGTTCCTAACTGTTTTAATGGATTCGTTAGCTAGAAAGACAACATTGAAGCTCTTCTAAATATCCCTACGTTAATATTTACAACTAGTTAAAGGTTTACAGTTATACACAAATATACAACCCGTATAATCACCAGAAGGAACTATAATTGTTGCAAAGACATAAGTTAAAAAAAAAAATAAAGAATAATTTAAATTCTAGGTAGAAAGAATATTTCTAAACTATAAAATAATATCAACTTTTAATGTGAAAATAGATTGAAAAATGATAGGAAAGGCTATAACTAACTCATTGACTCCTCTAAACAATTTGTCAAATTGCTTTAATGAATTTATAATAAAAATTATATATATCTTGTTCAAAATGATAAAATTAATTAAATAACTAATTTTACTTTCTCCTTTACAAAATAATTGTTCATTCATTATGAATTAGAGATATTTATTTATAAAAATTAAGATTAAAACACAAAGTTAAAAAGTAAAAAATTCAAATACTAATTTAATTTGCATTAACAACACATATGTGATAATTACAATTTATGAATGATATTCCATAAATTTTAATGCATAAGATATGAAACTCAAACTAAATCTTGTTAATGACAATCATAAGAAATAATTTGATTTGTAATTCAGCCCAACAAAACTAGTAAAAAGGGAAAGATAAATTAATACTTCAAACATCAACTTCCTAAAACATAGCTAGGAAAGAAACATTAAATTCAAACTCATGGAATTATGGAATTATAGTCAAATAAATCGCATAAGATAAAACAAGTAACAATGAAATACTAGAAATGAAAACAACTCGGTATTTGTATAAAAAACATTAAATATAAAAAAATTACAATAGTCCGTTTAAAAACAATTCAACATCACCACTTGAGAATTTTGTCTATTCCACCCCGCATTTATCAATGTTTAATACTATATTTATATAGAAGTATCCAACATACAACATTATCATATATCAAAATAAATATGAAAGTTACCAAAATCTTGGAAATAATTGTTATCTAATAGGTTTTGAACTTATAGGTATCATCGACATATACGTAAAAAAACAAGTCTTAGCAATTGAAATGAACAAAAAGTCATGCGTTATCAGGAAACAATAATAGAATATACTAAATATGGAAAATCAAACTTAGTCGCATTCTTGTGTAGGACACCTGTATAATATCAAATGGATATAAATTTAAAAAATACCTTTCTAAAACAGTTAGATTATGTAGCTACGATTAATAAAATTAACAAAACTAATTAACAAATATTCATACTTTCAGAAAGATATGAAAAAAAAACTAAACATAATTCATTTGGGATTAGATAGATTTTGTAAATCAGAAGTGATGATAACATTAACCCCTGAAGACTTAATTATTGCTTTCTTATCTATCCACTGTAATTTTTATTTTAACTCAGTGACCTATTTATGCTGAGTCATATATTTACTTTTCTACCTAAGCTTTTTTTTCATGTCGTAATTCGTATATTTTATGTTTAAGATAAGGAACTACAACAATCTATTTTTCTCCTAAGATCTACATTTCTATATGCTTATGGGAATCTTATCTACTTTGAAGATCTAGATTTCTATATGTTTATGGGAATCTTATCTACTTTGAGAATCATCACTAGATCCAAATGTAGCATCATCAAATTTATTGAAAATAGAGTTATCCCCAAAATCTTCATCAAACTTAGGTGCTCGGTTTTCTTTTTTAAGTATCGGTTCTTTGGGAATGTCTATTTGGACAAGAGTAGTAGTAGTTGAAATAATTTTAGATATGTTCCTTTTAGTGTAAGATATTTGGCATGCTAATTGTTTACATTTAACCTAATACATGTAGCTACCTTTTCTTGATGTTTTATTATTTCATTTGTAGGGTTATCCTAGACATTGTGCTATGAAAAGTTTGGCTAAGGCTTGGAATCATTAGGCCGAGTAAGGTCAGGATTTTGTTCCATAAGAATGATTTTAAGCCTTTTAGCTACATTATGGGTAATACAAGTGCAGTCTAGGTTTGTGAATTAATTAGGCATTGCTAAATCAAATAGCCTACTAAGGTTTTTAGGTGTGGAACTACGATGAGACTACGACTTCAGTTATAGTTAAATCAATATCCTTCGGAACTTCATCAATATTCACAACAATTTTCTTGCCATTATCAGTTGTAGACTTCAAAAAATTATTTTTATGAAGGGATATCTCCCATGAATCACCTAATTGAGATAACCGAAATTAAACCATAATTCAGATTAGGTCATCATAAAATAACCTCCTTTTTGGTTTTCTAAACATTCTATGATAGAATTTTGACATTATTGAGGCTTTTGAACAAATAATAGGGTAGGTTTAATTTATAACCTAGAAAATTATAAGAAATTGAATGTGGTAATATAAAACTAGGCCATAATGACCTTCATAAGTAATATAGCACTCAATAATAGGAACTAGGTATCCCCATTTACTTTTAAGTAGGTTAATAAACATACGTTTAATATTCTATGATGCTTTCTTGGGGAAGAAAAACTTGTCCCAAGGAATGTCTTTGACATGGCAGTTTTTTGACAATTTCTCTCCCTTAGTGGACAAGTGAGCATCATGGTCTATGAAGGTGTTAGTGAAATTATATGTGTTATAATTCCAACATTAAATTATCAATTCAATACTCGTAATCTTCGAGGTAGAAGCCTGGGTAACGTAGGATCAGATCATCTGACCTAAACTGACATCACGAAACTTGAAATCTATTACTAAATTAAGTATGGAATTTCTATTCCTAGATTGAAACTAATCTATTGATAAAAACATGCTCAAACAAAGGAATAAGTCTAATCAAATGATGAACTAATTAAAACTTACTCAAAACTAATGGGCGAGCTATTTAAGTGAGTTTTATTTGATTCAAAACAACTCAACATGTAAAATCCTAAAGGTAATTTTTCACACAACGCAATTTATTTGAAAATTGTCTTTAATTCCATAAACTACTAAATCAACAAATGATTAAATATTATAATTACTCTATTCAACTTAAGAAATCATGGAAGGCTTAATTGAAATCACACAACTCATGCTTCCAAACTAAATTCTACCAATCAACTAAAACAAAGCAATTCTAAGTACAAAATGCAGCTACATGAATCTTGAGTATAAAATGCGGCCTGAGTATAGAATGTGACTATGCGCATGCTACACAACCTACAAAGAGAAACCAAAAACAATGCACTCGCTACCCTCTAATCAAATTGATGCCCTCTACTCAGATCTACAAAACATAAATAAATCTAGAATACAAATGAAGTATTGGAATTCTGAAAGCTATTTAGCGAACAACTTGGAAATGAAATGTAAATATATTGACAGAAGAAAAACACACTTCCTACATAGAACTATTTTTAGGATCACATCATAAATCAGAAATCAATTACATAATCTAGAATGCAAAAATAAATTGAGAAAACAATTAAATCTACTTCAAACCATTTGCAAGAAATAAAAATATAAAAGGGAAATAAACAGACTTACATAATATATATTAACCATGCAAACACGATGGATTCAGGTGGCCTTTCCTATCCATGCTTTTCAATTCTAAACTCAATTCATAAAATGGACACCAAGGCTACAACAATGTCATCACTTTTAGTAATTCATCCAAAAACATAGTACAATGTACAACAGTTGTGCTTCCTCTCCTACATAATTCCTCTATGTGTAACCTGTAACTCCCTCTCTAGTACTAAGTGAATGAAATATATACTATGATTTTATAGTTTGAGATCCCAAACTCAATGATATGATCTTAGCCATATGCCAACAAAATTACAAAAATACATTTCAATTGATTTTTCTGGAATTTGGTTAGGTTAAATTTGTCTTGGGAAATCTCATGATCCATGCATTACTTGATGGAGATCTAGAATATTTGGTTGCAACTCCATATATCTTGAAAAACAAATGAATAATTCTTCAACCTGAAATATCAAAAACTGTGGTTGATCTGAAACCGTCAAACCCATAATTTATGCACTTAACGTGAAAATTTTCTACTTCATTTTGTACTTAAGATTCTGTTGACCATAACGTCTTCATGGTGAAAAATTGTTATGAAACCAGCTCAAGAAAAGATAGAAAAGATAGATCAATGCCTTAGAATTCAGCCTCTTCGAGGGGGCAACCTCCTTTACATTACATAAATGAACAATTCTTGGATGATACAAATGAAAATACCTCCTTTCTATATATAGGAGTCTAAGGGGTCATAACATAATCAGAGCCGACATAACAATAATAATGTAAGGGCATAATAATAACAATAGTGGGCTTCTATGGGGCACAATAGTAACAATATGGGCACTACATGGGTACATCAATATAATAAGTAGGTTGTACTAATAACAATAAGGGGTTACGCTAGTAGTATAGGGGCCTAACATGCCCCTCTCCTTCAAAAAGCATTGTCCTCAATGCTTGAGTAGTTCTTGATGCTTCTGTATAGAATTCTTGTCCTCCCATGTGGAATCTTCAGCGGGTAAGTTCTTCCACTTGATGAGATGCTTTGAAATTGATTGATTTCGTAGCTGTCGGGTTCTTGTTTCTATGATTGCTCCAGGTTCCATATGATTTTTTCTTCCTCTTCAATTTCTGGAAATATTGTTTGAATAAGGATCTTTTGCAACTTTTGAATAAGTGGCCATACTTCTTCGTCCTTCTTCCATTCATCCCTTGCTACATTTATCCAATCTGGTTGGATAATAGAAATAGCACAAAACAATGCTTCCACATCCTCATCCTTGAAGAGTCTTCCCATTGGGTAAGGTCGCCATTTTTTTAGTGCATGTAGTATTGCCAACATTTCCTTCTCATAAATAGCTTGCTTGAGATGTAGCAGTAAAAATACCCAATCAAAACATTTTTCACTACGATGTTGATCTAGTTGTTGTTTCGTTCGATTTTGCACCGAAGTGGCGTTATCCTTTAAAATTTGGAGAACTTGTTGTTGATGATTGATGTGATCTTTCATTGCTTGAGCTTTTTTCTTCTTGATATGTCCTTCTATCTCTAGAGTTTGAGGAGTGGTAATTTCTTCCAATCCTTTACAAGATATGGTCAAATTCATTTCTTGATGCTCGATGTGATCTTTCACTTCTTGAACATTTTTCTTCTTGATATGTCCTTCTATCTTGATAGTTTGAGGAGTGGTAATTTCGACCAATGAATTACAAGATATGGTTGGATTCATTTCTTCTTTCTCGATGTGATCTTTCACTTCTTACACCTTTTTCTTCTTGATATGTCCTTCTATCTTGAGTGTTTGAGGAGTGGTAATTCTTGCCAATGCCTTATAAGATATGGTCTGATTCATTTCTTCTTTCTCTGGGGTGGGATCCTAGTGTATATCTTCTTGTTTTGATGTTTCTTGATCCTTTTCTTCCTCCTCTTCATATTCTATGTAAAATAATTTCTTCTCAACACACTTATGACCTTCAATGCATTTGCTATCACAATTGTAACAAAGCCATTTTTCTCTTTTTTCTTCCAATTGTTGTGGTGTCAACCTTATAGGTTGTGGAAGACTAGGGGCAACAATACTTCCATCTTTGTAGTTGTGGGTGGTATGCTTCCTGGTTGCCATAATTTTTCTTTCCACTATGTCACAAAGCCTTTTTAATCTTTCCAATCGTTGTGGTGTTTCTCTAAAGAAGGTGTTGCTCTTTGTATCCTCATAATGTGTTATCATTTCCTCCATGAAAATTGACCACATAACAAGTTGTTTATGAGAACAAAGCCCTTCATACCATAAAAATTGATCTGGTTCTAAATATGAAGATGCAACACATACCTTTTGTAACAGTGGTACACCATGTAGATCAAAATATTGCTCCATCTGAAGTATCCAATTTGCCAGATCCTTGTCATCAAACTTCCTCATCTTGCCTTTTCTTGATTTTAGGAGCTCAATCTTGAAATGACTGTAACTTTGTACTTCAGATCTTTAAGTTCTGAAATTGCGACCTCTAGTAGTCCTCTGTGTCCTCTTTCCAATGCCACCAGTCTGATCCAAATTGGATTCTCCAAGAAAGAGTTATGCACAGTCTCCCAAGATGACCTGATTATAGACTTTTCCAAAAGAGCGAAATTGTATGAAGTGCCACGTGTCACTGTTTGGACCTTTGGCTCTAAAAAATACCCACAAGAAACTATAGTCTATCCTCTTTCTGTACCTTCTTACGAAATTTCAATCCGATGCTCATAGAGAAAGTTATGACAATTTTCCCTAGGTCACTTGTTTTGAATGTAATTCAGGAGTCTGCAAAAAGACCAACTTCCTCGGATCATATCTCCGTAAATATAGTGCGAAAATCTCTGAAATTCAGACCTGAGATTCAGTCAAATTTCTTCTCAAATGGGTTTTCTTTCTTGCTTCTGAAACATGGCAGAAAAAAAGTTATAGCGAAAATTCCACGATGACCTGTTTGGAGCAGCGAAACCCTAGAATCCAAAGCTCTGATACCAAATGTTATGAAAGCAGCTGAAGAAAAGATAGAAGAGATAAATCAACGCCTTATAATTCAGCCTCTTCGAGGGGGCAACCTCCTTTACATTACATAAATGAACAATTCTTGGATGATACAAATGAAAAGACCTCCTTTCTATATATAGGAGTCTAAGGGGTCATAACATAAACAGAGCCGACATAACAATAATAATGTAAGGGCACAATAATAACAATAGTGGGCTTCTATGGGGCACAATAGTAACAATATGGGCACTACATGGGTACATCAATATAATAAGTGGGTTGCACTAATAACAATAAGGGGTTACACTAGTAGTATAGGGGCCTAACACAAATTTTGACAAACGATTTCTAGGTTACCTGAATGAGGGTAATTTGAACAATCCCCATGTATCCAAATCCTAATATTCTTATTCATTTGATCACAAAATGATATTTTAATCCACAAGAATTATGTACTTAACCTGTATCAACTAGTTTAATTGAATTATGAAGAATTTCGACAATGGATCCCTGTAGTAGATGAACTTGGAAAAACAATCATTACAAAATCACACCAAATTCATCTCTAATCATTGAAAAGTTAAGAAAGCTAATGATAATCAACCACAAAGTGTAAGATATGAACTGGTGGCATGTTGTTGAATTATGGTGTGAGATGAGTTAAAAATATAGGAATTTAGGCTATGAATAGTGATATTTTATGGTGGAAAAATGCACATATTTGAGGCCCAACATCCCCCCATGCTCGTTGATTTGTATGTCCTCATGGAAACAAATCCCTTGCTCATTTACAAATTCTTGACATTTTTTTTGTAGATGTTGGTTATTTGTGGAAAATGTTGCTTAAATATTTAGAGGTGTTGGTTCTTGTGGAGTGACACTACTTGAATATTTTGAGGTGTCGGTGCTTGTGGAGAAACACTCTTCACATTAAGCTATCATACTAATCTATAGAGAAATACAAATTGAGGACAAGAAAGGGATGGATGAGTAGGAGATGATGAAGGAAATGAGGTGGTGACAGAGATGGTAAGTATGTGAATGGGTGCTTGCATACTTTATCATCATGAGGTCAATGCTTCTAGGTGGTTTTTACTTTATCATTTCATGGCAGTAATGAATTCATCCTCTAAATAAAATGATAGAAGAAGACACTATAGAGAATTCATTTATTAATATACCATAAGGATTTGCTTTTAACATGGTCTTGTAATCAGATTATAAATATTTTTATTATGAGTGGTGAATGGAAGGAAAACAGAAGGATAATTATTTATGAAATATGAAATGCATGGAATGAGTTGTGGTTAATAATTAAGTTTCTTAAACCTTCTAATGAATTAGAGAGTCTTAAGCCAAAATTTACCTCAAGTTTTACCTTTATTGTTGATGTGATTGGTGTTGCAAGATAAAGTGGAAGATGGAATGGATGGAGTTGATTTAACTACTGATATGGTATGTTGAAGAAGTATGAAGGATGAACTGAAGGGCTGAAGGGTGAACTAAAGGGCTGAAGGATAAATTGGAGGTCCCCTTCTCCCCTATGCCTGAGGAGTTATATGTTCCCAAACAGCCAAGGAAAGGGGTCTGTTGCTAGAAATGAATGGTCAGGATGCTATATGGAAGCCTCTACTAAAATAAATATACTACTGCAAATGAAAATGGAAATGTTGATACAAAGATCCAAACTGCTACAAATCTGTGTTGAGATCACAAAACCATATAATCTTCAACTGCTACACACCCATGTACAATCTTGCATATGTGAATAAATGGTGTCAATGTAACATAAGAAATAATCATTGGATTACTGACCATTGAGAAGGTATTTAATCAATACGAGATATCGCACCTTTGATGTCAATGGGAATCAAGGCACTAGGTACATTCTACTAGCCATGAATGGATTTGTCAAATTCAAATTGACTACATAATTCATCCACCAAGAAACATTGATGTATTTCCTTAGTAGATGGCAAGGACACCTGCCGTTAGGGCATGAAGGCTCCCAGGTAACTTATCTAACCCTAACCTTGACCCCCAATAGTATGCTCATGTCGATGGGAAAAAGCTTGTTGAAAGGTGGGTGTTAAGGGATCCCACATCAACCAACTCGAGTATAAACATAATGACTTGAAAGATACATGATTTAAAGAAATCACATAAATTTACAAACTTTATTGTGAACTTTTCCTACTAGTTACTTAGTTTTCAAGCAAAGTCCTTGTCCAGTTGCACTCGACAAGTTGGCTTTCACAAAAGGACTTATTTTTCTCTTTACCGTTTTCATTTATTTATTTATTACAATACTAAATTTCCTACTCCACTGGAGAAAAGACAACATCCTTCAAGTGAAGGAGAACTTCCAACAAATCCATGTGCATATTAGGTACAAAGATATATTCATGTATAGATTTAACATATAAAATTTAGAAGGTACATGACTATGAAAAATCAACAGTTTTGAAAGATGTGATACAAAGAGTATTTTAATATGATAGTGGTACTTTGACTGGATTGTAATTTGGAACCAATTCTAAATGTAATCCTCATGGTAATGGACCATTTCTTCATTTGGACCACTCTCAAAGTCCTGCTCGGTCATGCCAGCAAAAATTGGATAATTGGTCTTGGGAATGCATACAGGGCTTGCTACTAGGCATGGTGAAAGTTCTTCGATCTCAAGTTCAACTGGATGCTCCCCATCAGATTTGGTACATGATTTCTTGATCTCCTTGGTAGATAGGAAAGAGGAATCAAGGGAGACTTCCAAATCCTTTTTTGATTGTGGAGAGATAGATAATTTCCTAAATGTGGCTAGGATGAACTCTTCCTGAGAGGCAGATATCCGAGCTACTGCCACGATTTGAGAAAGTACTTCGAGGGACATTCTTCAATCGCTCAATGATTCTTTGAATTTCTCTTGTTGGTTGATGATATCTGTCTCGTAACATGGATTAGTACTTGGGGGTCTTATAACACCCCAAAAATGTTTTATCTTTAAAGAGCTTGAATTTTTAATCTAAATGAATTAAAACTGATTACAATAAAACTCACCAAACTTGGTTAGTTGGACAACCAAACTTTAAAGAAACCCCATGATAGTGGATGTGTGGCTCTTCACTCATGCCTTGCCGGACACTCTCTGCCCTCTTGTTCCCTTGCAACAAAGGTCACACCAAAAACTTGTGAAAGAAACTATGCTCTAATCACTTTAGGACCTCCCTAATAATGATGTAAAAAATGTTGGGGAAATTATATGGATTATAATTCCAACATTAAATTATCAATGTGGGACTCATAAGCTTCAAGGAAAAATCACATGTAATGCAATATCAGAGTGTCTAACCTAAACTAACATCATGAAATCTGAAATCTATTCCTAAATTAAGTATGGAATTTCTATTCCTAGTTTGAAACTAATCTATTGATTGAAACATGCTTAAACAAAGGAATAGCTCTAATCAATTCTTGAACTAATTAAAACTTACTGAGAACTAATGAGCGATTTATCCAATTGAGTTCTATTTGATTCAAAACAAATCAACATGTAAAAGCCTAAAGCTAATTTCTCACACAACACAGTTTATTAACAAACTGTCTTTAATTCCATAAACTGTAAAATCAACAAATGATTAACTATGATAATTACTCTATTCAAATTAGGAAATCATGATAGACTTAATTGAAATCACACAACTCATGCTTCCAAAATAAATTCTTCCAATCAACTAAAACATAGCACCTATGAGTACAAAACGTAGCTACAGGAATCTTGAATATAGAATGTGGATACAGGAATCCTGAGTACGGAATGCGGCGTGAGTACAGAATTTAGCTTGAGTATAGAATGCGAATATGCATGTACTCCACAGCCTGAAAAGAGAAACCAACAACAATGCACTCGCTACCTTTTACTCAAATTGTTGCCCTCTACTCAGATCTACAAAAAAGAAATAAATCTAAAATACAAAATGAAGTTTTGGAATTCTCAAAGCTATTTAACAAACAACTTGGAAATAAAATGTAAATCTATTGAATGAAGCAAAACACACATCCTACATAAAACCATTCCATGGATCACACTATATATCAGAAAGAAATTACATAATCTAGAATGCCGAAATAAATTGGAGAAATAAATTGACAAAGAAACTAAATCTACTTCAAACCATTTGCAAGAAATAAACATATAAAAATTAAATAAACACACTTACATAATTTATATTAACCCTGCAAACACGACGGGTTCAGGCTGCCATTCCTATCCATGTTGTTACAGGGAAAAGTGTCTATATAGAACTGCTCTATCCCACTAAGGTGTGACAACTACCTTAGAAACAAACAGAGAAAAGCTACTTTCATTTTTCCTTTATGAATTATAGATAGAGAGGAACAGAAAGACCAACCTCTGTCTTGCGCTAATCTCCTGATTTGATCCCTCTCTTCTTTGATAGTCCTCAGCTACCTGCTCCCTTGCACGCCCAGCTTCACAAAGTACCTGTAAGATCACAGAAGCATAGCACTATACAAAGACATGGATCTAAAATCATAAACAATCTAGGATCAGATGTAAATTGACCATACAAATGTAGCAAGCATCAATGACACAAAAGCATGGAGGAAAACTTGAATAGCTTTTATTGATAAACAAGAAAAGAGCCAAGAGGAGTTACAACCAATTGTTCTGACCCAGCATTAACCTCCCAGCAAAGAAGCCCCTCTTCACCTCAAACAAAGCTTAGATCACCCAACAATCTGATGTTTGTCTCAAGAAACCAACAACAATTCCTTACAATATGCAAAATTCCAGCCTCCGGATCTCTGGGATGAGGGATCCATATATAGATATCTGTAAGGAGGATGAGTCAGCTTGTGATTTGATTAGTGTCTTCTCTCTGATAGTTCATGCTTCCACTTGGAGACTGATGGTCTCTTACTCATCCTTGGTCGAATTCAGTGAGGCAAGTGTCACAGGAGAAGATTCTGGATGCTTCCATTGCCTCTCCACCTTGCGGAATGACACTGCCATTTATCATTTCTCACCCATCGCACCCCATAGAAGGGATTTTTGAAATGCAACGCACCCACACAGTGTATTTAGGTGGGATGCAACGCACTTAGCCAGTGGGGCAGCTGCAATGATCCTGTTTTGACCAATTCTGAGCAGTTTCTCATGGAGAACTTCTGGGAGAAGCTGTAATCTGTTGACCTTGTTCCTTTAGGGGTTAGAACAACACTTTTAGGGACTTAGGAGCCCTTGGTTTATGGACATTTCATGCTTGGGGTTGTAGGGCCCAAAAATGTCTATAACAGTTGCCCCCTAAAGCATGAGGTCGTTAATCCTTTGATGTCGGGTGAAATGCTTTATTATGAGGATCCGAAGTTCTTTCAATGCTGAGAGGAGACCTGTAATAAGATACAATACAATACATTATCTTCATAATATTTTCATGATCTAGCTGAGGCGGGCATTCCCATGCTCAGCTTTATAAATTCATTTTCATGTACATAGGACAGACAATCGTCTGAGTGTAGACTGATGATTCTGATAGAGCCATCATCCTTTTGAGTGGATGATTATCTGTGCAGCAATGATGTACATTTAATGTCTTTATTTCCCTAAATATATATCGCAGCCCGGATGGATGAAACTAGATCCGGGGTCTTCAATCTCGTTCGATCTTCACTCGAAGTACAAGTCGATCCATGTGAGAAATGTTCTGAAGTCGAACATGGAAAGACATCGCTTGATTACCAGCCAATGATGTAAACTGTTAACAAGCGCGAGAGGAATCACCGATAATGATAATGACCCTCAAGGTACTGCAGTACAATTCACGTGGTGTGAATAAAGGACTTGGCGTCAAACACCACGCAAAATCTTTCGGTCGAAGGCCATTGATGTAAACCTGTCGTCGGAACTAAGAAACTTGCCATTGAGGCATGTAAGCTTCAAAGTACTGAATGGGGTGTTCCTAGATCAAATTCTTGGATAATGAGCTGATGTCGACAAGAAGTGATCCGTCACAGGAGGGCCTTAATGAATCCCACATCAATGACATGGAACGGAGTAAATGATTTTAATGGAGGTGAAAACGATCTGGTGATATAAGGTTCAGGGTGGCGGTCATGAAAGAATGGAGCATAAATGTATGGTAGTGGGTGAGACACAGGTGAATTCTCTGAATGAATTCTCTTGAACATATCGGTGACACTGATGTGATGGATTGGTAGCATTAACCCCAAATGTGGATGGTATGATGTTACCATGGTGATGTGACCAGTGAATGAAACAACCCAACCTGACTCGGACATGGAGTGGAAGTGTCATGTTCAAGAGCAACTTGCTACCAACAAAGTTTCTTCAAGTTTTCTTCCCAATTTTCCCCAGTCATTGCTGACCAGTACCTCTTTATTTTTGTCAAGCTTGAGGAGGATAACATATTCTTGTTCTATAATTTTCCCTTCGGGCAAACCCATCGCTATGTTTTAATGAGCCTAGCGATAGTGAAACTCATTCTCGTCTATAGACAATTTTGTCGCTATTATACTTTTAACGAGTTTAACGACAAAGATAAATCGGTCCTTTTCAATTTTAGAGAGTCTGAAAAGGAACGTAAAGGTAACTCCAAAATTCCTTTTTCGTCATCTAATCCCTTAAGTCTGAAAAAGTATAAAACAATACAAAAGGGATGAATTTTCGATACTGTTAACGAGCTGAACAAAACAAGTGCTCTATCTTTTTGTGTAATAATCCCTCAGGTCCAAAAAGATTAAAATCTAGAGGAGGGATAGCACTTCCTGTCCCTTTAACGAGTTGGAGAGGCCAATGGCTCGACAATCTTTTCATATTTTACGAGTCAGTTGAAAAGAGCTTAAAGGAGACTCGTCTTTTGAGGAACGAGTGATAAAATTGGTAGCAGCTAATTCCAGGTAAGGTTTGGAATTTTCCAATCATGGCATTGTCACAAGGATGGCTAGTGAGATCACTCTTCGCAGCTGTTCCTCAAAATGGGTAAACAATCAAATGGAGGTGAATGATCGGCCAATGAAAAAGTGGAGGTGACGTTGCAAACACGACCAAGGCTTTAATGGCTGAAGTACTACATTCACGATGGTTATTTACCGGGGAAGAGTTAATTTTTTAACGAGCTTAAATGCGGGGGGAAACATTTGCTCATGTCTTACGTTTATTTTTTAACGAGCTTGAACTATGTGCTAAAACTGCTCGATTGAATGGTCCCTTTTTGATTTTACCATAAATAACTTTGTTCTTTCAAAGATTGTACTGTATTTTCAAATGCTTCATCAAACTAGTCAGAAATGAACAATATATGCTTGAAAACGAGTTAGAACACTAATATTTTACTTTGAACTATGTAAAAAGTAATGAAAAAGTGTTTTTACCTCTCATTTTACCATTTCATTTGAACTTTGGTTTGTTGGAGCTTTGGAGGTGCTTTCCCCCTTTGATTTTCATCAGCTGATTTCGGGAGATTCTATGGATGATTCTCGGTGCTGTCTGGACTAGGTAGGAGCTAAACCTGAGCTCTTCCATTTCATGGTTTCCATTTTACATTCTGAGCTTGATTCCTAGTTTTTTTGAGCCTCTGGGGTTTGAAAACTCGTTCTGCCCTCAGCGCACCCTCTGTGTATCGAAAGGTGCGTTGAATGTTGGCTTGTCTAAAGGCTATCTGACATGCAACGCACCCAGAACACTACTGTAGGTGTGATGGGCGCAGAGAAGGAATTCTATGCACAATTTTTGATGGAAATTTTGCCTGTTTCTTACCAAAATCAGGATCTAACTCTTCTCTTGTCTTTTTCAGAGATCTTTGGAGTAAGATGACCATTACATGGTGAGAACGCGAGCATGAAGAAGAGGACATACTTGCCTTACATGATCCGGTTACAGTAAACGCACTGCGGAACTGTGGCTTGCTGAAGTTTTTCCGTATTTCTAGCATGAGACAACAGATCAACTTACTGCAGTATTTGCTCGATGCTTGGGATCCTACCAACCATGTTTTCCAGATCAGGGGCAAATCTATCCCCTTGATTGTAGTAGACATCTACATCTTGACTGGCTTCTCGAGGCGGGGTGCCCCCATCTCTTTATCAGGTTCATCCCGAGGAGGCGACTCTGTGAGAGATTATGTTCGCCGGTACTGCAGAGAAGGATCTCAGCCGAGTAAAGATGGCAAGATCATCATCCGTGATGTCATTGACAGGGCCCTCAGGACTATTCTGTTTACTTTTGGTAGGATGGCCGGTGGTGCGACTCTTCATGTAGCGAACCGATCTTATAAGCAGTATGCCTTGGAATGCCTCCAATCGAAGGTGTTCAACTGGTGCGACGCAATACTTCTTGTGATGAAAGAACAGTTGACCAAGATAAAGAGCGGGAGGTTGAAGAACTTTGGGTATGGTTCTATCTTGACCGCCTTTGCCTAGGAGAAGATACCACTGATGCAGCCGCAGTATATTGCACTCGATTTACCTTCACCTACTGAACCACGTATGCAGAGATGGGTTGACCATATGTCTAGGCATGCTAGTCAGTCTCAGATTTCATTTTCTGGTACCTTCTTCAGGTGGTTTGATCGTTAGGAGATGGTTTATTCCGAGTATCCATATGCTGGCATGGACTTCCGGGGTGATCCAGATCTAGTACTGCCGGATGGTGAACAGTGGGGCGCCATTGGTAAAATCTTTGACCATATTCCTATTTATCGTTTTTCATTTATAATGTCCTTGTGCTTTATTCTATCAAGACTTTAATCAAGCTCATGTGTACATACAGATGTTGGTCCTGTTCATCCAGTAGCTCGCCTAAGAGTACCAGCTGTCGCCCCAGCAGGAGAGGCTGTCGCAAGGGCTATCCTTCGTGACCTCGATGTGGCCGAGACTCTCACAACATTACAGGAGCAGGTTGAGGGCCTAACTCTTGGCATTCCAGATGTGAGGACTGACGAGCTACCTTTGAGGTTACAGCGGCATACTACTGGTGTGCCAAGACGATGGACTCGTCTCTTACGCATGATCGCACATGCTGTGACTTGCTATCACAAGCATCATTAGACTAGGGTGCCCCTAGCATTTTGAGTTTTTGGTCACTTGACCGATTTTGTCTTGGTTACAGAACATTATGTGTAAACCATAAACAGTTATATATATTTTTTATTTTCGGAGTTTTAGTTTGGTTAAGTTACATGATCCAAATGCAAACATTGCTGGTATGTTTCTTTTTATAAATGTTGCAAATGTCTATCTAACACATAATTTGCTAGTGAGTCAGTTAATGTGTTTAAGTTTCTGGAAATGTGTTGATATTGAATAAAATCAAATTGTCTTTCCAAAATCTTAACCCTTAGGAACATGCGATAAATAGCTGGGTTTCGGACGGAATAGATACCAGTGAGTTGTAGTATTACGATTTGTGAGTCTAGCCTGACAATTAGTCGGTGTATACCATGTGTGATGGCATCAGAGAGAAGTTCTATCAACGCGCTATATTCAGCGATGTTATTTATTGATCGACTAGTATATACCCCTCTGAAACTTACTAACTCGCCGCTTGGATCAAAAATAGCCCAGGCTGCGGAAGATAGGTTCCGCGAACTACAACTCGCTCCGTCCGCATATCCAACACATGACTCCAATAGCTTTGACATCTGTAACAAATGTAAAAAGTGGATTACTTGACCAAAATAAGCACTTTAGCGAAAACAAAAACATAACAAAAGCATACAGGTTACCATTACGCATAGTAACGCTTGAGGTACAACCCGTTACGAGGTTGCGCCAGTGGAATTGCATCATAATCCATTAACTCGTAGGCTCCTTTTGCTAACACCCGTTTAGCAATATAGGGGCCCATCCATAAAGACTGAAATTTACCTGCTCCCAATTTATCGGATTCTTGGTCGTAAAGCAAGACCAAGTCACCTTCTGAGAAGACACGGGGTTTGACATTTTTGTCGAACTGTGCCTTGACTCGTTTCTTATGGGCTTCATTAGCCAAAGCGGCATCACAACGGGTTTCATCCAATTGGATTAATTCCAAGAAATGAGCTTCTTCTTCTGAAGTTTCGGGGAGGAGATCAATTGCGAGTTTGAGAGACGAGATTTCGCACTGGATTGGTAAGACTGCTTCCAGGCCATATACCAATTGGAAAGGTGTAAACCCGGTTGCATTCCTTACCGATGTTCGGTAAGCCCACAAAGCTGAGTACAGGATTAGGTGCCATCTTCTCTTGTGAACTTCAATCATCCTTTGCAACATGCGTTTCAGGACCTTGTTGATTGCTTCAACTTGTCTGTTGGCTTGCGAATAATATGGAGTAGAGCTATCATGAGACAACCCTAGTTTGGCAGCTAATTCGATCATCATGTGATTGCGAAAATGCGATCCATGATCTGCGACTATAGCCTGTGGTACACCAAATCTGGTGACTACATGATTGAAAAAAAAGAGGGCAGCTGTTTCACCAGTATTATCTAATGTAGGCATCGCCTCGGTCCATTTGGTAAAATAATCAACTGCGACTATGATATATCCATGCCCCCCGGTCGAGGTGGGGTTACATGTCATGAAATCGATGCCCCATTTGGCAAATGGCCCAACTGCAACTATTGGCTACAGAGGTGCGGGTGGTCTTTTGGTTTTGCTATCAAAAATTTGACAAGCATGGCAACTTCTGACTGCGGTTATGCAATCTTTGAACATTGTTGGCCAGAAGTATCCTGCTCGTAAGATTTTTTGTGTTGTAGCATATCTGGATTGATGCCCCCCACACGCATCTGAATGACAATCATTCAGGACTTTTTCGGCCTCCTCATGGGGGAGGCACCTTCTCAGAACTGTATCGATACCAAGAAGGTAAAGTGTATCACCGACGATCATGTAGTCTTTTGCTTGGTATCGAATACATTTTTGTTTGGAGCGGGAGGTGTTTGGCCTGTACTTTTGGGTTTGGAGATAAATGATTATATCCCCATACCACTCATTGCTTGAAGATATCAAAAACAAACTTTCGTCGACGATTGTTTCTTCGGATGTTTCATCGTTGGACGACGATGGGAGATCGCACAATAATTCTGCGAAAACTAGAGCTTTCTTTGACTTGGATTTTACAAATTCCAGATCAAACTCTTGTAGGATTGCTATCCATTTTGAATATTTGCCCCCCAGCAACTGTCGCGACAATATATGAGTCATGGGGTTGCAATCTGACAGAATGGTAGTTTTCTGAAAGAGGACATAGTGTCTAAATCTCTGTATCGCTTGAACAGCTGCGAGTGCTAGCTTTTCAACGTAAGAATATTTGCTTTCTGTATCATTTAAGTTTTTACTTAAATAATATATAGGATGTTCAATTCCATTGACTTTTTGAACTAAAACCATTGCGATGGTTGTATCCGCTGCAGCCAGATACAGGTTAAAATCTTTTTGATAGTCAGGAGCGTACATTAATGATGCTTTCATTAGGGATTCTTTTAAAGCATCAAAGGAAGCTTGCGAACCTGATCCCAGACAAAGGGTACTTCCTTTTTCAAAAGACGTGTATAACCTTTAGCAAGTTCTGCGTAATTTGGAATGAACCTCCTCAGAAAGTTCGCTTTCCCTTGGAGTTTCTGAATCTGAAGCAAATTCGAAGGTGGAGGCAAATTTATGATTGCCTGGACCTTACATGGGTCGAGACGAATCCCGTCCTTTGAGACTACAAAGCCAAGTAAACGACCAGAACTGACGCAAAATACACATTTGTGTGGATTGAGTCGTATCTTGTAGTGTCGGCAACGTAGAAATATCGCTCTTAAATGCTGCGGGTGATCACTCCGCTTTCGCGAAGGAGCCGGAAGGTCGTCGAGGTATGGTTGAACAATGTTTTTGATGTCATGGAAGGCATAATTTATTGCCCTCTGAAACGTCGCCCCTGCGTTCTTTAAACCAAAGGGTAATTTTCGATATGCGAATGTGCCCCACGGACAAATAAATGCAGTCTTTGACTGGTCCTGTGGGCGGATATTTATTTGATTATACCTGGAGAATCCATCCATGAATGAAAATATTTCGCATCCAGCACATTCATCAATTATCTGCTCAATGAAGGGTGTAGGGTAGTTGTCTTTTGGACAAGCTTGATTTACATCCCTATAATCGACGCACACTCTAATTGTTCCTTGTTTTTTCATAACAAGGACAATATTCGATACCCAATCGGTTAGAGGAATCGGGTAGATGAAACCAGCACGGAGAAGTTTTTCAACTTCTGCCTTAATGGCAGCGGCTTTCTTGGGGTGCACCTGCCGTAGCCGTTGTCGTACTGGTTTGATATCTGGATACATCTTAATTTCGTGTTCAACGATACTCGAGTCAATGCCTGGCATTTCACTATATGACCAAGCAAAGACATCTTTGAATTCGCGAAAAAGAGCGTTATATATTTCCAGTTCTGAAGGAGAACAACATTTGCCAACATAAATATTCTCTACAACATCTGTTTTGGTCGAGATATTTATGGCGATAGTCTCTTCAATGTTGGACAAGTTTCGCTCGGAATCCACCGTGTTTACAGTATTTGATAGGAAATCAAAAACTGAAGGATGATAAAGGTCATCTTGAGTATCTTCTCCACAATCCAGAAGAAGGGAACGATGGTGGGAATCATTCCATGGTGCCCCTTCAATTACCATTGATTGGACAATTCCTTCGTCGGTGACATGCACTCGCGACCAAGGATCTGAAGGGGTACCATATTCTTTAGACCTATCTATCCAAACGCTTGATGAGCATTGATTTGGGTTTGCCTCCCATGCTAGGAACATTGATTGCTACAATATTTCCATCGGGCTTGGGGGCAAAACCATTGCATGATCCATGTCGATATCGTTTTCTGAGATCTTTTTAGAAGATATCATATTGCAGGTTCCTACTGACGCTACTTCCGCCAGGTTGATTGGAGGTGGAAGGGCGAAAGTTCCCATTAATATAGGATCTTTTAGTAGGCCTACTTCGATATTTTGAAGCGAATGGGGGCTTCCATGGATCATGGGAATGCTTCCGGTAACTTGAGAACCATTGGGGAGGAATTTTTGTTGATCGACGATTGTAATCCCTCCTTGAACGGGAAATGCAATCTTCCTAAAATAGGTCGACACAACAACAGCCATAGCATATATCCATGGTCTTCCTAGTAGGATGTTGTAATCAAGATTTCCATCGATTACTTCAACATCTACTTCTACCATTTTCCCTCCTAGTTCAACTTTCAAGTTACTTAGAATACCATATGGGGTATATGTCCTTCCGTCGAATGCTTTTAATGTCATCGAAGATCGCGACAAGGTTGGAGATCCTAAAGTTTTCCAGCAACTCATCGACATAATGCATGTAGATGCTCCCTCATCAATAATTGTTCGATGAACAGTTTTGTTGAGGGCTTTCACTTGAACAAGGAAAGCTAGTTGAGCTGGTAATTGAGGATCGTATCCTTTATGGTCGAAGGATACAAGATTGGAATCCTTTGGGTCTATCCCACCAATGGCTGATAATAAAGCCTGCCTTTGGGATGGGAAATTCTGTAATACTTCAAGAGTCGACATAGCAGATGGTGATTGGGCCAAATCTTCGACTATATTATAATGCTGTGCCGCTCTAGCGTGGGGATTAAACATCGACTTGTGTACTACTCCCTTTGGCGGTTTTATTGTCAATTCAGGAATGATGGGCGGTGCAACTTCTGTCGAAGTTGTTGTCGAACTACTAGGTTGATCTTTATCCTTGTTGTTCGACAGCTATGGATTCCCATAATCTTTGTTCCTTGTCGATATCAAAGAATCATTTTGCTGTTTTGAAACTAACAACATTAGCACTTAAGACGGGGAAGCATTTCCATTTTCAACCAGATTTGTTCCTGGATTTGGAAACGGATCAGTTAACACTGTGGAGGTTTTTGAATTCTTCAAGAATTTCTTAAGCTCAGCTCTGTGTGGACAATTTGTGGTCCAATGATCCTCATCGCATATGAAGCATGGATTTTTTGGTTTCCTATCTCCAGGAGGGTTTGAAGAAGATTTTTCAGGTGATGATTCCTCCTGTTTCTTCTTCTTCCCTTTGCCTTTCTTCTTGCTCCCTGGTTGTTTGGTTTCTTTGCTTTTCTTTGTCGATACGGCATTTACTTCCGAAGCAAGAAGTTCATCTTTTGCATTTTGACCTGAAATTTTACGGGCCTTTTTGGATGTAGCCTTTGTCGATTTCGTGTCTGTTGTGCCAATCACGCCATCGCCGGCATGAGAGTCATTGTTTGATTTAGGAGGAGGAGGAATTGAGAATTCTGGTCTAGGGGCGTCAGGTATTTTATCGTAGAGTGTGCCGGACTGAGTGTAAATCAAGTCCAAATATTGTGCACGAGCGATAACTTGCTCTTCTGTTACGACCCCCCCCCCTTTGCCACATCTTCCGTAATGGAAGGTAGTAATGACTTGATAAACCATTCATCTAGGAGCTGATCGGGAACATACGTTTTTACCATTCTACGACGACGTCTCCACTCATGTATATGATCAGATATGTGAGTGGCCGTTGTCTCTTTGAAGTTGTGTTCCCGTTTCGTACCTTATTGGTAACTGAAAATGGGTTAAAAAGGTTGTGGCTAAGGTACTGAAGTTGTCGAACGAAGCTCTAGGCAATTTGATGTACCATTTTTTCGCTGGACCCGTTAACGTCCTCTGAAAGAGGTGAAGTCTTATCGAATCATCATTTAGGGTGTTTGATGAACACAATAGATGAAAGGTCATCACATGATTCGATGGATCTTCACCTGGATTCCCATTAAATTTAGGAATATCGATGGAAGTTTATGCGGAATCGTTAGCCACCAAGGGGCGTAAGTGATTGGATCGTTTGTTAACCGATTTAAATCAGGTAACTCTAATGTTGCCACAAAGGGTAACTGTTGATTTAGGTTAGGTGAAGCATACCCAGGATAAGATGGGATTGCCTGAGCAGTTGGTCTTTCCATACCGGCATAGTGCATTTGATGCTGGTAACTTTGGTAAGGTTGGTGGGCATGACCATTGTAAAATGGTTGATTTTTACCATTTTGAATATACGGCTGCCCACTATTTGCAAAGATTTGTTGCTCAGAACCTTGGTATACTTGTTGGAATTGCGGTTGTTGGTATTGTACTAGCCATGGTTGTGAAGCCATGTGATGTTGACCGATACTAACAGTTTGACCAAGATGAGGGATAATTGTACCCATCTGAACCCATGTCATTCCACTAGTCGGCGATGGTGGTTGAGTCGCAGGGTCAAGGGGCTGTTGCATTACAACCTGAGAAACCTGAGGTTGGCATACAACAGGCAGGGCTTGAACTTGCGACACATTCACAATAGCTGGCGTAGTTGGTATATTTGACATAGGTAAGCATTGTTGCATCGAGTATACAACTCTTGGTTGTTGAGGTAGTATAGGTACCCAACCGCTTGAGGTAATTCCAGTATAACCTAAATGTTGTTGTGAACTCTCGTATGGATATCCTCCTGGAGGGGATAATGAAAGGGTATACTGCCTCCCATACGGTAGTAATCCAGAACTCAAGGGAATGGTTTGCCCTTGGGGGCCGGACTGCCCAAATTGACCTCCAAATGGATCAATTTGTTGAGACTCAACATAAGAGTTTCCGAATATTATTCTGGATGAACAAACAAGAACAGACCATACTGTCGAAATGGCCCCTGAGTGGGCTCCTTCTAGCGGTTGAGAGCTAGTCGGGACATATGGTATACCGGCGAACATTGTCGGAGTGATAACAGGGAGTTCTGCCATCGCTGTGTTAGAAAACACAGTCCTAGATGTTGACGGTTGTTCAGACATTTGTAGTGTATCCAAAATATTACCTAGCGATTCTACAGGAGCTTCCACTGGTGGTAGACTAACTTCTGATGAAGAAGGATATAGAGTTATCCCGACTCCAAATTGCGATGGAGTACTCGTTGGAGGATCTTCCACAATTTCTTCTATGGCAATCAGACCATGTGGAAGGGGAAGACCTTCAGGTCCGTAGAATATTTCTGGTGCCGAAGAAGGTATGGAATCGACAGCGACAGATGTTTGAAGAGCAAGACTCTCTGAACCGGTTGAAAATGGAACTGGTTCAGTAACACAAGTGTTTACTCTCAGACTTGGATTGGTATCACTGTCCTTCTGTGGCTGCTGAACTTCTTCGGTAGAGGCAGGGGTTCTAGAAATTTTTGGAGTAACCGGAGTCTCTGAGGTTGTTAGAACACTCGTTCTAACTTTAACAGGAGATTTGGAACCGGTTAAACGAGTTCCCTTTGTCCGTACTAGCTTCGATTCGGAGACAAAGATGGCTAACTCGTAAGCCTCCGCGAACGACGGGGTTTCAATTGAATTTCTTCCACGATTGCGGATTACTCGATCAACTAAAATAAAGGGGAAGTATGTTTCCAATTAAATGAATTTTAGACGCTTTGACACAACTTGTTTTTTCAATTTTTAAGAGTCGAGAAAAAACAAAAGATGACTCTAGTCTCCTTTGATTTTTAATGAGCCTGAAGTGACAAGTGCTCAGATGGACCTTTTCCGTTAAGGAGTCTGAAAATGAATGAAAGGGACTTCTCTGGAAATCTAGGTAGAGGGATTACCAAACCAATCGCAAAACTGCAGAATACTTTTTACGGTATGGCAGTCAATCTTCCCGAATGTTGTGTTCAGTGCATTGTGATCGATAGGGTGGTAGACACGGCTTCTTATGGATAAAGGATTAAGCCTATTGGGGTCTCCCAAAATATACTCGACGGTGTGTGGGAGCACAAGTCCGTACTGGCACTTATCGTCTCAAAGTGGAGGAATCACCCAACCATGAGTGAGAACAACAATTACCAGGCTTTAGGACGCCGGAATACGTCTCTAGCCTAGACTTCTAAATGTTGTGCGTTAAGTTCCAAAGAATTTTTAGATTCATTGAATTTATTTTAAGTTGATATTGTTTATGAAGTTTGCCTTTCGGGTTCACCACGAGATGTAGATGTAATTCCTAAAATGCAATCTAATATGATAAACAAACTTTTTATCTCCTTTATGCAATGAAAATCCTAGCTACTAGGGAAAAGAAAGACAGAATCTTTTCGCAAAGAGCAAAGAGCACACTCTAAATGCACTTTCCTAAATCAAGCCAATCAGACTGTCTATATGCAAATGCACATGCATGTATTTGTTTTCGACTTTCTTAGTATATGAATGCTAAAAAGAAAGTTGATGCACAAATCTGAATTTCCTTTCAAGCAACAGATATCAACAAGTTTCTTTTCGAAATAAAAAAATGGAGACGATCACAACACTTTAAGATTTTGAACTGAATACTTGTTTTCGACACTAGAAAGTTACAAATTCATACCAAAAGCAATAGTAACAGGATAATCGACCATCAACAGCAATCAAACTCTTTCCTACGATTGAAATCGACACTTGCGACAGTTTCAAATCAAAGGACGACAGTACGATTACGTTACTTTTGCAAAGGAGAACTGTAAATGACTCAACAAACACATAAAAACATCTACAGTTCTTTTGTACAAAGGAGGCGGAATAACAACAAGTAAAAGGGGTTTCAAACAGACATATACTTATCACAGGCAGCAAAATTCAGGAATAGAACTAGAAAGAATGAACCACAGAAGCCACAACTGCACAGAGCTAGTCTGATCAGCACACCTGTAACACAGAGAATCTGAAATGTAGCGCAGGTTGTCCACTGGAGCAACTGCAATGATCCTGTTTTGACCAGTTCTGAGCAGTTTCTCATGGAGAACTTCTGGGAGAAGCTGTAATATGTTGACCTTGTTCCTTTAGGGGTTAGAACAACACTTTAGGGACTTAGGAGCCCTTGGTTTATGGACATTTCATGCTTGGGGTTGTAGGGCCCAAAAATGTCTATAACCCATGTGTTACAGGTCTAAACTCAATTCATAAAATGGACACCAAGGCTACAACAATTTCATCACCTTTTATTAATTCATCCAAAAACAGAGTTCAATATATAACAATTGTGCTTCTTCTCCTACATAACTCCTCTATGTGTAACCTGTAAATCCTTCTCTAGTACTAAGTGACTAAAATATATACTATGATTTTACAGTTTGAGATCCCAAACTCAAGGATCTAAGATTAGCCATATGCTAAAAAAATTACAAAAATACATTTCAATTGATTTTTCTGGAATTTCGTTATTTCAAATTTTTCTTGGTAAATCTGATGATCCATGCATAGCTTGAATGAGATCTAGAATATCTAATTGCATCTCCATATAGCTTGAAAAATAAATGAATAAGTCTTCAACTTGAAATATCCAAAATGGTGGCCGATGTGAAGCCATCAAACCCAAAATTTATGTACTTAACGTGAAAATTTTGTACTTGATTATGTACTTAAGATTCCATTGACCATAAGTTCTTCATGGTGACGAATTTTGAAAAATGGTTTCTAGGTTACCTTTATGAGGGTTCTTTGAACACACCCCATGTATTAGAATCCCAATATTCTTCTTCATTAGATCACAAAATGATATTTTAATCCACAGGAATTATGTAGTCAACCTGTAGCAACTAGTTTATTTGAATTATGAAGAATTTGGCAATGGATCTCAGTTGTAAATGAAATTGGGAAAATAATTGTTAGAAAATCATAGCAAATTCATCTCTAATCATTGAAAAGTTAAGAAAACTAATGAAAATCGACCACAAAGTGTAAGATATGAATTGGCAGAAAGTTGTGGAATTATTGTTTGAGATGTGTTAAAATGTAGGAATTTAGGTTATTTGAGGCCCAACAGAAGGCTTCATTAAGAGGAACTCCAACTTCAATATTCCTACAATTACATTAATGTGAAAAGGCTTTGGAAACCTCAACATTATGTCCTCGAAATAGTTGGATAAAATCCCACCACCCTACCTCTTTACACAAGGAAAAATATTCCTCATAAGCTTAGAAAATCGCATTGCTAGGGGGTTCATATTTTTCCACATAGGTTATTAAAAGGATGGGTATCACATTGTATGAGATATTTTTGCATAGAAGAAAGGAAAAGAGCATGACTATGGTATCATAGAGAAAAACCTCATACACCAAAAATATGAAATACCTCTGCAAAAAATGGTCGAGACAACGCTCGAATTAGGATTGATAATATTTGCATTTCTAGTTAGGTTTAGGGTAATGACAAGTTTGAAATGATGATAAGGATCAGGTACTGACTATATAGAGTGGAAGCAATGGAGGGCATTAAAAAGTGATGAGGAAAATAATCCCTTGGGATCGTTTCACTCATAATTATAGTTCAGGTGTTAGACACACATTGTGCCGTAGAAATCGATATTGCCACATAATTACAATAACGAGTCCAACATTCAATTCAAGCCTTTTCGCTCATCAATATTTCATAATGAGATATGACTAACATTTCCCTGATTTAAATGGATTGAGAGTAAATGGTGTGAAATTCAAACCCATATAGTTTAAACTCCATACACATTCGGATTGTCACAAGCCACTAATTACAAAGGTTCAATCCCTAATGTAAGTTTTTCTGTTATGAATAATGATGCTTGCATAAACATAAAACATATATAGTCAAAAGCCCATTCGAACTGTTAGGAAAGCATAAAATAAGCACCAACTAGTATATAATTGAGGGTTAGCATTAGGAAACACAGTAAAATCCTCAACATATTTAAAGAAAATGATCATGAAACATGCAAGGGATTCAATGATAAGATTGTAACATCTTGTTATAATCATATTTCAAATCATATTTTGACAGACATACAATTGAAAACAACTGTCATTGATAAAAAAAATCAACAATCTAAAAGAATAAAATTGATGTTAAGAGTCAACAATCCAATTGATTCACACTAGGAATGTCACATAAACAAAGGGGGGCTCATTTCATTTGAAGGGAATGGAAGGGGATTGTTGGGAAACCAACACTCACTCATTATGTTTGGATCTAGAACCACTTATTAAACTTCTACTTTAACTACTAGATCCACTAGTTTAGCTTCTAGGTCAACTACTAACCTTTATCTAGAATTGTTAATCTTGTTTTAAAGAGTTTTACAACAATTCTCAATACAAACAACATGTTGGATGATTTATTGATTAAACCTCAAAATATTTTTCTAAATATAAATAATTTTAACTTATTTTTATTCTTGAAAGGTATGAAATACAGATAGAGTAGATGAAATAATATCAATTACAATACAATTTTTATGATATTTTAAATCATTTATTTTTAAATCCTCAAGAAAAGAAAAAACTATAAATTAATACCAAACAAACATAGGAATATATATTATCTCAATAATTCTAGATGGTGGATGGTGGTGAGTGATTTATGACTCTCAATTAAAATAAAGGATCATATCCTTGAAGTAAAGGAAAGTACACACTAAATTAAATCAGCATGATTAAAGAACTATGTTCTTTAAAGATGAAAATGAATATTTCAGAAGGTATTTTGACTCCAATGTGAATGAGGTAGGATGGAAGTTCAATAAATATTAAAACATTTTGAGAACCATTATTTATATATATAATATAATTTTGTTTGGGAACATTTGAATATAAGGATAATAAGTTATTATGTATCATAATATTTTTCTAAATGTGTTTTAAAATTTGATATTTTGATATATAGTTTATTGTTTTAATAAATTTAGTTTATTATTTTAAATTTTATAATTATGTGATAGACATGTCTATTTTGGAATTAGACTAATTTTTTTTTATTTAATTATCAATAATTTTTTTCCCTTGGAAAAAAGACGTAGTTTCTACTAATATGTAAGAAATTACATTTTTTAGATGCTTAAGCATATGCATGTGTAGGCATGTTGCCTATCAAGTCCAAAAGAACAAAAAAGATCCAAATATGTATTCTCCATATAGGGATCATTTGGTATCAATTCATCTGATTTCCAGTGCCTGTTCTCTACAAGAGAATCTGTATCAAAATTGTTTCTGTCTCTCCTGAGAGAGAGAAATAAACATCAAAATTGGTAACTAAACATCTCAAGCAGTAGTTCAAGTGCTGTAAAAATAAAATAACATAATATATACAAGTGTTCATGAAAAAAAAGATGGGCCTATAGCCCATTAACTTGGATATCGATGAAAGGTCTATGATAATGCTGATAGTATGTCTCATCGATCTCTTCCTGAATTAACCAGTCATCGTTTTGTCTAAGCGCTGCCTCTTTGGATAGGAAGTCTGCCTCTGAGTTGTGCTCCCCGATGGAGTGATGTCCCCTTAGCTGGACTGGATCTCTTCAGTGGAGGAGGGGATGGAGATTAGTTGCTTCATTCCTCTTGTCTATGCCCGAATTAGTAGTAGCCCCTTAACTGTCTTCGTTAGACTTGTTGATCTTCTTAGATTTGTCTTCCATATCAGGCTATCTTGGAATGTCCTTAGGCAGTTTCAGATCCATATCATGTGCTAATATCTTGTTCTTGTGGTTGAGAGCACAATCTTTAAATAAATGGCCAACCTTGTGGCATCTCCTACAGCGATATGGTATGCCATCATAGTTAATCAGTTGTTTATGGGATGTATTCCTCGACTGAATAGTGATGTGCTCTTGCAATCCTCCCCTAGTGTCAAAATTGATCAGAATTCTGGCATATGCCATCATACCAGTGGCCTAGTAATATTTTTCAAACTCCATATAAGTGCTAATAGAGTTACCTATCCGCCTGAAAATATCCTCAAACAAATATTGCAGAGGTAGCCCCGGGAGCCAAACCCATACCAGTCCAATGCTTATTTGCTCAGTCTCTGAGTCGAAGAGAGGCGCCCAATATTTGAAAAGAACTGGGGCATGTTCAAAATGCAAATAGGAAGACAAAACCCAATTGGTATGGTCTGCTCGAGCAAATCTCAAGGCAAACCATCCCCTCACAAAAGTCTGAACGAAGGGGATGTCCACCAGATGGTGGCCCCAAACCTTAGATGCCTAGGTCTTCAATCGGGCAGCTTTGTAATTCCTTCCTCTGATGCAGCCAACCAAAAATCTATTAGCAAAATCCATAGTATCTCCCCACTAAACATCTTCTTCTAGATCGAGGATAATATCGTCTGCCTTGGATTTGTGGCACTTGTATTTCTTGTGGGATTTGGACACTGTATGGTGCGACTAAACCGAAACCCTCTCTAAGCTGGGGTCTGACGAGTCAGGGATAGGGTTAGGGTTAGTTGAGGTAGGGTTAAGGTTCCGAGGAATAGAAAGAATTGATTCAGATAGCGGAGGTACAGAGGTGAAGCTACCCGGAATTGGAGTGGAGGTGACTGAGGGTATATGGTTGGCAAACGGGGGTTCAACGCTGGAGGCAGGAGCTTGTGGGTCAGCCTGTCGGGTCAGCACACCAAAAACGGGAGGCTCCAACTCAGGGTTAGGGTTAATATAGACCGAAATGAAACCAAGGGTAGCCAGGGAAGACAGAGGCGTAGAAAGAGACAGCCAAGTAGGAGGCTCATCCGGAAGAACAACAGCATGAGATTGCGACAGTCCAACAAAGGGAAATGTTTCAACATTTCCAAAGAAGCCTGAACTGAACATACCTACAGATGTGGAGTATGTGGCCTACCAGATTGAGTCAGCCTCCAACGGTTCATCCGAGTAATTGACGGCTTCGAGTTCATCCATGTTGACAGCTGCACCTAGAATGGAGGAAGCCTTGAAAATGCTGGCCAACGGAAGTCCCAAAATGGTAATAGACGCCCTATGAAAATGACGAGGAGCAGTAATAATCGTTCAGGGGAAGAGCAGTAGGTTAAAACAAACTACAGGTAATACCAAAACCCCGACAGGTTGACAAGAGAAATGGATAACAAGAACCATAGATGGTTGGTGAGCAAGCAGCCAGGATAAAAGTCAGGGTAAACTAAACCAAATCAATGGGTAACCGCATTATCTGGTTGACAATTACAGTACTCTGTACCTCACCCAAACCCTTCGCTATATATTAACTGCAGATGCTCCATGTTTTTCTCTTGAGAATTAATTATCAATAATTATTAGATGGTTGGTAGAGATTTATGTCAAAAATAGTTATACCCTTTTCTCTTTTTAATTAAATAGATTAATAATAGAAAACAATATCATATAAATAAGTATGATGTGAAATAAATTGTTGTTTTTTGGGTATGTGATATTGATAAGCTATAATATTATAACAAAATATATTTACATGTTAAAAATTTTCATAGTAATGTTACTCGGTCTCCATAATTACAAATTTTTTCACATACTTTCTTAAATGTATATAGATTTAACTCATATAATCATTTTATTATAATAATAATAATAATAATAATAATAATAATAATAATAATAATAATAAACTACAATTTAATTAATATTTATTATTTTTAAATTTTGATACTATAAAATCAAAATATATAATAAAATACATGTTTTAATGTTTACCTATAATATATTTCTTAATTTCATTAGTATAATATATTTCTTTTATTTTAAAATTTATAGACATATTACTTCTCATTATATATGACGGAGGTGGAAACAGTGGCTTAAGAAACCTCAACAATCACCCCGCGGTTCACAGTTTCTTTAGCAATTGGACCTTTTCCTTTGTAACTAGAATGCCTATTGAAAAAGGCCCAAAACAATGATTTCCCCTTTTTAAATAGAAGTGCTCATGATTCACTGTAGATCACAATCTAACTGATCCGACGGTCAATATTCACTCCGAAAATCAAAGCCGTCCGTGGGTCCTCCACCGTCCATTAACTTGCAATAGATCCAACGGTTCACAAGCATATCGAGGACACAACTTACACAGAAAGTACCCGCTCGAAAAAGTGGTTTCCTCTCACCTCCTTACTGCTTTGTGTCCTCCACTGAATGGAATCGGAGGCCCTCCTCGAAATATAGCTTACAACTTTCGGTCCACCCAAAATACCACTTCCACTGTTTGAAACCCGCTCTTCTATTAAATATTCTCATGATGCGTTACGTAATCATTCACGGACCTGGAAAAGTTAGAAAAGTTCCATGTATAACATTTCAAGTCTGGATTTTGGATCCACTTAGTGTTTTGTGCTAATTCTTAGTGTAAATCGAATTTTCCCCTGCAGGACCAAAACCATGTCAATTAACTCCACCGATCCGATATCCGTGATCCAACGGTTGGGATTAACTTGGCAACAAACAATGAAATTGATAGAAAAGGCGACGATTTCGATTAACTCTCTGTTTTTTTTTGTTACGAAGCATGAAATAGAGAAATGATCAACCCTATCCCGAATACAAAGAAAACGAAAGAATAATAAGGAATTCCGCACACTTGATAACTAATCATACACACAACATCATTTATTCACAATAAAAATAGTTACAGAGTGTCAGCCTTGGCTTGATTACACAAATAAAAGACCTTTGTTCCAAAATACAATTCACACATGATTAACCACAATAAAATAATAATTCTAAATCACTATTTTTGACGTAGTAACATATTTTTTATTATCGGAAGTTTCAAATTCGTAAGAAACGTCAACTATCATCAACTACCCATTGTTGTTTTCCTACTGAATTTATGGCATCATTATTTATGGGAGAGGACCTTCTAGAAAATTTGAGGGCAAGACACACACCAGTTCACCGTGTTGGTGATGCATGGGGTATGGTGAGATATTTGATGCCATACGTTGGCATATATGTGTTGCTTATACTATTTATTGGGAATCCTAATAAGTTTGTTCTGCATCGCAGCATTTGAACGTTAGCTTTGAGTGGATGTATGTCATCTCTGTTTGTCCCTGTGAGTGAGATAGGTGTCAAACATGGCTAGGAATGGGGTGGTGAGAGTTGTGTTTTTGATTCTCTTTGGTGTTGTGGCGACACTGATCACTGCGTGGGGTGTAGTCACAATGGAGGGTGCATTATCATGCAACAATGTCGTGCATGCCTTCACTCAATGCACTGGATATCTGATGGGGAATGCGATAACCCTTGCTCCGGGTTGTTATCCTTCCCTTAATGGGTTAGACTCTCAAGTTAGGGACACCCCTGATAGGCAGGTTGTTTGTAACTGCCTCAACGATCAAGCAAAGACACTTCGAGTTAATTTAGGTAAGGCTGCTAAACTGCCCGCTCTGTGCAAGATCAATGACATCAACGTGCCTGTCAACCTTGACGTTGATTTTACCAAGTATGTTTGCTAATCACCTCTTCCTTTCACTATTCTTTGATTCTTTCATTGTAATGGGACCTCTAACTGCGCAAGCTTCAATTTGTCAAATACTGCAGTTTCTTAATTTGGATTATTGATTTTATTTGTGTACCCTGAGCTTAAGTCAATTGTAGATTCTCCAAATATTTGGGAATTGGATGGACATGGGCACGGTAAAAAAATTGACTGCACCCATGTTCGCCAGATTCCTGAATATTTGGGGAATCTACAATCGACTTAAGGATGCCCATTTGTGTATGGCAGAGTTCATTGAAAGGAGGTCTGTTGGTGATTGAATCTGGGCTGATTTAGTTAGTGCTCTAGTATTAATGGAGTACAAGTATATTAGTTAGTCTATGAACTTGTTATAATGTTGGAGCCGCGACAGGCCCTTTGGAGCGTTTCGCAGTTACTCCTGTGAATGCCCACTTTCAGTGTTTCTGCAATGCACTTAAATAAATAAATGATGCTAGCTAAAATTTTAATTTTTCCCAACTACTTTTTTCTAGTTTATTTAGCCTGAATTTGACTAGTTGTAGTTAAAATTATAATGCTTTTGCTATCAAGAATACGACCGTCTTCAATTTCATTCCACTACATTCTATGGTAATGGTGCAATAGGGAGGATCTTTCAGGTGCATTTTTGCATTGCTTGAAATCATAATTACCTGGTTCTAATTCAAATGTGATGTTGAGATAAAAATATTTTAGGAAAAAAATCTCAGTTTCAAAAATTGATATAATTTAGATCTATATATTTTCCTTATTATAACATTAATGTCTTGATTTTAAAATTTAAATAATTTCTAATAATTTTAATCAATATAAATAATTTTATAACTACATTTTACCTAATAAAACCACATTTATATGTTCTGTTGAAAATCTCTCCTTTCCAAAACTCAAAAGTAAAATATAAAATCCCTTGCAGTTTCAAAACCAGTCTAAAATTCCCTCTTAATTAATTCTTATTTAAAAATTAAATATTCACAACTTATTTATAGAATCCTCTTAGATTCCTTTCAAATATCTTATTTAATATTGTTTTCATAATAAAAGTTTAATATTGAAGCTTTTTAATATTAGATTTATAATATTGTGTTTAGCATTAAGTTTTAAAATGTTGTATTTTTAATATCGGGTTTAATATTAAGAATTTATATTGAATTTTCTAATCTCAAGGTTTATAATGTTAAGTTTTATAATATTGGTGTTTATAATATTTGGTTTAATATTATAACATTGGAATTGTATAAAGATCTATCTAACATTGAGCCTTACAAGCATTATCACAATGTGACAATTAGTGTGACAATCATTCTTAGAACGATATATTACATTGCAATTTATTCAATGTTACATTATGAAATTACAATTTATTCGATGTCACATTATTACATTGAATAAATTAGGGTTTAATATTCTCATTTATAATATTGGTTTTAGGGTTTATAATCTTAGGATTTAAAAGATTAATCCTAGTGCTTTTAATCTCTTGGGTTTATAATATTATTAGACTCTTGGGTGATGCAACCATATAGCTACCATAACCTAACACCTTATCGGGACTATTTCACCCTTATAAACCTTTAAAGCTCCATGCCCACATATAAATGTTAGAAGCGTAGTTTTTGGTGCTTTTTCTTTAACAACGGGACCACTTAAACTATCGGGGCCATTACACTATCAGAAGTGTTTTATATCTCTTTTAGCCTTAAGATACCCCGATGAATACCTTTTAACGCAATACATAGAAACATGGGAAAATAAAACAAAACCCCGCTCCAAACTCTTTAACCGGAACTCAAATTTTATATGTCCATGACTATAATTATCAGCGGATCCATCCTTTAGTCCACCACCTTCCTATTGCATGCTCCAAACACCGATTCCAATCGGTTGATCTCCACCATCTAATTCATCCTCACATCCAACGGTCCACATTTACTCTGAACATTTAAACTGACGGTGAATCTCCATCATTGATCTTCATGTAGCGGATCCAACGACACACATCTATTTCAGGTGGACAATTAATATGGGGATTAACAGCTCGATAATGTGGTTTCCTTGTTCACTCTTGTGCTACGTGTCGAATGGTGAATGGAATCGGCCGACTTTCCTTCAATATAGCTTATGACTCTTCACTCGCTCGAAAACCACTTCCACTGTTGTGAAACCGCTTTCATGATCCAACAATTGTGATTTATTCACAATCTAATGACCATGATTTAATCGCATGATCACAAATCGCAATATCAACATGGCTGGCTCCTTCCGCTCCAATGCACTGATCCTATCAATGTTTCAAACCCGATAAGGATATAAGCCACCCTTTATAAAATTTCAAGTATGGATTTCAGATCTGACTGTGTTTTGCACTCATTCTTACTGTAAACTGGTTTTTTTTCTTGCGGGACCAAAACTATGTAAAAAGACTTCGCCGACCAGCATCAAGCAACGATATTTAAAATAAGCCCCGGCTTCTATCAATCACACAATTTAGGCTTTTAGACATAACAAAACAAAGGGATATTCATCCGACCTGAATACAAAGAATCTGAAGGTATATAAGGGTTTCCACAGGCTCAATAATCAATCATAAACACAACAGCATTCATTCATAATAAGATAATCATAGAGTCTCGCCTTAGCCTCATTACACAAATGAAAGATCTATGTTATCAAAATATAATGCACACACTACACTTGCTCTCACTTTACTCAATCCTCTCTTGAATCTTTCCTCTCTGGCCTAATTTTACAAATTAGTGGCCTCTATTCCTCATCTACTCATAGGCTTACAATTTTGTCGTGAATCCTCTCTCTCTATCTCGAATCCCCCTTCCAGAAAAGAAAGGAAAATACATATATGTCCTATCTAACCATATCCTTCACAATTGAAGGGATATACTACATATTTAGAAATCAAATCCCATCATAATATGAACAATTCTAACTACTTGGCTTGATCTCCATGGAGGGAGGATCACTTGCCACTTGTTTCCCAATTCTGTTCAGAATTAGGCAATAATTAACTACTTACATACTTTACAATTTATAAAATTAAACAACCAATTCTTCCTCCAAACTCTCATTAGTCGCAACATGTGACCACTCCAGCACATTACTGGCTAGGCCTAGATGCTCTTGCATTAGACTCCCAAGGTTAAAAATAATCATGATCTCCCGATCATGTGCTTCAAATCTGTGTCCTCCTAGATCCCATACTTTGTTTTGAAGTCTATCCTTGGTTACTATTGTCATTTGTTGTCATTCTACAAGTCTCCATATTTTATGCTGCATTGTCCCATTAGTTATGCTCTCACTATCTGCTGTTGTCTTTTTCATATATCTTACTGCTTTTCCCTCATCATCACAATTTATGTCAGGCTTCCACACTTCAATTTTCAATTTACCATTACCTTCACCTGTTCCATTCTTTCCACCCAATCTTCCTTCTTTCTTTTGTCCTCTATTTAGTTTATTGGAATGTTGTTGTATGAGTTTCCACAACTCATCAATTACTTTTTCCACTTCACTTCTGAGATGATGAATACTATCCTCCTGCAACTGGATGTGTTCTTGCATAAGAACATCATAATCCATGTGCCAATATTGTTCCATATACATTTTTGAAATGTAAAAATGCATTCTGCATTGATCCCTTGCAATAATTTCAGTGCCTTCTTCTGGGCTCTCATTCATGTCTTCACCACATGTTACTTCAACTTCTAGTATACCTGCAATTCCACAGTTTTTCTGAAAACTAAGAATTCTTCCTGCTTGCTTAGGTACTTGGAATACCTCTTCTTCTAATAGCTTATCTTCACCCTTAATGATTATGGAATCATATTTGTCTCCTTCTAAAATGCCAGCTTCAGCCTCTTCTTCATCAATAACTCACTGTTGCACAATAGTAAACCTATTACTATTATCTCTTGTACTCATCCCTAGTTCAATAGTTCCATAATGTAGATTTAGCATCATTCCATCTTTCTGAGACATTCTGATCTCATCCTTCCTTACCTCGATCTGATCTTCAAAATCAACTCCTTGTTTCAAATTGACTTCACATTACCTTGTTTCTACATATAAATCTTGACCAGAATCAATCAATTCAGTATACACAGATGCTTTACCCTTTTTCCTCATTATGCCAACATTTCTGACAACTTCTTTTCCATATATTCCTTCTTTACTCTGGCTTTCTTTAAGGTCAATAATATTCAATAACTGTTTAATATCTACAAAGTCTTCTATATCAACCTTCAGTAGCTATTCTCCTCTCGCTTCAATATTCAATAGTTGTCCAATATCTGCATAATTTACTCAGCTATGTTTAATAGTTGCTTTTCCCTCTGCATCACAAGATTATGTGAATTTCCTTCTTCTAACTTCTGAAAAATCATATTTCTTTTCCTTTCCCTTATAACAACATTAAACAATTTCCTTACTCCAGTGTATCTTTCTGAATACACCATAAGATTCTCCATTTGCTTTGTATTAACTCCATCAGTTTTCTTGATAAAACTCTTTGTTCCATATTCATATGAATGGATCTCTTCCTTTCCAAACATCTTTTGATCTCAATAATTCCTTTGCCATCCTCCTTTTGACTTATCCTTTGGATGTCACCTGACTGGACATCTTCTTTCACTTGACTAAAATTTTTCCCTTTATTCTTCATATGGTTGTGGGTATTCATCTCCACCTGTTAATACAATAGTTTCCAATAACTACTTGTCTTCCCTCAAGTTTACATAACCTGCAAACACACAACAACTTTCAATTTTCAAAATACAATACCTTCCATCCTCTTTTGATGCTTCAAGCACCAATCTTCCATCATAGATCTTCTGGATTTCAGTAGATCCTTCTTCTTGTGACTCCATTCCTTTGAGTCTCTTCTTCTCAAACAAGTAAATATGAATTTATTCAAGTTCCCTGAACTCATTCATCAACTTTCCATTCCACCTCTGTTGCAATAACTTCCACTTGACCCTTTTCTTCATTCTCCATCGGTATCTTCAGTCTTCATCTGTCTTCCTTTCTACTACCAGAATAATCTCTTGTTCTTCATTCCGTTTCCAGTTGCTATACTTCTGCAATCTAATGCCTTCCTCAAATTCACTCTCATGTTGCTGATAATCTCTTTTAAATTTCTGGTTCTTTCCATCTTTATCTTGCTAGATTAATTCTTCTGTCTCCTTCATGTCCCTAAGGAAATAAATTCCTTGTTCCTCTTGATCTTCCATTTCACCTTCAAATAATCTCTGCTCAATTTCTCTCATTTCAGCATGATACTTATTAATGTTGTCCTTTGTACCTATAGTCACATCATTAACTAAAGAGTCTAAACAGTTACTTAACTCTATAAATGTTTGAGAAATTTCATTCTTATCATGCATAGTAACCATATCCTTTTCTTTATCAGGTTCTAAATGCTTCATTTCTCCTTCAGGTTCCTTTAGCAATCCTTCCAAGAATTCTATTTCCATGTGAAATCTCTCCATTCTCAAATTCATTCTTTTCTTGGAAATCGTCTTGAGTTATCATGTTTTCTTGACTATAATATTGCAAAGTTCTTTCATCATTTCCATTAAAAAAAATCATTTGTTTACCTTTTTGTAGTACCATTATGGCATTTTCATTACACTTCTGGTCCATATCAACATCATCTGACTGTCTTACACCAAACAGAACTTCATCTATGAACTCTTTCTCCTACAATAAATTAGCACCTTCTTCCTCTAAAAGGCATTCTCCATCATACTTCACCTCAAGAGCTTCATTCCTATTTGTGACAATTTTACTAGATTTTCCATCATCCCCTGCATATCTCGCAAAGATACACAAACTATGAGAATTAAAACCACAAGGGTTCATTGCCTCACCTGCTTCCCTTGTCGTCATATCTTCTAATTGTTCTAAACTATGCCAATAGTTCATGAGATCTTCAGCTGATCTCTCATTATCCTCTTCACCCAACATTTCACCTTGTTCTTGTCTACAAATGGAAACTCCCATTTTTACCTCTACTTCTCTGAGGATTTTCATCAACCACTTTACTTGTTCTTGTTGTAGCCTTCTCTGCAACTTAGGCCACTTCACTATATTCCTCTTCAATACCCAACCTTGTCTTTGGTTCTCCTCTAGCAGCATTTCTAACACATCAAGTTCTTCTCTTATCTCAGATACTTCCTTCTGAATCTCTGCTTGATTCATCTGTTTCCTATGGATTGTTTGAGCACCCTTCTCCTCCATCTTGTAGCCTTCTTCTGAACCTTCCATATGACTTTCCATAGACATATTCTCCTCTGCGTGAGCTCCTACACTTGCAACCAATCAACTTCATTCTAAGTTGATCTTCTCACCAAGCTTCTCCTCTGCCTGGTCTCCAAGTCCTCTTTCCTTTGAACTTGCACTGAGCAATCTTACTCTCTCTCTCTGGTTGCTACACTAAATACTCTTAAGGACTTCTCTATCCTTAACTATTCCAAGGCTCAGCTGGAATAAGGTTCTTCTACAATCCCTAAGAACTTCCCAAAAGTTCTTTTATAGTCTTACTGCTGTAGTCTCGTGCCCAACATTGCCATTCATTCACTTGCTACAACTTTCATACCTTTTGTATCATAAATTCTCATAAGCAAAATATCCTTCTCACAGGAAAGTTTCTTCCTTTTTCATGCTCTGATACCAAAAATGATGCAACCATATGGCTGCCACAACCTAACAACTTATCGGGACTATTTCACCCTTATAAACCTTTAAAGCTCCATGCCAACATTTACATGTCAGAAGTGTATTTTTTGGTGCTTTTGCTTTAAAAATGGGACCACTTAAGCTATCGGGGCCATTACACTATCAAAAGTGTTTTATATCGCTTTTAGCCTTAAAAAACCCCGATCAATACCTTTTAATGCAATACATAGAAAAATGGGAAAATCAAACAAAAGCCCACTCCAAACTCCTTAACCGAAACTCAAATTTTACGTATCCGCGACTATAATTATCGATGGATCCATCCTTTGTTCCATCACCTTCCTATTGCATGCTCCGATCACCGACCCACGATTAGCCGATATCCACCATCGGTTCATTGTTCGATCCAACAGTCCACATTTAATCAGAACATTTAAACTGACGCCAAATCTCCATCGTCGATCTGTGCGTAGCAGATCCAACCCCACATTTATTTCGGGTGGATAATTAATGCGGGCATTAACCACCCGATAAAGCTGTTTCCCTATTCACCCTTGTGCTATGTGTCGAATGGTGAATGGAATTGGCCGACTGTCCTTCAATACAGCTTACGGCTCCTCACATTCCCGAAAACGACTTCCACTGTTGTGAAACCACTTTTGCGATCCAACGGTTGATATTTATTCATGATCTAATGATCACGATTTAATCGCGTGATCGCAAATCGCAATATCCACTTGGCTAGCTCCTTCTGCTCCAATGCACTGATTTGATCAGTCTTTCAAACCCGATAAGGATATAAGCCACCGTTTATAAAATTTCAAGTCCAGATTTCAGATCTGACTGTGTTTTGCACTCATTCTTAGTGTAAACTGGGTTTTTTGCTTGCGGGACCAAAACTATGTAAAAAGACTTCGCTGACCCGCATCAAACAATGATATTTAAAATAAGCCCAGACTTCTATCAATCACATGATTTAGGATTTTAGACATAACAAAACAAAGGGATATTCATTGGGCCTGGATACAAAAAATCTGAAGGTATACAAGGGTTTCCACAGGCTCAATAATCAATCATAAACACAACAACATTCATTCACAATAAGATAATCACAGAGTCTCGCCTTAGCCCGATTACACAAATGAAAGATCTCTGTTATCAAAATACAATCAACACACTATACTTGCTCTCACTTTACTCAATCCTCTCCTAAATCTTTCCTCTCTGGCCTGATTCTATAAATTAGTGGCCTCTATTCATCATTTTCCCATAGGCTTACAATTCCCTCGTGAATCCTCTCTCTCTGTCTCGAATCCCCCTTCCAGAAAAGAAAGGAAATTACATATATATCCTATCTAACCATGTCCTTCACAATTGAAGGGATAGACTACATATTTAGAAATCAAATCCTATCCTAATATGGACACTTATAATTACTTGGCTTGATCTCCATGCAGGGAGGATCACTTGCCACTTGCTTCCCAATTCTTTTCAGAATTAGGAAATAATTAGCTACTTACATACTTTATAATTAATAAAATTAAACAACCAATTCTTCCTCCAAACTCTCATTAGCCACAACATGTGACCACCCCATCACATTGATGGCTAGGCCTAGATGCTCCTGCATCATTGGGCTTATTAATCCCTTGGGTTTATAATATGTTGTATCAATGATTGTCGCAATGTTACACAACATTGGAATTTATTCAACATCATAATTGACATAAAAAATCGGGGTTTAATACCATGGTTTATAATATTATGGTTTCTAATATTGGGTTTTCTAATATTGTGTTTAATATTGGGTTCCTAATACTAGGGTTTAATATTGGGTTTTTTAATATTAGATTATTAATATTGTGTTTAGTATGAGGGTTCAAAATGTTTTATTTTTAATATTAGGTTTAATATTAATGTTTTGTATTGGGTTTTGTAATCTGAAGGTTTATAATGCTAGGTTTTATAAAACTAGAGTTTAATATGTGGTTTAATATTAGTGTTTAATATTGTAATGTTGGAATGGTATAAAAATATATCCAACATCAAGTGTTACAAGCATTGTCACAATGTGCCAAGTAGCGTGACAATCATTCTCGCAATGATATATTACATTGTAATTTATTTAATGTCACATTATGACATTGAATAATTTAGGGTTTATATTTTGGTTTATAATATTGGGTTTAGGGTTTATAATCTTAGGATTTAAAAGATTATTCCTTGTGTTTTTAATCGCTTGAGTTTATCATATTATTAGACCCTTGGGTTTATTAATCCATTTGGGTTATAATATTATTCTCTATTATGAATAATAATATATTAGGGTTTATAATTTTATGTTTTGTAATATTAATCTTAAGTTTGATATATTAATCTCACTGTTTATAATAGTAATTCCTTGGGTTTATACTATTAATGCATTGGGTTAATAATATTAATCCTTTAGGTTTATAATATTAGACCCTAATATGAATAATAATATGTTAGGGTTTAGAATCTTAGGGTTTATAATATCAATCTTAGGTTTGATTTATTAATGTTAGGGATTATAATATTAATCTTACAGTTGTTTTATTAATATTAGGGTTTATAATATTAATCCTAGTGTTTAATGATATAATCCCTTGGGTTGATTTATCTTTTTAGTTTATAATATTAACAATCCTTTGTATTTATTAATCCTTTGGGTTTATAATATTCTTCCCTTGGATTTATTAATCCCTTATATTTATACTATTAAACCCTTGGGTTTAGAATATTAACTTATTCAGTTTACTAATCCCAACAGTTCTTTATATTAATTACTTGGGATTATAATATTAACCTCTTGGGCTGATTAATCCGTTGGGTTTATAATATTGATAATCCCTATAATATCATTGCGTTTGCTTTAAAATACTAACCTCTTAGGTATACAATATTAATAATCCCTTGAGTCGATTGATCCATTGGGCTTATAATATTAATCCCTTTGATTTATTAATCCTTTTGGTTTATACTATTAATAATACCTTCGGTTTATTGTTCGCTTGGGTATCAACATTATAAAAAACAAGAATTAATATTATAATAATTATAATATATAATTATATTATATTATAGTTTAATATACAACAGATATTTATTATAATTAATATATGAGAAAAATAATATTGTTTTTATTATTATAATAGGGTTAATATTCTTAATGCACTCTAAATATATATAGATATATATTTATATTAATAAATACATATTAATCAGTATAACGGTGAGAGATAAATAAGTATTATTAATATTAAACCTATGCTATTATTATATTTTTTAATTGTGTTATGATTTGAAATATAACTATTAGTATATTAATATAATATTATATAATAACATAATGTTATATTGATATATACTATAATATACATGTAGTTCTTATTATTTATATAATTATTAATCAGAAATATTTAATAGTCATCTTTACACTATATATTTAATAATTATTAATGTGGTTATACATGCACTTCATATATGCCTATTAGCACATATGAACCACATTAGTAAATGTAATTGAGCTAATTGTCAATCTACATTTTACCAAATAAAACCAAACTTATATATTCTCTCGAATATCTCTATTTTCAAAACTCTAAACTCAAAAGTTAAATTTAAAATCCCCTGCAGTTTCAAAACTTGTATAAAATCCCCTTGTAATTAATTTGTATTTAACAATTAAATATTCACATCTTATTTATAGTATTCCTACCGATATAAAAATATATATAAAATAATCAATTAATCCCTAAAGAATTTACTCACTTAACGGTTCTAACTCAAAATTTTATCTTTCCCTATCTTGTCAGCTTTCTAACCCTTTTGAGGAAAAACTGAATTAGTTGCCATTTCCCACATGCCATCCCACTGCCATCTATTTTGGTTTTTGGGGCATTGCACTTACCATTTTATAAAATAAAATTAACGAATTCATGTGGATAAATTGTGAGCCATGAATTTTTGGTCATCCACACAATTAGTTATTTACTTATACTATGCATTGAACCATTTTTTTTCAAATTATCATGGAGTTGTTGAATTTTGGTAATTATTTTCAATAATAATGAATTTGATAACTATGCTTAAAATTATTGATAAAAGTTAGTTATGTATGAATATACACACAATTATCTTTATTTTTTTTTGTTGCAAATCTAGGTTTTCTATTAACTCAAAAAGTTAAATTTTATATTGGTTTTCCTGAAAATGCTATTGTGTCACCCCTACCAGAGTTATTAGCTAGAAAAGAGAGACCCATATACATAGACAACAAAATATATACATTAGATAACCAAATATTTATAGGCCATTAGTGCCAAAAGACATGGGAAACTAGAACGACTACCTTGGGTATAGCTATTAAACATAGTTTACTCGTGCTGGGGTGTGAAGACCTAACCTAGACGACGGGGGAGTATCAAAGTCGAAATGGACATGGCCCTCCATATGGGCCATACGAGCTTCTAACCTTTCCACCTTTTCTAGAAACTGACATTGTCCATGCCATAAGCCGACCATATGATCATGCAATTTTCATTCATTTCTCTTGAGGTGACTGATAGCAGTAAGGAGATTCAAATGTTCCCACACATCATGTTGATTATATCGATCCGATTTAAAAACCACCAGCATCAAATTTTCATCCTGATCGGCCTAAGGCTGAGAACTAGCACTACAGTCTTAGTGTTATCTTTTACCACTAGAAGTTGAGCAAGGAGCGTGCCCCTTTTCCTTATAATAGAGATGCCCTCAAGGCAATGGTCGAGAAGGATCCAACTTTGTCCCCATGGGACAACTACAACCCCGATGAGGACAAGGGATCCACACAACCAAGAATGACCCGGAGGAAAAAGTAGCACCAACTAGCAGTTTAACCCACACACATAACCACCAACGAAACTCCAAAGGAAACCAACACCCACAACTCGACCAGGGAACCACTCACACACACAAAACAAGAGGAAAGGAACCACCAGACACGAATAACAATAGACACACTTGCAACCTTGAACCATAGAGACCTAGAGAGCCAAGACACTAAAACACCCAACCAGAAAGAGACCAAAGGCCATAGAATCGTCTACCACAGATGAATGACGTGTTGACACACCTAAACCAGAGCCACCCACTATGCAAAAGTACCACCAAGAGGAAGAAAACACTAACAATAAAAACATCTGACCACCTGCAACAATAATTAACTAGAATGACGAAATGAGATGCAACCAATAGGTGAAATAAAACAATAAGAAGCCAAATACCTTACAATGAATAATACATAGGTGAAGGGGAAAGGAACCTAAAGGCATAAGAGAGAAAAAAGTCCCTCAAATTACAATCGTGGAAATTGCTGCCTGGTATACCAGCCAAATGGAAGGTCTAACCAAAGGTAACTATGCAATCAATAGACCAGAATGTCCTCCATCCAAAACAAAGGCACCTTCATATACCACAGTCAATATATGAGGAAAAGGCACTCCCATTTGTCTGTGTGCCCTAATCCAACCCATAATACTGAACATACCCACGGAATACCCCGCATCAAACATAAAACCCCAAAACAAATTACAAAATCCTATTCACCAACTTAAGCCATGATATTAATCAAAGAAAGGACTCACCCACGTCAAAGTAAATTCCACCCCATACAGGCGTCCCATATCACATAGGCATGCATGAAGGAAATCTTCCACCCAATCATAAACAAAGTTTAGTCATGAGATCATAGGGGAAACATACTACCCAGGTGTGCAACAGATCTCAAGAATGGCACCCCCATCGAGGAGATATGGTCTCAACTTTCATTAACTTAATCTTTAAGTTAATTAATTTAAACAATTTTTTAACTTCTCCCAATAGTATCATCAAATTTCTTAGAGTTATTTTTCTATAGGGTTATATTTAGTTGGGAAATATTTCATAATATAATGAAAAAATGTGAGAAGTAAAAGTCAAACAATTGACTTAGTTATTGTTGATTATTATCTTTTTTTTTTTAAATTTATTATCAAATGAAATTAAACATTTGTATAACGAAAATTTTGAAAGAAATATCAAAACCATGCTTTATGTGTATAGGAGGTCGGGTACGAGAGACACTCATTTTGAATCTCTTAATAATATTACTTACATTCGTGTATAAGTTAATATATTGTTAATCCTTGCACCTTTGGGGCTCTAGCGAGTAGAGTAATCAGTTTTCTACTTTCTATTACTTGGGCATGAAGACCAATGAATGAAAACAACCCTTTATTTTTAATCAAAGTTTTCTTGGTGTTTATTATTTTCTTTTTATTGGCATTTCATTTTTTATGCAAGTTTTAGAATTACCACCTTATTTGGCCTCTTCCCAAGGTAACAAGCCTTAGAGTGTTATGATATAAGCATCCCATATATATACATTTCTTAACTAAAAATAATGCTAACATTAGTTTATTTACATTATATATTTTCATGCGATTCCATGTCCTTCATTTTAAAACATTTTCCATGGCCTTGTAACTGCCACCTATACAACCATGAAAATGTCAACAACATTCCCTCCTTTCCCCCTCTTCCAAGAGGCATTGGATTTGTTCTTGGTGACTAGAGAGGTTGTAATTCATATCAACTCCATGACCTACTCCAACAAAAATGACAACACACATTGTCTCCATGACCTTATGATAATAATCTTGCATTGTTCCCACTGCAACAACAATGTAAACCCACTATGACTCCACAACCCACTACAACAACACTAACAACACACATTGTCTCCATGGTACTGTGATAATAATCTTGCACCATGCCCACTGCAACAACTGATAATAAGCTTGCACTATGCCCTCTCCTATCAATGCCTTCATAGGTAATCCACTTGCCTTCTTCTTTCTTGCAGGACTCTTTCTAGAGTAATAAATCTAGAGATTTAATAAAATTCAATTACCTTACTGAAAACAAAAAATCTAAGTTTGGTTCCATAATTTTCTATGACAAAATATGCTACCCAGTTTACATATGCATTATAATCTATGCCCTAACAAATAATTACACTTTTAGCCACCTCAAAATCTTCCTATTGATAGAATCAATAACTAGTTAGTTCATGATGTAGGAGCATCTAGGCCTAGCTAGCAATGTGATGGGGTGTCACATGTTGTGGCTAATGAGAGTTTGGAGGAAGAATTGGTTGTTTAATTTTGTTAATTGTAAAGTATGTAAGTAATGAATTATTGCCTAATTCTGAATAGAATTGGGGAACAAGTGGCAAGTGATCCTCCCTGCATGGAGATCAAGCCAAGTAGTTAGAATTGTTCAGATTAGGATAGGATTTGATTTCTAAATATGTAGTCTATCCATTCAATTGTGAAGGAGATGGTTAGATAGGACATATACGTAATTTACTTTCTTTTCTGGAAGGGAGATTCGACATAGAGAGAGAGGATTCAAGAGGGAATTGTAAGCCTACAGGTAGATGAGGAATAGAGGCCACTAATTTGTGGAATCAGGCCAAAGTGGAAAGATTTAGGAGAGGATTGAGTAAAGAGAGAGCAAGTATAATGTGTGGATTTTATTTTGATAACAGAGATCTTTCATTTATGTAATCGGGCTAAGGCGAAACTCCATGATTATCTTATTATGAATGAATGTTGCTGTGTACATGATTGATTATCGGGCCTGCGGAAACCCTTCTATACCTTCAGATTCTTTGTATTCAGGCTGGGTGAATATCCATTTATTTTGTTATGTCTAAAATCCTAAATTGTGTGATTGATAGAAGTTGGGGCTTATTATAAATATCATTGTTTGACGTGGGTCGACAAAGTCTGTTTACATAGTTTTGGTCCTGCAAGTGAAAAACCTAGTTTACACTGAGAATAAGTGCAAAACAGAATAGGATCTGAAATTCAGACTTGAAATTTTATAAAGGGTGGCTTATATCCTTATTGGGTCTGAAAGACTAATCGGATAAGCGCATTGGAGAGGAAGGAGCCAACCAAGTGGATATTGCGATTTGCGATTAAATCGTGGCCATTAAATCGTGAATAAATCACAACCGTTGGATCGTAAAAGTGGTTTCACAACAGTGGAAGTGGTTTTCGGGCGAGTGAAGAGCCATAACCTGTATTGAAGGACAGTCAGCCAATTCCATTCACCATTCAACACGTAGCACGAGCATGAACAGGGAAACCACTTTATCGAGCGGTTAATCCCTGTATTAATTTTCCACATGAAATAGATGTCGGCTGTCGGATCCACTATGCGTAGATCGACATTGGAGATTTGGAGTCAGTTTAAATGTTTAGAGTAAATGTGGACCACTGGATCGGAGGATGAATCAGATGGTGGAGATCAGCTGATCGGGGATCGGTGATCGGAGTGCACAATAGGAAGTCGATGGACCAAAGGTCAGATCTGCCAATAATTATAGTTGTAGATATATAAAATTTGAGTTTCGGTTAAAGAGTTTGGAGTAGGGTTTTGCTTGATTTTCCTGTGTTTCTATGTATTTCCTTAAAAGGTATTGATCAGGGTTTTTTAAGGATAAAAGTGATATAAAACACTTCCGATAGTGTAATGGCCTTGATAGCTTAAGTGGTCCCATTTTTAAAGAAAAGGCACCAAAAACTACACTTCTGACATGTATATGTGGGTATGGAGCTTTAAAGGTTTATAAGGGTGAAATAGTCCCGATAAGGTGTTAGGTTGTGGAAACCATATGGTTGCATCATTTCTAGTATTAGAGCAAGAAAAAGGAAGAAAATTTCCTGCGAGAAGGATGTTTTTCTTATGAAAATTTATGATACGAAAGGTATGAAAGTTGTAGAAGTTCAATGAATGGCATTGTTGGGCACAGGACTACAACAGTAAGACCAGAGAAGAAATTTTTGGAAGTTCTTGGAGATTGTAGCAAAATCTCATTCCAGCTGAGGCTTGGAATAGATAAGGACAGAGGAGTCCTTAAGAGTAGTGAGTGTAGCAACCAGAGAGAGAGAGAGCAATATTTCTCAGTGCAAGTTCTAAGGAAAGAGGACTTGGAGACCAGGCATAGGAGAAGCTTGGTGAGAAAATCAACTTAGAAGGAAGTTGATTGGTTGCAGGTGTTGGAGTTCACACAGAAGAGAAGATGACTATGGAAATTCATATGGAAGGTTCAAAAGAAGGGTAAGATGGAGGAGAAGGGTGCTCAAAAAATCCATGGGAAATAGATGAACCAAGCAGAGATTAACAAGGAAATAGCTAGGATAAGAGAAGAACTTGATGTGTTACTAATGCTGCTAGAGGAGAACCAAAGACAAGGTTGGGTCTTGAAGAGGAAGTCAGTGAAGTGGCCTAAGTTGCAGAGAAGGCTACAACAAGAATAAGTAAAGTGGTTGCTGAAAAACCTCAGAGAAGCAGAGGCAGAAATGGAAGTTTCCATTTATAGACCAGAACAAGGTGTAATGTTTGGTGAAGAGGATAATGAGAGATCAGCTAAAGATCTCATGAACTATTGGCATAGTTCAGAATAATTAGAAGATATGATGACAAGGGAAGCAGATGAGGAAATGAAGCCTTGTGGTTTTAATTCTCATAGTTTATGTATGTTTGCAGGATATGGAAAGGATGATGGATAGTCTAGTAAAATTATCACAAGCAGGAATTAAGCTCTTGAGGTGAAGTATGATGGACAATGCCTTTTAGAGGAAGAAGGTGTTGATTTATTGCATGAGAAAGAGTTCATAGATGAAGTTCTGTTTGGTGTAAGACAAATAGATGAAGTTGATATGGACCAGAAGTCTAATGAAAATGCCATAGTGGTACTACTAGAAGGTAAACAAATGAATTTGTTTAATGGAATTGATGAAAGAACTTTGTAATATGACAACGTAGAAAACATGATAACTCAAGAGGATTGCCAGGAAAAGAATGAAATTGGGAATGGAAGCTGTGATGAACTGCTGGAGAGATTTCACATGGAAATAGAATTCTTGGAAAGATTGCTCAAGGAACCTGAAGGAGAAATGAAGCTTTCAGAACCTGATAAGGAAAAGGATATGGTTACTATGCATGATAAGAATGAAATGTCTCAAACATTTATAGAGTTAAGTAAATGTTTAGACTCTTCAGTTAATGATGTGAGTATAGGTACGGAGGACAACATTAATAAGTATGACGCTGAAATCAGAGAAATTGAGCAGAGATTATTTGAAGGTGAAATGGAAGATCAAGAGCAACAAGGAAGTTAGTTAATGATGTGAGTATAGGTACAGAGGATAGCATTAATAAGTATGATGCTGAAATCAGAGAAATTGAGCAGAGATTATTTGAAGGTGAAATGGAAGATCAAGAGCAACAAGGAAGTTATGTCCTCAAGGACATGAAGGAGACAAAAGAATTAATCTAGCAAGATAAAGATGGAAGGAACCAACAATTTAAAACGGATGATCGACAACATGAGAGTGAATTTGAGGAAGGCATTAGATCGCAGAAGTATAGCAACTAGAAACAGAATGAAGAACAAGAGATTAGTATGGCAGTAAAAAGGAAGACAGATGAAGACTGAAGATACAGATGGAGAATGAAGAAAAGGGTCAAGTGGAAGCTATTGCAACAGAGGTGGAACGGAAAGGTGATGAATGATTTCAGGGAACTTGAACAAATTCATATTGATTTTTTAGAGAAGGAGATACTCAAAGGAACAAAGTCACAGCAAGAAGGATCTGTTGAAATCCAAAATATCTATGATGGAAAATTGGTGCTTGAAGCATCAAAAGAGGATGAAAGGTATTGTATTCTAAAAACTAAAAGTTGTCTTGTGTTTGCAGGTTATGTAAACTTGGGGAAGACAAGTAGTTATTGGAAACTGTTATATTAATAGGTGAAGAGATGACTACCCACAGTCATATGAAGAATAAAGAGAAAAGTTTCATTCAAGTGAAGGAAGATGTCTAGTCATGTGACATCCAAAGGATAATTCAAAAGGAGGATGGAAAAGGAATTATTGAGATAAAAGGAATGTTTGGAAAGGAAGAGATCGATTCATATGAATATGGAACAAAGAGTTTTCTCAAGAAAACTGATGGAGCTAATACAAAGCAAATGGAGAATATTATGGTGTATTTAGAAAGGTACACTGGAGTAAGGCAATTTTTTAATGTTTTTATAAGGGAAAGGAAAAGCAAGGATATGATTTTTCAGAAGTTAGAAGAAGGAAATTCACATAATCTTGTGATGCAGAGGGAAGAGCAGTTATTAAACATAGCTGTAGTAAATTATGCAGATATTTGACAACTATTGAAGATTGAAGCTAGAGGAGAACAACTATTGAAGGTTGATATAGAAGTCTTTGTAGATATTAAATAGTTATTGAAGATTATTGAACTTGAAGAAATCCAGAGTAAAGAAGGGCTATATGGAAAAAAAAGTTGTGAGAAATGTTGGCATAATGAGGAAACAGAGTAAAGCATCTGTGTATAATGAATTGATTGATTCTGGTCAAGATTTATATGCAGAAACAAGGCAATGTGAAGTCAATTTGAAACAAGGAGTTGACTCTAAAGATCAGATCGAGGTAAGGAAGGATGAGATCAAAATGTATCAGAAAGATGGAATGATGTTGAATATATAGTATGGAACTCCTGTACTAGAGATGAGTAAAAGAGATAATAGTAACATGATTACTATTGTGCAACAGGGAGTTATTGATGAAGAAGAGGTTGAATATGACATTTCAGAAGTAGTCAAATATGATGCCATAATCATTAACGATGCAAAAATTAAGCTACTAGAACAAGAGGCATTCCAAGTACCTAAGCAAGCAGGAAGAATTCTTAGTTTTTAGAAAAATTGTGGAATTGCAGGTATACTGGAAGTTGAAGTAAAATGTGGTGAACACATGAATGAGAACCCAGAAGAAGGAACTGAAATTATTGCAGGGGATCAATGGAGAAGACATTTGTAAATTTTAGAAATTTATATGGAACAATGTTGGCACAAGTATTATGATGTTCTTATGCAAGAACACATCTAGTTGTAGGAGGATAGTAGTCATCATTTGAGAAGTGAAGTAGACAAATAAATTGATGAGCTGTGGAAACTCATACAACAACATTCCAATAAACTAAATAGAGGACAAAAGAAAGGAGTAAGATTAGCTAGAAGTAATGGAACAGGTGAAGGTAATGGTAAATTGCAAATTAAGGTGTGGAAGCCTGACATAAATTGTGATGATGAGCAAAAAGAAGTAAGATATATGAAAAAGACAGCAGCAGACATTCAGAGCATAGCTAATGGGACAATGCAACATAAAGTATGGAGACCTGAAGAAAGACAAAAAACAACAACAGTAACCAAGGACAGACTACCGAACACAGTATGGGATCCAGGAGGACACAGATCAGAAGCACATGATCAGGAGATCATGATTATTTTTAACCTTAGAAGTCTAATGCAAGAGCATCTAGGCCTAGCTAAAAATGTGATGGGGTGGTCACATGTTGTGTCTAATGAGAGTTTGGAGGAAGAATTGGTTGTTTAATTTTATTAATTGTAAAGTATGTAAGTAGTTAATTATTGCCTAATTCTGAACAAAATTGGGAAACAAGTGGCAAGTGATCCTCCCTGCGTGGATCAAGCCAAGTAGTTAGAATTGTTCAGATTAGGATAGGATTTGATTTCTAAATATCTATTCAATCCCATCGATTGTGAAGGAGATGGTTAGATATGACATATATGTAAGTTCCTTTCTTTTCTAGAAGGGGGATTCGAGACAGAGAGAGAGGATTCACAAGGGAATTGTAAGCCTATGGGTAGATGGGGAATAGAGGCCACTAATTTGTGGAATCAGGCTAGAGAGGAAATATTCAGGAGAGGATTGAGTAAAGTGAGAGAAAGTATAATCTGTGGATTTTATTTTGATAACATAGATCTTTCATTTATGTAATTGGGTTAAGGCAAAATTCTCTAATTATCTTATTATGAATGAATGTTGCTGTGTTTATGATTGATTATCGAGCATGTTGAAACTCTTCTATTCCTTCAGATTCTTTGTATTCAGGCCAGATGAATATCCCTTTGTTTTGTTATGTCTAAAAGTCTAAATCATGTGATTGATAAAAGTTAGGGTTTATTTTAAATATCATTGTTTGATGTGGGTCGACGAAGTCTTTTTACATAGTTTTGGTCCCGCAAGCGAAAAACCCGGTTTACACTAACAATAAGCGCAAAACATAGTTGGATCTAAAATCCAGGCTTAAAATTTTATAAAGGGTGGCTTATATCCTTATCGGGTCTTGAAGACTGATCGAATCAGTGCATTGGAGCAGAAGGAGCCAACCAAGTGGATATTGCGATTTGCGATCGTGCAATTAAATCGTGGTCCTTAGATCATGAATAAATAAAAATTGTTGGATTGCGAAAGTGGTTTCACAACAGTGGAAGTGGTTTTCAGGTGAGTGAAGAGCCGTAACTTGTATTGAAGGATAGTCGGTCGATTGCATTCACCATTTGACACGTAGCACGAGGGTGAATACGGAAATAGCTTTATCAAGTGGTTAATCCCTGTATTAATTGTCCACCCGAAATAGATGTGGGCTATTGGATCTGCTATGCACAGATCGACGATGGAGATTTGGCATCAATTTAAATGTTCAGAGTAAATGTGGACTGTTGGGTCAGAGGATGAATCAGATAGTGGAGATAAACCGATCGAGGATTGGTGATTGGAGCGTGCAATAAGAAGGCGATGGACCAAAGGACAAATCCATTGATAATTATAGTCGCGGATATATAAAATTTGAGTTTTGGTTAAATAGTTTGGAGTGGGGTTTTGTTTGATTTTTCTGTGTTTCTATGTATTGCATTAAAAGGTATTGATCAAGGTTTTTTAAGGCTAAAAGTGATATAAAACAGTTCCGATAGTGTAATGGCTCTCATAGCTTAGGTGGTCCTATTTTTAAAGAAAAAAACACCAAAAACTACGCTTCTGTCATGTATATGTGGACATGGAGCTTTAAAGGTTTATAAGGGTGAAATAGTCCCGATAAGGTGTTAGGTTTTGGTAGCTATATAGCTACATCAGTTCAAAGTCAAGATAACCCTAACAAAGTACTTACAAGCCCGTATTCATTTTTATCATCCCTGGATTTTAGCATTTCAACAAAATCATTTGACCCATCCAAATTGATTCTCTGATTCTCTTCTTCTACAATACAATATATTTAGTAGGGTAATATTAGAGTAGCACATTTCTATAATATTAAGTAGAAAATAGTGCAAATTGACATGTAACTAGGAGAAAAAAAACTTGAAGCAATAGGAAGTTTGGAAGTAGACCCACATAATAAAGTTCCACCAAGGCTGTGGGGGTTCCATATCACAATGGAGTGTAGAATATCATCGAATTAAAAAGCATAGAATAACTCTGCTACTTCTATTAAACAAACTTTAACATGTAGGATGTTGAAAACTGATATGATGTTAGGAAAAAGAGCTTTTCCTCCTTTGTGATTTAATTGATTTGGCATATTTTTATTTATATGTACTAGATGTTTGTTTGTTTGATTGAAATACAAAACAGGTGAGTACTCACTCATTATTCACTACAATAAAATAAATTGAGATAACAATCGATTAATGCATCCAACACATATTTTCTCTTTCCTTCTGGATCTCTTTCTGATGTAAAATTATACAATTGAAGTGAATGTAAACTCAGATTATGGTCGCCTTACTACATAGAAAGGAGCAAAAAATACACGAAAGCAACATTATCTAATATACTGGAGACATTAGCCAATCCTTTCATCTACTTTATATGTTTTATGTCTAGGTCTTGGGTATAATGAACTAAAACTTTCTAAAGCCTATATAAGTTTAAAGTACAAACATGTTGCAATTGTATAACCATGCTTCATTTCACGAATCTAACAAATAATTCCCAACCACGAGAAGGTTATGTAACATAAAATATTTCTTCCCAAAGAAGATATTATTTTGAAGTAAATGTGAGAAATGAGTCAATTAATATTGTGCATGACTCACCATATTTATGTGTATTTTCTCTGAGTAAATTATTTCCTAGAGGAAAGTCAAATAGATGCAATATGCTCCCCATGCAACATTGATGTTCCTTATTTGAATGTAAAGACTGCTTCTTCCTCCATTTCTTTGTCATGGCAACAACATAATATTACAGAAAATGAAAACTTCAAAAAATCCAAGTTCCAAAAAATTTGATCCTGGAACAACAACACATACAAACCAAAAAATAAAAACATCAACCCCATAATTCAGGGCATACAAGATAATACAAATAATGAAATTCAAGCCCAACCACAGAAAATCCTTAAAATCTAGGCAAATGAAAGAAAATGTGTTCTACTTTTAGGACCTTCACTATAACAACCTTAGAATAGAGTAAAAGGAAAATTTGTTTACAGCTTTCAGGAGGGATTTTATTACCTTGCAGCTATGTGGGATCAAAGGCCAAGAACTACAAAAAAATCCAACTTGTTTGATTCAAAGATCTAGAGGGGGCACTTGGTTGCATCCAAGACACACTTGGAAGTTGGTAAGTTCACTTTTTTTCAAACTATTTAACCTTACATATATCGTATTTAATTTTTTTTTATTTTTAATTTAAACATATTAAAATAATGAAAACCAACAGATTTACTTAATAAAATTTCCATGTCCCTTGCATGCAAGAGACGTGTCTAGGCATGTCTTTATAAATTTCATTTATTGGTAACTATTAGTAATTGTAGATATACCAGTTCTTGGTTATGGAGGCTCATGCCTACTGTATTTATTTGTCCACTCTGATATCCACTTTCCTAAGTGAGAGAATAGGTGGGTCACATAGTCAAATATATACCTTTTACCACACTGGTTAACTATAAAACCTCTCTCTTTTCTTGCATCGCCCACACTTATATTCTTCCATGGAAGAGTATTCACACTTTCATTTAAGTTTTTGAGAATTATCTTCTTCTTCTTCATTTTTATTTTTGGAAATTTTTTATGTTAAGTGGTAGAATGTGAAGCTCGATGAACAACATTGATGCCATATTTTGGCTTTCCTAGATCCCAGTGAGACTGAGTAGGTAAGTTGAAGACATTAGGCCCTCTTTCACTATGCTTTTCATGCATTTTAAGCCCCCCCTATTTTGGTTTTTCTTTAGGGTCCCATGTGATCTTGCCCTAAGGGACCAAAGGGATTATGCATTCAATGACATAATTTCTGTTATTTTTTGTGTTTAGAGTCCCCTTCTTCACCCGTTGGAGGTATACATCTTGCATTTTAAATCCTCTTGAAAATTTGTGTGTTTATGTCTTCAAATAGTCTTTAATTTTCAAATCATATAAAATTGATGTTTTTGAATCTAAAGTATATGTTATTATGATTATAGTTTGATATCTATATATATATATATATATATATATATATATATATATATATATATATATATATATATATATATATATATATATATATGATTTGCAGACCATTAACATGGTGAAGGCGAGGATCAAAGTGCAGTGTCGATCCCTCCATGGAATGAAGTTATAACCAGTATCACAAATGAGGATGTTAGGGCCCAACAGACATGTATCACATGAGATATGAATAAAATATCTACTAGTTCACCTACTAGGTGTAGTTTGTGTCTGATGGTAGATAACATCAACAAGTTGATTGAGACATACTAGAGGGTGGGCCGACAAATAAACCTCCTATATTCCATAGACAAAATTAGAAGGCTAGATGTTAGAGGCCCACATATTTAGAAGGTACTGAAATATGGCACCGAGAACATTGATATTCACAGGGAGTTGTTTAACATCCCTCTTGAATATTGTGCTAGACATGCTAGACTAATTCTGTTAAAATATTTTAAGAATGTTGCTGTGAACACTTTTGTTTATGATCGATTCATTAGAGCTTGGGGTTACTTCCCCTACCATGAATAGGTACCCATTTACTTTGCAAAGCATATATATGTAGATTTTGTGCTACATATGAGGTTGGATTACACCAGCACTGGATCTAAGATTTATGGACCTAGTTTGGGACATAGTTATGAACATGTCGGGGCTTGTAGGGACCCTGTGCATGTAGCACCACCTCTTAGATTATTTCCATGAGAATATTAGAGTGTGGTATTGCCGGTGGAACTAGAGAATTCATTAAAAATTTGCACTAAGACTAGGCATACCATTGCATATAGCATGCAGAGGACACTGCCCTATTCACATGTCTCATTGTGTGGAGAGATGAACAGACCACATGATAGGACCCTATAATACTAGTGATTACCCCATTACTATTGTAGTTGTATCCCTTATTAATATTGTTGTGCCCCTATTGTCCCCATATTTTTATTACTGTGCCCCATAGAATCCCTCTATTGTTATTTTTGTGGCTTTATATTATTATTGTTAGGTCGGTTGGGTTATATTGTGAATCCTTAGACTCCTATATATAGAAAGGAGGTTTTGTCATTTGAATCATCCAAGAATTGCTCACTTATGTAATGTAAAGGAGGTTGCCCCCTCGAAGACGTTGAATTCTAAGGCATTGATCTATCTTTTCTATCTTTTTCTTGAGTTGGTTTCATAACACGGCATTTGCTTCCTCGTGGACTACTAGTTTCATTACATGATGATTCATATCTTGAGAGTCTAGGGCATGACCAACTTTTTTCAAATGCAGGTACGTGTCATGATAGCATTTGTGATACTTGGAGGGTGCATGACCCACGTGACGCACACTAGGTACAAATATGTGAAACTTTTGATTCTTATCATCAAAATTTACGTTATCTATATTAATGAGTTTTTATCATATTGTATTTATCTTAATAATTTCATGATAACATTGTCAGGCGGAAAGAGTCGATAGTGCGGACACAACCAACCTCCCTAGGAGCCTAAGACTCTCTAGTGACAAACAAGACAAACAAGAGCAATCCTTCTCTAAACATGCCTTTACCATACAAGAAATCAAGTGTTTAGATCCTACCTGTAGTCCAGCGCTGTTGTAGTAGTCCAGCCTCGCCGATCCGGATGAGCTCCTCCTTCACTTTGAAACCTGCATTCACTAACAATCAAACGATTAAATAGCACTTGATAATCTCATAAAATAAAACATATTTAACATATAGACCAAGGAGTACATGAAACAACTCATAAATAACAAGTTATTGAGAAGAATGGACTCATTTGCATTAATAGGAAACAAAAGGAACAATTACAACCTGAGCCTTGGTGTTGTGCAAGTCCCTCCCAGGGTCCATCAAGAGTTCTCCTTTACTTTGACAAAGCTCACCCACTTCCAAATAGAACAAGCAAAGATGGTAATCTCTCCTCACAAGCTTCTAAATGGGAGTCCTAATTTCAGCAACATCTACCCTTAGAAATGTTTAGCTTCCAACCTCCCCTCCTTCTGGCCCAATGTCTGTATTTATAGTGCTCAAGAGGAAGTTAATCAGGTCCACCATCAATGGGATAATCCCCTCTTTGGATGGGATAGCTCCTCTCTTGATGGGATAAGTTCCTCTTTCATAGGGGTACATGAACCATCTGGAGGCGCTCAATACACGTCAAACAACCTTCTAGAATGCTCTAGAAATGACCACAAGTAACTTTTTAAAGATGAAACTCGTGCCTTTTGACCTTTACAGGGGTACGCACCTGTCCCTTTACACACAGAGCGTACAAGTACGCAGTTTTTGTGAACATTAGGTGCGTATACGCAGGTAAGGCCGAGAGAATCTGCGTACCCAGAGATAAACACATTTACAAAGACTTTCTCTCTTTTTGGAGTTTGACATGGAAAGCAGAGGCATAAGACTTGCCCAGGAGGATAGCATGACTGTTGATAGAGCCATACTAACTGTAAATAGCCATGGTGACATTTTTTAGTGTAACAGATTGCCCCCTAAAGTGCGAAGCCTGTAGTAGATTAGGGTTTTGTATTATCTAGGAAGGGTGAAGCGCTTTATCATTTCAAGGATTATATCATGGAGAGCCTAGTCGGAACCTGCAATTTTCAACACAAAATACATGTATAAGATTATATTATCGCTGAGGTAGGCATTCCCATACTCAGATCAAAACTTTAACTAACAGACTAACTACTCTGATACAGGAATGATCTTGCAGTACATCATAATCATAGACTTGCGTAGACACAGTATGGACAGAGCCATCTGTTTATAATTGGTCTACTATATAATGAATACAAAACTCCTCGCAGCCTGGATGGTGAGAACTAGATCCAGGGTCTTCATTTCTACTTCCCGAATTGGTACGATTCTAGCCATGCGAATAAATGAGTTGATGTCGAACATGGTAGAAACCACTTGATTACCAGTCGATGATGTAAACTGTTAACAAGTGTGAGAGAAACCACCAGTAATGTCAATGGTTCTCAAAGTACCCAGTACAATCCATGAGATGTGAATGAATGAGTTGATGTCGATCATTTCACGGAATCCTTCGATCGAAAGTCAATGATGTAAACTGACGTCAAAGGCGAGAAACCTGCCATTGATGCATGCAGACTTCAAGGTACTGACGATTTCTAAGTCATCTCTCTAGATAATGTGCTGATGTCGATAGAAAGCGACCTGTTGGAGGCAAGCCCACAACACGAAATCGTTGTTCAAGTTGAAGAAATGTTGCTGTAAGGACTGACTCAGGGATGGTCAAATGGATGACAAGTATTTTGCAGATGAAAGTTTATTTGCAGAGACCTCTTGAACACATAACGACACAACAGATGGCTTAGTAACAATTGACTCAAAGTTAATCCCCGGAACCCGGCTGAAGACTTTCAATGTGGTTTGATCAACTGTGAGGTAAAGGATTTCCTAACCCAGGTGAATGAAAAGTGTCGTGTTCAAGAGAGGTAATAAGGTTTCTTCTGAGACAGAGGATAACAAATAGGCTCATTCTTCTCTCTTTTCCCCCACCATTTCTGGCAAGTACCTCTTTATTTTTAACAAGCTTGAGGAAGATAACATATGCTTGATTATAAGCTCATCCTTCGGATGAGTCCAACCTAGTTTTGATTCGAACCCTAGGAAGGAGTGGTTCGTTCCTGTTTGTAATTGAACAGGTCCTTTACTGTGAAATTTTAACGAGCCTAGTATAGGAGAAACTCGGCGTTTTTCAATTTTAGAGAGTCTGAAAAACTTAAGAAGACTCCAGGTTGAACTTTTTCGTAAATTTGTGTCTCCCAAGCCCGAAAAAGTATAAAATAATACCTGGGAGAACCTCTTGATCTTGCAACCAAGGAGTACTTTCATAATTAGTGCCACTGACCTGAAAAGTAAAAAGTGATCAAGGGCACGTCGTTTTATTTCCGTATCGAGTTTGAAACGACAAAAACCCGACAATCTTTTCCTGTTTTTACAGTCAGGAAAGAGCTATAAGGGGACCGTCTTTTAATTCCGTTTTAACGAGTGTAAAACGCTCGGCAATCTTTTCATGTTTTAGGAGTCAGAAAAGGGCTTAAAAGATGACTCTGATGTTTTGGTTCGTGGAAAATGACAATTTTACTCTAAAGTCCTTTTGTCCTGCACAAAAACAACACATTACTCATACTTGTTTAATATGGGTAAAAATACATTGAAAAATGTCCTTTCATGGTGAAAAATAAACAAACTTAGCATTCATTCATCCAAAAAACCTATAAAAAGACTTTTTACCATGTCATTTTTACCATTTTACTGTTGAGGTTGAGAAAAGGGCTTTTGACAAGAAAACTTCCCGTGGACATTGCGGAGAATCCGACCGTGAGAATCGAGCGCCGTCTCTTTCAGGTATTCCACAACATCCTCCTCTTCAATTTCATCCGTTTCAAATTCATTTTTAGGTTTTAGTTTGATTTTTTAGGGGGTTTAGGGTTTTAGGATATGTTTCTCGGGGTACGCAGGTGCCCCATGGGCGACCTGCGTACCCCGACCTTTTTTATATATAGGAAAAAGGTCGGGGTACGCAGCCCGCCTTCAGACCAGCTGCGTACCGCCACTCTGTGTTCTGAACGCGGGGTGCGTACCCCGTGAAACACGCATTTTGAAACCCCAAACTCCAAATTCAACCAACCAAAATTTATTTTATGAATTCTAAATATTGTTTTTTGGTGTGTAGGGCATTCACCATGCTATATTGGAGAGAAAGAGAACACGAGGACATTGATTTGGCCGCAATTGGTCATCAACCTTCTATTGATGCGTTAAAAGCATGCGGTTTGTATAGATACTGGGCCATACCTGGCATGAGGGGCCAGGTGGCATTCCTTGAGTGGCTGGTTGAAAGGTGGAACATTCAGGATCAATGCTTCTACATCGGAGAGAACCAGCTCAAGATAGACCCCTGCGACATATATTTTCTCTCTGGCTTGCCTAATAGGGGCGAGCAACTGACTCTGTCCGGGACTAGGCCGGGTGGCCAATCCCTTGCTAGCCTCCGGCTAGAGTGGTGCAACAATCAGAACCAGGAGAGAGGGATAGAAATCAAGTACATAACGCTGCCCGAACTTATGGTGATAGCCTTTACTGTTACCAGACTCTGTGGCGCAGCCACCTTGCACATTGCCACCGGGTCCCAAATGCGGATGGCGATAGATTGCTACCGAGGCACCATTTTCAACTGGTGCGATGTTGTGTTGGCCAATATGAAGGGCCAACTAACCAGGGCAAAGAACGGACAACTGAAGACCTTTGGATATGGGCCTTTAGTTGTGAGCTTTTCCCTAGAGAGAGTTCCGATGCTGATCCCCCAGCAACTTACTGTTCCAATTGGGGCTCCTCGGGAGCCTAAATTGACGAGATGGGTTGTGGTAATGGCCCGGCATCCTGATGAGGGCGCGACAGTTGTTCGATTTCCTGATGGTTACTTTCACTGGCTAGAGAGCCAGGTCTTTGCTATTCAGGATTTTCCTTATGCCAGAATGGATTTTCGGAATGATCCGGACATGGTTCTTCCACAAGGAGAACAGTGGGACGACAGAGGTATTTCATTTTTCACAAGTTTTTAAATTATCTATTTTTTTTTTGTTTTTTATACATCGTCTCAAAACTAACAGCACAAATTTCCAAAATGCAGATGTGGGTCCACGGCGTCCGGCCAACCTCCGGGCTTTTGAGAGGAGAGTACCAGCTGCACCAGTACCAGCCCCACAGGATGCAGCCGCAGAGACCTTAGCCGAGCTGGAACAGGATCTAGAGCGTCTGACAGCGGGTATACCAGAGACCACCATAGATGACATTCCTATTCGACTTCAGCGCTATGTGGTCGCAGTCCCAGGACCTTTTAGGAGGTTCCTGTGCAGGGTAGCGCGGGCAGTGGTCTCATATAGAGAGCACCACCAGTGATTGGCTAGTCACTTTTGTAGACACATATGACATTTTTGGTTTTTTGTACTTATCATTTTTGTCGATCATAAGGTGTTTTACAACCTATGATCGAAGACGATGTATATTTTTGACACACTCCTATCTATATATATATATTATTATTACCGGCTTATCTTGTTTAACATATGTGATGAAATGTTTTTAAATTTACTTGCATCATTATCGCAAATGTCTGTCCAACATTCGAGAAGCAATTGCATCTGCTAATGTATTTAAAGACCTTGGAATATGCTGATATTCAATGTAATCAAATTCACGTTCCAAGAGACGCACTCTCAAAAACAACCTTAATAACACAGGATTTCTAACGGCATATATTCTATTAAGTTGTAATACAATGAGTTCATAATCTAACCTCACTATCAAACGTCGAATTCCAAATGAAATAGATTCAGACAATACTTCAACCACTGCACTGTATTCTGCAATGTTGTTCGTTGTTTGACCGAGGCTCACCCCATGCATAGAAACTAACTCGTCAGAGGGCGAATAGATAACCCAAGCTGCGGAAGAGATATTCCGTGTACTACGACAAGCACCATCGGCAAATCCAATGTACGTTTGGAGAGGCGTCGACATCTGCAATATCAAGAGTAAAACCAAGATAAGCTAGAATAACGACGAAAAACACACTTTCTAAGCTAAGCACACTATCTAAACTAACAAACATACTAGCTAGAAAGAAAACCTAAGCTAACTAAAAATTCTCCATACCTATCATTTAAGCATAATACCTCTTTAGGTAAAGTCCATTTCTGGGTTTACCCAAAGAGTCCCCATCAAAATCTACCAGCTCATAGGCCCCTTTTGCTAGCTTTCGCTTTACAATGTAGGGTCCATGCCACATAGGAACGAATTTTCCAGCACCTAGCTTATCGTTGGCTTGATCATATAATAGCACTAGGTCTCCCTCCGAAAAACTTCGAAGGGTCACATTTCTATCATACTGAGCTTTCATTCGCTTCGCGTGAGTCTCGATTGCCAATGCAGCGTCACGTCGAGTCTCATCTAATTGAGCTAAGTATAATAAACATTTCTCCTCTTCGGAAGTAGCTGGGAGTAATTCGACAGCCATTTGAAGTGATGGGATTTCGCATTCAATGGGTAACACGGCTTCCAAGCCATAAACTAGCTGGAAAGGAGTGAACCCTGTTGAAGTTTTCACTGAAGTTCGGTATGCCCATAGCGCTGAAAATAACATGTTGTGCCAATTCGACCGATGAATACCAATGATTCGTCGGATCATGATAACTAGAACTTTGTTGATGGACTCAACCAAACCGTTGGCTTGTGGATAATAAGGAGTAGAGCTATCGTGGCGCAAACCAAGTTGGCTTGTAAGCTCAGTCATCATGATGTTTCGAAAATGGCTCCCATGGTCAGTGATGATCACTTGTGGGACACCAAACCTAGTTATAATGTGATTGAATACGAAAACTGCAGCTGTTTTGCCGCTTGCGTCGAATGTAGGCATCGCCTCGGCCCATTTAGTAAAATAATCAACCGCGAGGATGATATACGCATGCCCCCCGGCCGAGTGAGGGTTACAAGTAATAAAATCAATACCCCATTTGGCGAAAGGACCAACGACAATTATAGGATGGAGAGGAGCAGGTGGTGCGCGCATCTTGCGATCAAACACTTGACAGTTGTGGCACTTTTGGACCGCAAGGATACAATCTTTAAACATGGACGGCCAGAAATAGCCAGCGCGCAACACCTTCTGAGCTGTGGCATACCCAGACATATGACCGCCACACGCTCCAGAGTGACAATCATTCAAAACTCTCTCAGCCTCTTTGTGAGTTAAACAACGTCGAAAGACTAAGTCTGCCCCTCGGCGATAAAGTGTATCTCCAATAATTCTGTATTGCTGGGATTGAAACCGAATTTTTCGATGTTCTGAATTTGAAGCTTCAGGCCGAAAGGTTTGGGTTTGGAGATAGATGATTATATCCCCATACCATGGATCTAAAGTATTGATAAGAAACAAAGATTTGTCCGCAATGGACTCTTCTACCACAGTCTCTGTGTCAGTACGCGGGAAATCACACATCAATTCCGCAAAAACTAAGGATTTCTTAGACTTAGACTTCTCGAACTCCAAGTCGAACTCTTGCAGGATAACGATCCATTTAGAGTACTTGCCCCCTAGCAGCTGTTTAGTCAAAATATAAATCATAGGGTTGCAATCTGAAATAACTGTAGTTTTACGGAGAAGAATGTAGTGACGAAAACGCTGGACAGCTTGAACGGCTGCGAGGGCCAATTTCTCCTCATGCGAATATTTTAGCTCAGTGGGGTTTAACGTCCTACTAAGATAATATATCACATGTTCCGTTTCGAATTCATCTTCTTGGACTAACACCATTCCAATAGTGGAATGCGAAGCTGCGAGGTATAAGAAGTAGTCCTGGTTGTAGTTGGGAGGATGCAACAACGGTGCATGGGTCAACGCGTGCTTAAGTGCATCAAAAGATTGTTGGTCAATCTCGTCCCAAAAGAATTGAGTGTTCTGTTTCAACAACCGTGTAAAACCTTTAGTGACCTCGACGTAGTTTGAAATGAATCGGCGTAAAAGGTTTGCTTTCCCTTGCAAGCTTTGGAGTTGGCGCAAACTCGAAGGAGGAGGCAATTTGATGATAGCTTCGACCTTCGAGGGATCGACCCGAATGCCGGCTTTTGAAACAACAAATCCCAGCAATTGACCCGTTTCTATACAGAAAACGCACTTGTGCGGATTCAACCGAATACGATAATGCCTACACCGCATAAAGATTGCTCGTAAGTGGACAAGGTGATCAGCTCGATGTAAAGAATGAGCAGGAAAATCATCGAGGTACGGTTGCACAATGTGCTTGATGTCATGAAATGCATAAGACATCGCCCGTTGAAAAGTGGCTCCGGCATTCTTAAGCCCAAAAGGTAATTTGCAGTAAGCAAATGTCCCCCACAGACAAATGAATGCTGTTTTTGGTTGATCGGCAGGTAGAATATTGATTTGATTATAGCCCGAAAAACCATCCATAAAGGAAAACATTTCACTTCCGGCACAATCATCAATTATTTGATCGATATAGGGCGTAGGATAGTTGTCTTTTGGACAAGCTCGATTTATATCCCTATAGTCGATACAGATTCTTATTGTTCCTTGTTTCTTGTTAACTGGAACAATATTCGATACCCAATCTGTTAACGGGATTGGATAAATGAAACCTGCTTTCAACAGCTTTTCGACTTCTGCTTTAATCGCAGCCGCTTTTCTAGGGTGAATCTGACGCAACCGTTGCCGGACGGGTTTAGCGTCCGGGTAGGTCTTTATTTCATGAACAACAATGGCAGGATCGATTCCCGGCATTTCCTCGTAAGACCAGGCGAACACATCGCGGAATTCTTGGAATAGGGCCTTGTAAGCTTGAATTTCATCTTCTGTACATGAGGCACCTATATGAATGTTTTCCTCAATTCCGGACTTCACTGAAATGTCAATGGGAACAGTACGAGAAATATTCCCTAGATTCAACTCTGAATCAGGATGTTTCGTTGGATTCTGAGCGTCTTTGACATATTCAGCGGTAAAAACAGATGAAAAATCATTTTCAAAAGCATCACCCTCAGGTAAAAACGAAGATCTATGATGGAGATCTTCCCATGGTAGATCGTCTACACTTAGGATTTCGCGAAGTTGTTCGTCAGATGACACGACTTCAGGAAACGCTATCCGTTCTGAGGTTGGTGTGAAAAATGATTCCTCACTGACCACATTCATTTGGTCGATTTGGGTTGAACGCGAGTCGGTAAAAGACATGACGGCTTCATAAGCAATTTCATATGGACTCAAAGGCATAGCATCACCGAATGAGTCTATCTCAGATTCAGATGGGACAATCCAAGGATCGTCGTAAATAATGGTGTCTGATGTAATCATATGAATTGATGCAAATGATGGGTCTACGTTGATTGGAGGGAAAGGAAAAGTTCCCAGTAAACCGGAATCTTTAACTAAACCTACGCCAACGTCCCTATAAGGGATTGTCGTCTTACCGACATGCTGGATACTTTCTGAAGAGGCTGGGTCGGATGAAAAGTATGTCAGCTGATCAATTGTCACGATCTTGCCGTTATGTGGAAACTTTATTACTCTGAAGACCGATGAAACAACCGCTGTCATAGCATATGACCAACTTCGACCCAAAAGAAGGTTGTAGTCTAGAGGGGCATCAACCACCTCCACATCCAGACTAACCGTTTTACCTTCTACCCCTATAGGCAATTCCTGTAGAATACCAAACGGACGGAACCCACGGCCATCAAAGGCCTTAAGGATGGTCGGGGATTGGTTCAGCGAAGGAGAACCAAGCGAGCTCCAACACTAAATCGACATAATACGCGTGGAAGCTCCCTCATCAATTACAGTCCGATGAATAGGCCTGTTCTTGACTATCACTGGAATCTGGAAAGCCATTTGATGGGGAAGGCGCGGTGTACTATTTTCTAGATCGAAGATTATCAGATTCGGGTCCTGAACATCAACAGCTCCGATAGCCGACAAAAGTAATTTTCGTTGTGTTGGGCATGATTGCAGCACTTCTAAAGCCGACATTGCTGAGGGTGAAACAGCTAAATCCTCAACAATGTTGTAATTCTGGGCCGCTCTCGCATGTGGATTGAAAGCAGACCTTCGAAGAACACCCTTGGCGGGCGGTTTAATTACTAAGTCCGGGTTAGGTTTTTCGATCTGTAGTGGATCGGAACCAGGAGCTGAGGTTGATGGATTAGAATGAGAAGATTTTGCTTCGTTACCATCAACAGGATTCTTACTACCATAATCTTGCGACCGAATCACAATCCTCACATGAGACATCATCAAAATGGGTTCTTCACTGGCAGTCGAGGAAGAACCTATCATCTTACTCTCCTGCTTTGGAAATGGATCTTTTAACACAGCAGGAGTGGGAGAACCTTTAACTATTTTCACAACCTCAGCTCGATGAGGGAAATCTCTTGTAAAATGATCCTCTTCACAAATAAGACAAGGATATCGAGGTTTGCGCTTTTCGTCATTGGTTTCCGACTTTTCTGATTTCTCCTTCGGAGCCTTGTCTGCTTTAGCCTTCTTCTTTCCTTTCTTCTTTCCACCGTTTTTTGATTTGGCCGTAGATGACTCTACAACGTGAATATCGGCGGAAAGTTCAAGAGAAGACTCTCCCGTCGGAGAATCAGGCAAGGTGATTATAGGAGTAGTAGAATTCTTGGAAGACTTCTTCTTGCTCATTGTGTTCACCGTACCAATCATACCATCAGCGGCATGAGATCCCGAAGGAGCAGCAACGATTTGATTCAATTTTGGAAGATCTGGGATCTTCTCGTGTAACGTACCCGACTGAGCATAAACTAAGTCAAGGTACTGTGCCTGAGCAATGACTTGCTCCTCAGTAACTACTCCGGCCTTAGCTACATCTTCAGTAATCTTCGGTAATAATGATTTAACAAAACATTTAGCTAAGATTTGGTCCGGAATAAAAACTTTCACTAACCTCCTTCGACGTCTCCACTCATGAATGTGATCAGAAATATACGTGGACGTCGATTGTTTTAGTGAAGTTAATAACTCCGTGCCATTATCGTATCTGATCGGCAACTGAAAGTGGGTTAAGAATGAGGTAGCTAACTGGCTAAAATTGTAAAAAGAGGCCCGTGGTAACTCAATGTACCACTTGGCCGCGAGACCAATGAGTGTACGCTGGAAAAGACGTAAGCAGATCGAATCATCCGAGATAGAATTTGAAGCACACCAGAGGTGGTAAGTCATCACGTGATTGGACGGATCCTCTCCAGACTTACCTTCGAACTTGGGTATATCACTGGGCAACTTATTTGGTATTGGCGGCCAGAACGGAAGATATTGAATTGGATCGTTCGTTAGGCGCGTCAAGTCTGGTAAATCCAAAGTTGCGATAAACGGTAACTGCCGGTTAGGATCTCTAAAACTCTGGGTCACAAGACCAGTTCCAGGAGGAGGATATCCAGGATAACTAGGAACAGGAATGGCATTAGGGATATTATATCCTCCTGGAAAACCAGGATTAACCGGACCGTACTGGGGTTGTTGAGGTTGTTGATAAGTGTACCCAGGATACGGTTGATACTGGTAAACCAGCTGCTGGACAGCTTGCCCATACTGGTACTGTCCCTGATACGGTTGATGAACAAATTGAGGTTGAGTAGTGACAACCGTACTTATACCAGGCTGACCTACAGGCATCTGAACCGTAGTTTGAATCGTAGATCCAGATACGGGTAAAGATGTCTGAGGAGTAGTTACAGAGACAGTAGAAACAGGAGCTGTCGATACTCCAGAAGTAAGTGCGGCAGATGTTACGGTAGTTGCTGCAGCCGTTTGAGATGGAGTACTAGGTGCAATTGGCGGCTGAGTAACTACCGAAGTTACAGAAGTTTGAACATTTGACTGGACAGGTTGCGGTTGCTGGGGTGGACCAGAAACTACGGGTTGTCCAGCTTGAGGTAACAACTGTATACTTGGCTGCAACATCTGTTGACCTTGTGACGGATCCCACACTATCATTCCAGGGTATTGACCCGTAACAGGTTGAGGATACTGAGATCCATAACCGGATTGAGGATAGGATTGATAACTGAAAGGTACAGTTCCCATACCTTGAACATATGACTGACCTTGAGGTGGTTGATAACCTTGACTCGAGTATTGACCTTGAGGTTGATAACCTTGGGGTAAATACTGATACTGGGGTTGACCTTGACCTTGAGGTTGATACCCTTGGGGTTGATACCCTTGAGGTAAATATTGATACTGAGGTTGACCCTGGGGTACATATTGAGGCTGGGGTTGACCTTGAGGCATGTATTGCACCATAGGTACATACTGACCTTGAGGCTGCCCCCCAGACACAATTTGTGTACCTTGAGGTTGGCCCCCAGGCATTAATTGAGGCTGCCCCCCAGGCGGTAATTGGCCACCTTGAGGTTGAGAAACGGGAACTGAACCTGACATCATGTAAATGTCTCCTACACCCAACGATTTATTACCATTGTTTCCAGCTAATAACCCATGATCAATGGGTTGAGGAGATGCCCCCGCAAAGGTACCAGCAAGTGATTGATACCCAGTGGGAACAGAAGGCCCGCCGTGTAAGAAAGATTCAGGAGATTGAGTGAACACGGACGACTGACCAGACATATTTACAGGAGTATAAATACCTCCAGGTGGAAAAGGAGTACGAGGTGTAGAAAAACCTATCCCTGAGTTGTCTAAATAATTGGTTAACGAAAGGTACCAAGTAGTACTTCTAGGAGGACTGTAAAAGATAGATTCACGCTCCCTGAGCTCAATAGTAAGTTGATCTTCAAGGTTAGAGACGCCTATTTCTTCCTCTGGAGCAAGTTCTTCAATAGCAATCAAACCAGTAGGAAGATTTTCGGTGATAACTCGTTCTACTCTTGGTGAATCTGGAACACTAGAAGTTGGAGTAACAGGTTCAGATATTTCAGGTTCTTCGCCTATATCATTAGTAGATGAAAAACTACCAGCAAGCTCGGAAACTGTAACAGCTTCGGGATTATAACCTGTCTCTAGACTTTGGTAATTAGGATGGACTACCAAGGAAGATTCTCCTTCTTCAGGTGAACCTACTCTACTGCCACTAGGAGGAGTTACAAGGACCTTCAATCCTTCGTACTGACCCGGGACGTCTTCAGGAGATCCACCCCGCGATCTACGGAGTTTTCTCAACAAATCGGTTCCGGTAACAATCTCAGGTGACTTGCCCCGAAGTCTACGGGACTGTCTCGGTAATTCCGCCACAGCTAAAAACTTTTAACTACTACACACGAAAACAAAGTAAAATCTCAAATCAAACCACCTAAAGTCGCTAAAGAACCAAACAAATTTGAATCACACGCCTAAAGAATCTAGGGCGTCAAACCAAGCACAAACAGTAGCCTTCCAGACCGAAAACGCTAGTTGGAGATGAAACCCAACATCGCCGGATTCAGTACAGAAGTGGCGGGTGGAACAGTTACCCCGGCAACCTGCTTAATGAATAGACCAGCACAAGTTCCTCCACTTTAACCGTCTCGAGTGAAGTGAACCCCCACGAAAATCCAAGTGAGTCTAGCCGATGTCTGCTCCAGGTACAGTGGGATCTTCCCTCCACCGTCACCTTGGTAGAATCCTAAAGATAATGGTCACTAAGGTTACCAACCGCAACAAATGCACCTGGGGGAACAGTCTACACTCCGACAGCACGCAAGGGCAGAGTATCAAGCTCAATCCCCTTGCCAGTTCCTTGACAATAATCCAAGGTTTATCGACAAGTGACCCCTTGCTCCTTGACAATGGTTAATCCGAGGTTTACCGTTTGTAATACGTGCGTGTCTGGCGTCATTCCCAACGAGGGAGGATTGATCCCCTCACTGGTTCGGACACGAGCACGTGCTTCTCCTTTAAGAGGAGCTTTCCCAGAGTACAAATGAGACAATTGGATTTATTCTATCACAAGATAAGCTACTTGTTTGGTTTTGTTGTCTTGGAGAGTTAATTACTCTCCTACTCCAAGACACTAGCCTGATCTAAATTGGTGTTTCAGAGCCCTAGTAAATAAAAGTTACTACGTTGATTTTACTTTAAGCGTTAATTTTATGGTTTTTCTTAAAGACAAAAGGTAGCGGAAATGAAACCAATGGTGTGTAGACTCGACTCAAACCACTACAAAGATGCACCTAAGATGATTTACGCTACTTTTCTCTTTCAATGAAACTCCTAACTAAGAGAGTTGGAAAATGAAAATTTCATAGAAGACAACTTTCTTAGTAAAGACAATCAAAGAAACAATTCTCTTTATCTTTCCAAGCATACAAACATGACCACTCCTTACGTGCACGAAAAGTTCTTTTTCTTTCAAAATACCCAAAGCTACTTGAAACAAAACTTTTCAAAGGAGATGTTTTTGTATTTTTCTTATTTAATAAAGCATATAAATCTATTTTAACGAAAATCAATCCCAAAATCTATAAAAGCTATGAAAAATTTACTTACAAGCAAATCAAAAGGAAATTTACTCTAAAGCAAACCTAACGAGGCAAAAGCCTACAAGGATGATTCTAGGTTGTTTTTCTTGACCACAATCAAGCCAAGGACCAGCTAATGCAGAATCAAAAGACCAGTCAAAACAAAACTCAAATCTTTTCGTTCTTTTTGTAAAATGGAATTCAATACTCAATCAACAAGCACTTCGAAATTCGCCAAAGAGACAACTCAAAGGTAAGTTGCTCTCACAGGTAGACTCTACGACAGGTCCGACTCCTAAGAAGACTGACAAAACCAGAGAGATCTAAGGCTTGACAACTTCTACCGCCAAAGTCACTACAGGACCTACTCAAAAATCAAACCCTAGGGCTTAAACTTCTATGAAATCCACTAAAACACTCAATGCTATCGAAACAAGTTCAGGTGAAGATCTTTGACAAGAGACTAATGGATCTGGGCAGTAAAAACTAAGAAAAAGCAAAATCTAAGAGGAAAAATGTAAAAAATGGAAATTTCTTAATTTTTAGCAGGGTACGCAGGCAACCTGTTAAGACAGGTGCGGGCCCGCTCTGTGCACACAGCAACAGTGCGTACAAGTACGCACTATGCAATACTCAGAGGGTGCGTACTACTGGAAAAACCAAGAAAAACTAAATTCAATCTAACCCTAAGCTAACCCACCCAAATACAAAGTCACAGAGCCAAAAACCAGAAAATAAATGACTTTTCTCAGATCAAAGTTGCATACAAAGGAAAAAACTTTCACATCAATGGAGTCCCCAGTATGGTCGCCAATTTGTCAGGCGGAAAGAGTCGATAGTGCGGACACAACCAACCTCCCTAGGAGTCTAAGACTCTCTAGTGACAAACAAGACAAACAAGAGCAATCCTTCTCTAAACATGCCTTTACCATACAAGAAATCAAGTGTTTAGATCCTACCTGTAGTCCAGCGCTGTTGTAGTAGTCCAGCCTCGCCGATCCGGATGAGCTCCTCCTTCACTTTGAAACCTGCATTCACTAACAATCAAACGATTAAATAGCACTTGATAATCTCATAAAATAAAACATATTTAACATATAGACCAAGGAGTACATGAAACAACTCATAAATAACAAGTTATTGAGAAGAATGGACTCATTTGCATTAATAGGAAACAAAAGGAACAATTACAACCTGAGCCTTGGTGTTGTGCAAGTCCCTCCCAGGGTCCATCAAGAGTTCTCCTTTACTTTGACAAAGCTCACCCACTTCCAAATAGAACAAGCAAAGATGGCAATCTCTCCTCACAAGCTTCTAAATGGGAGTCCTAATTTCAGCAACATCTACCCTTAGAAATGTTTAGCTTCCAACCTCCCCTCCTTCTGGCCCAATGCCTGTATTTATAGTGCTCAAGAGGAAGTTAATCAGGTCCACCATCAATGGGATAATCCCCTCTTTGGATGGGATAGCTCCTCTCTTGATGGGATAAGTTCCTCTTTCATAGGGGTACATGAACCATCTGGAGGCGCTCAATACACGTCAAACAACCTTCTATAATGCTCTAGAAATGACCACAAGTAACTTTTTAAAGATGAAACTCGCGCCTTTTGACCTTTACAGGGGTACACACCTGTCCCTTTACACACAGAGCGTACAAGTACACAGTTTTTGTGAACATTAGGTGCGTATACGCAGGTAAGGCCGAGAGAATCTGCGTACCCAGAGATAAACACATTTACAAAGACTTTCTCTCTTTTTGGAGTTTGACATGGAAAGAAGAGGCATAATACTTGCCCAGGAGGATAGCATGACTGTTGATAGAGCCATACTAACTGTAAATAGCCATGGTGACATTTTTTAGTGTAACAAACATGCATGCAGAAACTAGCTACACATATGAACTTCTAAGGTCATGTGAGGGGGAAGTTGACCAACTAGAGAAGCGTCCTCTAGAGCATGTTGCCATGACTGAGTATCTTCCACATCCATCTCCACATCATAACACTCATACACTAACAATTGAGGTGATTTTTTTTTTCTTAAGACTTCAACATTTTCTTTTTCTAAGTTACATTTAGGCATTCTCATTAATTCGTAGACTAACTATAATTTGTCTTTCCCATTGTGTATACATGCTCACATATATAGGGGTGTCGATGTCTCATTTATGTGAACACATGAGGCAGATGGTGGGTATGAAGACATTGAGCCATAAACATGGGAGCACCAAACCCAGATTGATCAGACCCCCATCCCACCTCACTTCCATTTGCACTTGATTGAGTCACAAGTAGGGGACTATTTAAATGCATAATTCAAAAGCATTTATTTCTAGATTGTTTATTTTATACAAATAATGTTTTAATCAATTTTAATTTGAATGTGTTATATTGTAGTACCTGATTATGGATTCTCACTCTGCACAACAAAACACACATAAGAGTTCTCGAAGCGATACTTTCTAAAGTGGATAATAGATAGTTTGTATATTTTTAGGCCCATTTCAGAGGGCATATTCACATGTGATGTACAAACTTTCTATGTTTTCATACATGGATAGTTTATGGATGCATGAACATTATTTTAGTTTATGGATGTTTATTATTTCAATTTGTGGATATTCATGTGTATAATGTAATTTGTATATATTTTCATGTGGACAGTTTGTTGTCATACATAGATAACAAGATAACAATTTTGATTTCTCAAGAAATAAACTAAGAAAATAAGTACAACTAAAATACACAAATAGGATTAAAATACATTTTAAATTCAATTTTAAACAATGTCTTCGACTAGTAATGTTCAACTAATAACCTGTTTTATTAAATTTTATTTATTTTCAGGTCATCTATAGCAGCTTAGTCATAACACATGATATAAGTCATATGTATTGAAATTTAATATACCAAAAAAAATTGATTCAACATGATTTTAGATGATTTTATATAATTTTATGAGCTTTCCTAAATTGAGTTGGCTATCAATTATTTCAATCAATTCCTTAACTTAAGACATTCAACTAAGAACATTCAAGAAGTAAAATTTTCCAAAATAACAAATTTGAATTCTAGTTTCATAGACTAAGGAAATAAGTACAATCTTACTATGATGTAAGTCACTCTCATACTTAAAATGAACTAAAATATATGATGTACATCAATTTAATATTGAATTTGTAGAAAGTGTCTCTTAGTGCACAATCAATATATGTAAAATTTCAATGATTTTAATTTAGATGTCAAGATGTAAGATACTAATAAGTTTTATTCGATTTTATTTCTTTTGAGGTTATCTAAAAGAGCTTAGTATATATATATTATTGCACTTCTTACATTCCAATATGAAGCATGTGTGTAACTCTTTCCATGTTTTATATCAAACTAACACATGACATATTTATTATTAATGACATAAAAATATTTCAATGTTGTTCATAACCTAGACTATTGAATTTACATTTTAAGTAAAATAATATATCAACTTGGTTGTTACATAGTGAAATGTATTTTCTAGATACAAAATACGTATGACATGTATATATATCTATAAAATTTCTTGCATGCTCAACATGAATACTATACACATGAAATTTAAAAAAATTAAGATGAATTTTTTTAATTAAATCTAAATCTAAATCCCTATTGATTCTAAAGAACCTCCTTGAAATTCTATGTTCTTTAGAAACTTAAGCACGTCAAGGAAACTAAATCTTATATAACATATATGCACACCATTATGAATCGATTGTACATAAGAGGGAAACATTTTTATATTCAAAATTACAAAATTATAAGAGCATTCAACTCTCACATTTATAGATTACAAAAATCATACATTTGAGATATATTATACTAGATTAGATTACACTTGAGTTTTATTGACTCAACTTCAAGGCTTGCTATTTGCATCATCTACTCATCTTGCTAGTGGCTCATAGGAATGCAAGTCTCCATAATAAGTTCATGGTCTGATTTTGTCATCTTCCATCTCCTTGGTTCACCATTTTTTTTTTTTTTTCTATGAGATTGATTCGATATTATATGGTTATATGATTGTATTCACAAGATATATTTTTAGGTATAAAATCTCTATAAATGATGTGATCAGTCTTCTTTTTAACATTTTCAAAAGAATGGCGCATCATAACTATATCACCAATTTGGTATGTGAATTGTCCATCTTCATATGGTTTCACAAACCTACTTTTCACCTGTGCGTATCACATTAAATAGTAGGCCACATTCTGTTCATTTCCTATAGGGTTCCTATGGGGGAGGTGACAACAAAAACATTTCTTACAAAAGAAATAAAAAATATGTATTAGTTAAATATGTTCAATATTTAAATTTATAGATGAAATTGTTAATGATATATGGGCCACATACCTTCCCATATGGGATTAGAGACTCGATCATGATCAAGCGAAATGATGGCCTCTTCATCATGCATCTCTTGCCAGGTTGGAATTGAATGAAGTCCCTTTGGATTAATAGGGACATATTTTTATCCTTTCATTTACCCATATTTTTCATAGTGATGAAGTCTACATCCATTGACACTAACGGAAAACTCACAAAAACATGTGATTTTTCTTGTCTCGATTGAAAATATTTCTCCCATGTCCTTGCTTTGCACTAAGTGTCATTCGCTTATTCCTTCTGCAATATTACAATACAAAGGAATGAATCTATTCATATCGAAAAATTCAATATTCCAAAAGAACCTGCGCACAAGAATTATAGATTTGTGAGCTTTATGTACTAAATGGGATCTGCACTAGTTAAGCACTTCTAGGAATAAGTTGAGTTGATCTACATCATGACTTATTTGGCACCTCCTAAGTTTTCACTTCACACAAGAACCAACACCATCATGGTCACACTTTCCATGTCATGTTTTAAAGTACCTGCAAGTATGTTGAATTTTTTTCTTCTTTTGTAGTTGGCTCAAGTAATAAAAAGTGTGCACTCAAGTGAAATTCCATGCACAACCATTTGAACACATCCAATGCTTCCTGAATGATATGATTTTTTTTGAATGATTTATAAATCCAATTAAAGCAATGTTGCAAGAAAAGTGTCTCATGCTCACGATCATCACTGATGTAGAAGTGATATTCCTTAATCACATCACATGACTTGTTAGTGTTATTCGTACCACCAATGTTTAATTTTGCATGTATGTACAAAAAATATTTTAATATGGACACTTGGTATAAGAGATACTACTCACTCTGTGTATCTTTCCAAGGAGTAAATGTGTAATTCTCAGCAAATTCCACCACTAATAAGATTGTTCATTGCTTAATTACTTTGCGAGAATGTTGAAATTTAGATGCTTGTCAATTAAACCTTTGCAAATGTTTGATGTATTTATAGATATTATTTTGAAACATCCCCATGAATTAAGAAATATGAATCTCATCCTCAACATAGTTGATCTGCGTAGGCTCTAGAGTTGAAGAATATGGTTGATTTCCCATGCCATACTGATAATGATTCCATGTGTGACCGCCCATATTGGTTTGGATCAATAAGAAAGTTCCTATGGAAAATTCCAAATCACCACATTCAGTGCATCTCCTCCCACATATACATATTTTCTTGTAATACGACTCTTTTAGCTCTCTTCTGCACAATATGATGAAACAAAATCACGCATTGTAGGAGGAGGAGGGTTGTCATGACAATTTTTCTTATAAAAATCTAGGAAAGTGCCATAATGAAGCTGAAATTCAACATGATATCAGAAAAAACAAGTGTCACCGATTGTATTTGGCCTAATAAACCATGGCTTCAATTTCTAAAACATCCTCATGGATATCTTCACATTAATTTCTTTCCTAAAATTCCTCAAACAATGCAACTTTTGTCATTTCTAAGATGTGCTTGTTATGTTCCACATACTCACCTTTAGCTATGCAATGTCGTATTACATGCTTTCTATCTGGAATAACATGGGAATGACTCTCCCAAAATTCTACCACAAATGCTATAATTCCCTCTATAAGTCTGTGTTGGTAGGATTTCATCATGATAAGATCCCAACAAGTAGATTCATCATTTTCATTCACTCAAACCATGAATTTGGTATGCCTGTTCAAGGTTTTTCTCGAGACATGGAGCAATTTTGACATTGTTGCTAACTTTTGTCATCTTGATTCACTTGGTGAAACAATAACAATTGTAATTCCCCTGTGCATAGCTCAAACATCGAGTTTCATTGTTTTTCCAAAAGTAGTGAATTCCTTTGATATATTTTTAGTGACAGTCATATGTGTATTCTTGCTTTTAACATCTTGGACACCCAAAATATTTGTGGCATGCTTTAGTTTCTTATGGTTGATTAACCTATGTAGTATATGAGCTTGTGCAACAACTGAATATTTCTCGAAATGTTGTTGAATGATGTTATTAACATGGTCTCTAATAGTGTGAGCAGGGATAGGCTCCCTAAGGTCCTCTATTATGCTTACATCTAAATTTTCTGCAAACGGTCCACCCCTCTCCAAACTACTGCAATTCCTTGTTATCATGTCAAATTGAGAGGAAATGATTTGTTCTTCCATTGTTTGATCACCTTGTTAGGGAAACTATTATTTTTCCATTGGTTTATTAGCTTGACATGGCACATGTTGTTCCCCTATTGACAATTAATCAACATGATAGGGCACATGTTCCTCTAGTGGCTGAACAAGTCCATAGGGAATATATTGATCATCATCTAGTTGATCAACTTGATGGGACACATCTTCTCCTTCATGTGGTTTCTCAGTTTCCATCCCTACATAGTGGAATACAAAATATACTTGTAAGTCAAGTGAATCATCATCATAAAACAAGTGAATAGTAAATCTACAAATGTTTATCTAAGGAATCACCATAGGTGGAAGGCCATGATATGATTTGATAGTAAGGAACTAGGTAGTGGAAATTGTCAATTTACCAACGTTTATAAGTTGAAACATGAAAAGAAAAGGGTTTCGAACTCATGGAGATGGGTTGAAGAAGAGCACATCAATAAAGGTATTGGTCCCTGCATAAACAAAAAGGGTGATTCATAATATCATGAAAGGTAAAAGCATTTCTCCTCACTCAATAAAAATCAATTGGGAAACCCTAGGGTTCTAGTCACAAACCGTAGGGAAAAAATAAATAAATAAAAGGTTGACAATTAGAAACTAGGTAGTATAAGTTGGCATGGATGGAGGGTTATAAGTTGAAACATGGAAATAAATGGGTTTTGAGATTAGGCAAAGGTGGGTCAAAGACGATTGCACTAGTAAGGGTATCGGCCCCTATGTCAACGACTAGGGTGATGTAGAATATGATGAAATATAAAATAATTCATCCTTAATCAATAAAAAATTATTTTGAAACCCAAAGGTTCTACTAACAAACCCTATGGAAAATCTAAATGAAAAACAAGTTGATAGTTGGAAACTAGGAAGTATAAGTTAACATGGAACAATGGTTATAAGTTAAAACATGAAAAGAAAAGTGTTACAAGCTCAAGGAAAGATGGGTCGAAGAAGAGAGCACTAGTAAAGGTTTTGGTCCCCGTGTCAACAAAAAGGCTGATGCAGAATATCACGAAAGATAAAATCATTCATCCTTAATTAGTAAAAATGAATTTGGAAAGCCTAAGGTTCTATTCACAAACCCAAGGGAAAAGTTAAATGAAAAAAAGTTCATAGTTGGCAACTAGGTAGCAAAAGTTGACATGGTCCAAGGGTTATAAGTTGAAACATGAAAAGAAAAGGGTTTTGAGCTCAGGGAAAGATGGGTCAAAGAAGAGAGCAGTTCAGTAAAAGTATCGTTCCATGTGTCAACAAAGTGTGTGATTCATAATATGATGAATGGTAAAAGCTTCAACATATATGAAAGTAAAATAATTTTTAAGATAATGTGAATTGTATGTAGGAAGCACCTAAAGATGATAAAATCCCTATGAAACATGTAACTAATGACAATAATTCTATTATGAGAAATAAATTAGTTCAAAAGAAAGGAAATAAATCAACAACACCTAAGACTGTTGCATTTGTAAGCACAGATAAAAACATACATTTTCTTTAGGAAATCCAAATGAATAACACACATAATAAAAAGAGGAAAATAAATGGTTAATTTTCCCTTTAATTCGGATGTGTAAAAAAAAAACAAAAAAGGTTTATCTCAGGTTTTGTGTGTGAGAAAAATTCGTAAAATGACCTAACACCCTACCACTCAAGTAGTGATTAGGCCTTGAGAATATTTTATAATATGGTATTGGGGCCATGTCATAAATGACACTGGCATTGCTTCTAGCAGCCAAAAATCCAACAAAGGTACAGAGAGGCTTCCCGCACCTTAACCTATAGGGAAATATGCCCAAATATTTGGCCACTAAGTTACCTGTGTCTAGTGGGAATGGATGAATCTGAGCTTTTGGTTGTCATTTTTGGACCCATAACCCCTACGACATGTCGGGAGACAACATGAAGTTTTGTGATGATCCATCACTTAGGCCTTATCCCATTCACGTGTTTCTCTCCGTGTACGAGATTTATCACTAGATGATGTAGGATTTTAAGCTCCCTCAAAGGAAAATTTTTATGTTTCAATATGAAAAATAATCACGACGGCTTATTTGTTGCCTATCACTGTTGTCCTAGTCTAAACTATAAGCTATCTTGTGGCCGCTGTGGGGAATTTATTGTGTTCAAGTAATGATTGTTTTTCGAAAGGTCTTCCTTCACATAGGGTGTGCAACAAAATATAATCTCAAATAAATTAGGTCCATAAAGAGGATAACCTTATACAAGTTTTAAGTGAGCTTATCATGTGGGGTGAATGTTTGTGCAAGTGAAATTGTGAGCATAAAATGTGTGAACTGATGTGGATATGTAGTGGTCCTTTACAATTCCCTTAATTAAACTATGTGATGTTTGTTCTCTGTAAGAAAAGAAATGATGTGTGGATAGTGGGCCAATTACTTATTTCCTAATTATACTATGTGAGCATATGTTTCTATACAATATTTCAAAGTAAAATATAAGCAATTATTGTACTTGTAATGGTTAGTAAACCAAATTAATTAGTAGTATTTGTGTGTGCAAGGTGAATCTAGTGCACATAGAAAGTGTTTGAATTGCAAGTATGTGGATATGTTATTCATGATCCTTTAATACAATTCCCCTAATTAGACAATGTGATGTTTATTCATTGCAAGAAAAGAAATGATGTGTGGATGATGGGCCACTTACTTCTTTCCTAATTATACTACGCGAGCATATGTTTGTCTGCAAAATTCTAAAGTAAAATATAAGCATCAATTACTCTACTTGTAATTGTTAGTATAACAAATTGGTTAATAGTGATGGTGTGTGCAAGGTGAATCTAATGCACATACGAAGTGTTTAAATTGAAATCATGTGTGAAATCTATGTTATATTATTATAATGTGCAGTTAAATATATTTCTATAAATGGTTAATAAAATACAATATTGCCAATTTTAAAAAAAATCAATTTGATAGATCATAAGAATATTGTCTCCATTTATAAAGTGAAGCATTTCAGGGCATTTTTTAAATTTACTTATTCTTAGCAACAATTTTTTATTTCTTCAAAAGACTATATAAATCCCAAACTAAAAGTGATCCCTATTGTAACAAGGAGTGTATTATATTTTTGTTCATATATATCTTATACCAATCATTTCAATCACTTAAATCCAATTTCGATTATTTAAGTCTACTCATTTGTATAATAATTTGCAAGGTTGTTGAACTAACGTAATGCCTCTAGTAACTTTCATTACAAATTTAACTTTTTCGTTGAAAAAATAATGGAAATCAAATAAATCAATAAATAAGTAGAGACAAATTACATGTGATGAAATAATATTTTATTTATATTTCAAAAATAAAATTAAATGAGGAATTATGTTAAAATATTTGTAGAATCTATAATGAAGTGACTCGAAAACTCTATGACTTAAGTTGAATTCCTTGAATAATTTAAGACTATGCATCATGATTGGTCATTTAGAATGTAACCATTCATGTGTTATGTTTAAAACTACATATGATCACATAATTTAAGTACAAGGAAAATGTATTATGTTAACAATGAAAAAATATATATCAAATAAATATATATTTTGGAATAATGTGACAAAGCACTTGGGGAACTTGGAAATTCCTTTTCTAATTAGAGGACAATAGAAAAAATTATGTACTTTCAAAGAAGATGTGATATAACAAAAAGAAAACAACCCCAAAGGAAGGGGAGTTTCACTTTTTTTTTATTACTTTCTAAAAGGTGAGGGGCTCAAGAGAGATGCAATCAAACCACTGAGGAATCGTTGGAGAAATTTTTGGAAGGTTAATGTCAAGAGATAAATTCCATTGAACCGATATAACACTCATTATTTTTATGCCACCTTTTGAGAAAAATACAATGATTGTATAGCCGCCAGTGGGAGATAAATATTGGTGTAGTCCCCTACTAATGTAGAGAGGCGTTTTGGGTTGAACCTATGAACTTGGGACCTGAGAAGGTGTTGCTTTCTAACTGGAAAAGGAATTTGGCTGGACGAAAATTGGATCTTCATCCAATTTATAGTTAGGAGGTCCAAGGGGATTAAGCTGTGTTTTTATAAACTCAGGTAATAGAAAGAATTTACATTGAATTTGAAGTTTTCCTTAAAAAGAAAAGAAAAAAATGCAGGATTTGTACAGATTTAGGTTTTCTTGAATATGTTCTTAATTTCTTATGTAGGAATTGCTAGCTAAAGGAGGAAGGTGTCAATAAAAGAAACAAAGAGAAACATTGAGTTAGAATAACTTGTGTATAAATAGCTAAGGAGAAACAATGTGCTACCTACACTACTACAAAATGGCAAATTATTTACTAAGAAAATGACTAAAATTTGCATATAAATGACCATATTTCAGTCGGCGACCAGTAGTTGCTAATTTATAGTATCTTATAATGGAACCAACTTTTAGTCATTTCTAGTTTAGTCATTAATTGGTTGTCTCAATTTTATCTTGTATTAGTATATTTAGTCATAAATTTAGTCATTAATTTAGTCATTGATTTAGTCATTAATTGCTACAATTAATGACCAAATATACAACAAAATATATTACTATACGATCACCCGAGAAAAAAAATTAATGACCAAAGAAATATGACCAAAATGTTAGTCATGCTAAAAGATACTGTAAATTAGCTACTAATAGTCATACATATGCAAATTTTAGTCCTCATTTGAGCCAATTAATGACCAGATAAATATGAGTAAATTTTGGTCATGTTATAAGATACTGTAAATTAGCTACTAATAGTCGTATATATGAAAAATTTAGTCGTCTTTTTTAATCACAAATTTATCATTTATAGTAGTTATTTATCATTTTTTTGGTAGCTTCATATTCATTATATAAATGACTAATTTATTAGTTTATATTCATTTCATTTACTTTCCTTAATAATCATTATAAATGATTAATTTAGTCGTATATTCATTTATTTATTTTTCTACGTAAAGACTGAGCTAATATATTAAGAAAAAGAAAATATTTACAGAGAGAGGAACAGGCCTCTGAGGATGAATAACTTCACCCTCCATCTGAAAAGCAGTACAGGTGCACAAGGCTACCTGATTTACAAAGATAGATGCAATAGAAATGAGCATGGACAAAACAGCAGCATTTAGTCCTCTGACTTACAAGAGAAATTCCTCCAAAAAGAACAACAGCAGCATAATCGTAGAACCAAAGAGCCTTTGCATGCCTCTCGCACCTTGCTGCTGAATTCATTGTGGCATTAGAGGGTAGGATGACAGGGGATTCCAGAGATCTGGAATCACTGCGAAATCTGGGCATACCGCTACCCTTAAAGCAAAAACTGGGCATCTCGGAAAGAAAGAGACCCCTCCAAAACTCCAAAACCAAATCACTGTGCAGCAACAAAAACAGCAAATTTAGCCTTCGAAGGCTCACCTTATGCTTTGTTGTCAAATTCTGGTGTATTTTCATCTTCGTTCACTGGCTGACGGGAACCTGGTGGGAATGCTGGCGGTTGAAGCGGCCCCAGAACACGAGCATGCTCCTCAGGGTTGACTACGCCTGGAGGAGGATTATCATTACCAATTTCCGCCCTCTCTTGAGTAATGCCAGTCTGAGCCAGCTCCCCAGCATCTTCCTCCTGGCTATCTGAATCTTCATCATCTTCCTCAGTCGCAATAACAATGATTAGCAAAGACACCTTCGATCTCTTTTTCCGGCATCTGAAAGTGAAACTAGAGGTATGCATTTGACTATCTTGCTCGTCTGATTCCTCTGACTGAGAAGACGGAGGCGCAGCCATAACCAATGGTGGAATTTCCCTTGCCTGGACCTCCTCCCTTCTGCTAATACCCCAGACACCGCCTCTGCGCGGGACTCCACGCTGTCTCGGCGCCATGAACCTTGAAACGTGAGGGCGATTGACGATGTGAAACCGAATTTCCCCACACAGAACTTGAGCTCCCCGAACCACACTATTTGAAAGCTGAACCCGGTTATGAGTTCTTGGCTTAGAGCGATAGAGCGCCCCCTGAGCAGAGGTGTGGCCTCTGCCTCCACTCACAACTCCAGAAATCACACCCTCTCCTCTTTGCTCAGAGCAGAGCATGAAAATACCACAGACATTCTCATTCTGGCACAGATGCGCATTTATGTAGTTCCCTATGCTGAACTCTCTGGAGGCCTCCATTACGAAACCCAACAACCTTCCGTACAGAACCGTTAAGTTCACTCGCTTGAAGCCATCTCCTCTCTGCATAATCTTCACCTCGGCCTTTAATGGCATTAAAGTATGGCAGAGCCACCTGGTGTGGCTGTCCTGCCAGGTTTCAAAGTCATGCCAGCTGCCCATTGCTGGTAAACATATTGCCACCCGCATCCGGGTAGTCGTATATTCATTTTATGTGTGTTCATCATTAATCAATATAACCTACTAAATTAGTAGTTTTAGATTGATTTTATGTGTTCATTATTAATCAACAAATTAATTAGTATGATTTTGCAATTAAATTTTAAAAATGTCATACAATGTGCATGTTCATATAATATGAAAACACAAAGTTGCATATGTTAATTACAATACTAAACAATATCAAGTGCAACTATAAATAATTTCAACAACATCAATTATATTATATGAAATTCTAAAGTGTTACAACATGAGTTTCCAACTTAATATTTTTTGGACTACAATTTACACATGAAATGATGTTTCATCACTTCAAAACATTATCATTGTGTTTCCAAGGCATTGTCGGTGAATTCACCAACTCTGAATACTTGACCATCAGTCTCCATGTCTGTGTCTTATGTGGGATATTTACTCTAAGGGTATCACTAGACTGACTCTCTTACCTCTACCTGTTTTCATTTGTCGCTCCATTGTTATTGCTCTCAACCTCTTTCTTCAATTCCTGCTTCTTACCATCAATATTGAGTTCCTTTTATGAAAACAATAGAATATGCAATGCAGTGTAAGATGTTAAATACAATGAACACTAGAATATAAACTAAAGTAGATTATAAAGAGTTTGTATGACATATACTTCAACATCAACAATGTCAAAGCCCTTTTTCCCAATACAAGCAAGAAACTTGAACAAGTTTGCCTCAGTTGGGTGATAGTGGCCACTTTAATGTTGCTAGATGACCTGTATAAACAAAGAAAATAAAATGTCACCATATAAAATAACACCTTAGTAACTTAGTATTAAACCTTCAAGGAATGCATAGGCACAATCATACCTGCTAAGTTACATGCTAGAAAGCTTAAGTTGTAGATAACTTGTGAAAACAAATAATTTGAGGTGTGATGTTTAATTCTTGTCATTTTATTCACAACAAAATTTCATTTTCTAATGCATGGACTTGGTCAAGTATATAAAGAACATGTGCTCAAATAACAACATGAAAGTAAACTTTTTTATAGTCATGAATTTTTTTAAACACAAAATAGCTATAAGGATTCCAATCAATATCATGTAATACTAATCTCATCTTCAAGATTTGGTTGTTTAAATGGACATGATACAAAGTATTTTCTATTTCATAGTTAAAGGAAAAAACAGAATCAAAATAAACTTTCAAAATACAATCAAACAATAAAGAGAGGATATTATAGAAAGGAGATTGCAATTATAAAAAACATGTTTACTAGTCCACTGATGTCTTGTCTGGCATTCCTAAAACATTTGCTTTCCTAAAATAACCATGAGGTGAAATAATAACAACATTAAAAACCATAGAAATCCATACTAGAAACATTTCCAAATTCAATGGCTCAAGTACTTGAAGGATCTCTAACAACAAATGAATCATATCCAAGACATGATCTACATTGTCTCCCCATCCTTTTTCCAATCATATTTCCTGTAACTTGCCCATAACAAAGTTAAGTAACAACCAAACGAAGGCATTAACGTTTGTTTTATCTTTTATATCTATAAAAATTGAATTTTATTTGTTTCGAGAACATATTAATGCATATTTAAAGTCTTCCTGATATATATGAGAAGGTATCAATCAAACATGACATCAAAAAAATCGACCTTAATGAGGTCCTCAAACAATTTCTACAATATCAATATTTTTATTGCTATGATATCTTAGGTAGAAAAAAGAGCATATTTGCAAAAGAAAAATCTATATATTGCTTATGTTCAAACCCTATATATGGTGTATTCTTATAAAACTTTTTAAGATGTTCCTCCTCCTTTACAAAAGTGAACTGTAGCTTGGTTAAACTCTATATCATTTCATTCGGCATCAATTTCTGCAAGATAAATATCACACATTATTCTTTCCTATTTGTCAACACGCTACATATGATAAATTGAAAGTCACATAAAACCAAGAACAAACCCTTTTCTAACTAAAACAAACAAACAAACAATGCCTATAATAAAACTTCATTCTAATATGAGTAGATGAAAAGGGAGTGGAACATTTTTGCTGCCTGACTTTGCTTGTTTTTGTTCTGAAAGTGTTTGAGCTTCAAAAACCAACAAATGTGAAAAAAATTATGTTGACCTTTTGTAAAATTCTTCAAAATTATGTGAATGATGCCATTTTCAGATGTGGTAAATATCATAATAAGAATTGGCCACATTGGATGCAGAGATTAAATATAGAAACTTGTGGACATGGCATGTATTCTAATAATTTCATTACAATGACTACTATGGGCCTCCACAGGTTACAGGTCCTCAGTATGTTAGTCTTGATGATGAATGAGATATGGAAACGATAAGTATGGGTGGTCCTAGTTTGTATAGTGGATATATTTTGTCATCTTAATGAACCTAGGTTCTGACATGGTAAACCTGGATCTGGTCCTCACCTAGTTTCATTCCATCATACTTTTTCAAGACTCAAGAGGACATAATGGTCCTTCAACTTATAATAGGGTTTATTTTGAGGCTATAGATAAAAATTATCCAAATCAAATGGATTTTTTGGCTCCAAGGGATATGGATCATTTAAATGATAACAATCATATGTTTTTTTTTCCCAAGATTCAAATGTAGGGATACATTTTGCAGATTTTACTTGTCCACTAGGGATTTGTATAACATTCCTAAAGCATTTTCTTGCCCAAAATAGCAATGAAGTGAAAAAATCACAACATTAAAAACCATAGGAACCCCTACTAGAAACATTTCCAAAGTCTATGGCTCAAATGCCTCAACTCCTCTTGTATTGGCAAACCATATAATGTAAAAAGTGAACTGCCATAAGCTATTTGTCTAGCAAATCCTTCATAGTTGAATTTGGAGGTAGTTCTTGCACAGTTCGGAATTAAGAGGAAGAATATCCAGATACTAGAGAAGAAGGAAACAAATTGGATCAAAGATCTATTTCCAAGAGGGATGGCACATCTAAAATGTATCGTTGAGAAACCCAAATCAGTGGAGATGTCGCAAGTTTGAATGGATGAGGATGAATCCCAAAAATGACAGATCTTAGGAAAAATACTCTTTCTCAAGAGACTCAAAGGGAAACCCACTGGCCGGTGTGGGGGTAAATGTGCTTGATCCTTGGGGGGCAATAGAAACAATTGTGGGTGGGTTCTAGTGAGGCATCAAATAATTGATCAATTGGTCATCATAGGATATTATTCTCTTATTATGAGATACGTGCCAAATTTATCTAGTCTAGTGGTTCTTAATCATGCAAGAATAATCTCAAGAATCAAATGATAAGAAAAAAAGGTTTTGATTTCATTGATTACTACCATGTGCAAAGAGGACTAAACTAGAAGGTAGATCACTCAACAAATGCAACATCTTTCCTACAAGCCATAAAACTAGTTATAAATCGAAGGAACATCGCTCCTCATTGTCCTTATAGCATGAGCTCTAATTATGATTTATTCATAGTTTTATGTGCAAGATAGAAAATCAATATCACAGTTCATATGTCAAGACAAGAAGAGGCCTGCAAGCTTGTGGCAAGGAGGGGCATCAATATTCCTGTATACAAAAGGGTGTGACCATCAAATACTAGTGATGATTGTTTTTAACATGCCAGTTAGCTCCATAACAACAAATGTAGATGGAATTGACCTATTGAATGGGTTTTTGTATTTTCATTTGTAAACATTCTGCAACTCTTCCTACTGGATAGTATATGGAAGGAAGTATGTCAGATCCTTTTCCTTCCTTCTCTAGGGATTAGTGTGAGACATCACGAAAGTATATTCACAGGGCAATGACCACTCTATATTTTAATGGATGGAAGATAAATCATAAGTAATAAGGAAACTCATCGAGATCCACTCCTCCAACTTTAGAATGCCAAGCCAATTGATCTTACAAGAGGAGACTCAGTGCTCAGTACACCAAGATGTTAGAAATAGTAAACTTACAACAAAAATCAAAATTCTCAGCTACAGACAGATTGTGCAAGGACTTATTGTTCAATTCAACCATGAAGAAATATCTGCTATGGGATTTTTATGACAAAATCTTTTGCCTTAGTGCAAAGCATTTCACAGTTTAATTTCCATGAACTTCGGTCTAGGTTAGAGTCTTAAAATCACTGATGCTACAAAACCAATAATCTAAACCATAAACTACTTTGCACAATGGAAATATAAAGCAGGAAATCACATATGCATAGAACATAGATAACTTTTTAATTTTTCGATGCCAACTTTGTTATATTAACAACATATAATACAACAGTTTAGGGCTCTCGTACCAGGGATAATGGACCTCATACATCCACTAGTAAAAAACAAGATACTATCGCCATATGGTTGTCACATTTTCCCTTAGCTCCTCTCGGTCGTACCCTGTACCTACCTGGTCCTTTGGCTCCCAATCTACATCTCCTGCCTCTCTCAATGCTCCAAGTCCATCTGACCATTGAACCTCGACTATCCAATCTTCTCTCTAGCTGTGCCTTCGTCCATCAAGGCCACAAAACTTTGAGATTCCTGTCGAGTTGTTCACAACTCCACTTGTGAACAAATCTCAGCTGCCCATTGTTGCTCGTCAGCTACTGAGCGACTTAAACCCACTATGGTCTTCCTGCATTGCATAGATGAAGACCAACATAGGGCATGGAGGGATACCACCTATCACTGCAAGATGTCCATCTCCCACAATGAACACATGATAGGAGCACATCCCATCATCTGCTGTAGAAGTCCTTCTCCACACACAAGTCTCGGGCTCCACAACTTCTCCTCTGGTTTGTCAATCCTTGAGCTCTACAACTATCTCTCTCACAACTACCTTTTTTCATCAAGGTGTTTCTCACCGAGGTATAACCTTGACACTATCACATTGTCCTCCGATGGAACATAAGTGTCCAATCTTTTCCACACTTGGTCTTCTCTCCGCTGCCCTCCAATAGTCCACGAGAGACGAAGTCCATGTTGTAGCATCTGCTCCTAGTTAGGGAATCCCCACACTTGGGAGACCCTTACACATGTCTTCCCCTAGAATCCACCAATCTGCCATGTGTCATCAATTAGCACACCATTAATCCATCGTACATGAGTTGATCTGCAACATACCTTGTTGTTGTCCTCTTGCCTCTTGATCTAATGTGATTGTTGTCACCTTGGATGCTTGGTAGGACACCCAATAGTCCATGTGGGATCCACCAAAAAACTCCTGAGGGCTTCTAAAATAGGCACATCACATAGATCCTTGCAAGAGTCAACCCTTGAACCAATATGCCTCTTAGCACCTTGTTGTTCACCATGTTGCGCTATGTATGTGGGATCTATCACTAGGGAATATGATCAATAGATCTACCCCCTCTCCTTGGCTCCCACAGTTACCTTACCCTGATCCAAATCTGGTCAACACCTTTGACTGACAAAGCTCCTCAAAAAAATATTGTCCCTTGTTTGTACTTGCTGTCTACTACAATTCTAGTTAGGGCATACCATGCAGCCCTTCATCCTCCACACAGTTAGCAAGATAATCCCTCAAGGGTTGTGGCTTGCCTTGGAGAGGCACATCCCATGCCACACTATCCATTTAGGCTTTTTTCTCCTTAACTTTTCCCTAAAGACACCTCCAGCTACTTGCTAAGAACTACGGCCTAACACAACAGCTTGATGTACTTGCAGCCCTCCTACCCAGCAAAATCAGCCCTTGAAAAGACCTTAGAACACACCCAAGATATCCCTAAAACAACCTTGTTGTCACCTACAACAAATGGTCCCCACACAGAACTCCATGTTGCTCCTTAGGCTCCTCTACACTGTCCTTTTGGGCCCTTGCTAGCTGTGGCTTAACCTCCTCTAATTTCAGGGCTCTTCTTGAGATTTATTTTCCACAATGGATGCTCCAAATGAGACCTCACATATCGTATATATAGACTTTCAAGGCCTACACAAAAAAACTTGAACAAACATTTCTAATTGTGATTTACTTCAAGTCGACCTACTTGAAAAATCCATAATTGCCATGTCAACTTCAAAATTCATTTTCTCCAAAATGACAACTCAGATTCAGATGATTTTCAATGCATTGGAATTTTCTTTTCGAGCACTATCATACTCATCAATCACATTCCATGAAATCATCATGGTTTTGTACTAAAACATGATGGGTGAAAAAACCCCCAAGCTTGGTCCTCAAGCCCACGAGACCATTTGTGTCACTTTGACCTCCAACCCTCGAATGTTAGGGCTTGGAGTACCTCCAAAGCTACACAAAAATAAACATTTATGAGGGGCTAAGAAAATGTAACATGCGAATATTACCACTATCACATGAGTAACCAGTTCTTCTTTTTAGTGAAATATAAATCCAACACAAGGGAGGATTCCCTTGTAGCCTCAAGGAATCCTTAGGCAAGACAAAGTCAAATCTAGGACCTTCTATACTAACTACTTATTACTACAACTTAGACCTAACATTCAAGGTAAGAAATAAAATGTTTTTTGAGGGCATTTTGAAGATTTTAACATATAGACATTTTAAGACTAGTTTGGGATGTTTATGAAGTTAGCATAAGTGAAAGCGTAAACCACAAATGCTACAAATGAAGAAAAAGTTATGGTTGTTGTGAAAATTGCAATTAAGATAGTATATTTCATAACACAATTTATTACAAAAGCAAATAGATTAGCCCTTGAACTTGAATCCTAATGAAAACTAGGGCTGGAAAGAAAAAATATACTATATTTTAATTAACATACAAATTATGAAATTAAAAGGGCATATAAATGCCCTAAAATGGAAATTGTCCAGCACTGCAAAGGCTGTAAAATAAATAAGCAATACAAGATATGATGAAGGACTCTATTCTCAACCATACAAATTCTCAAGTATCATAGCAGTATTAAATAATTCAGAGAATATTATGGGTCAATTATTAGAGATGCTGTAAGTTCTTTTCAACTCAAATCAAGTTAGCAAAAATTACATGCATGAAGAGATAGATCTCCGACTTGGTTTTGGATATTGTGGTTTGCCTTGTTTAAGATGAATTGTTAAGGGCAGCAACATGGCTTCATGAAGCAACATAATACCAATACTACTTGAACTAGATGATGGACAATGAAGGTCCACTTAGCGGGAAAACGTAGGACATGAATGAATTTAGTTGGGATAATAAGTATGCACGGGCATAGGTGCTTGCATCTAAAGCCATAATGCAATGCCAATAAATAAACCAATTTTCTAATGGTCGTTTATCTAGTTATAAGTAGTATTTTCCATAATATTACATTGCAGGCTTCATACCAATGGCCAGATTGGGCTGCTCATCAACTCAATTAGTTTGGATCGAAAGTGAATGGACAATTAGCATTGTCTCTAGTCTTTGTCATCATATCCATCATGAGAGAAACCAACATCTTCATCACGGGCTTCCTAAATTTCAGAAATGGACTTGTCGAGAAATAATTAGAAGATTTTCAAGGAAGTTTTGAAAGTATTCATTTAGCAACAATGTTTACCTGAATTTGGAGAAATTATCATCAATTAATGAGGAATCAACATTGAAGTTCATTCCACCTTTGCAGAAATAGAAGAATAGCTACTAATATTGGTACATCTTCATGGAACTAACAAAGTCGTGGAAGTTTTGAGATATTTCAATTACTTAAAAGTGAAGAGGAAAGGAATATCCATGTACTAAAATCCCAACCAATGAAAAAACCCTCATTTTGTAGATTTGTTAGTGGTCAACTATGTAGGGTTAGTTTCAAACCTATGACCTTTTCATGGCCCATTCAAAGTTGTTTGAGATAGGAGGCACAAGAGTATAGTCGTTCACACCACAAGGTTGAATATATTGTCAAATACTTCACATTCATTAATAAGAATGGGTAGAATTTTATTATTATTATTTATAATCGTGATAAAAATGGTAATACTCCTTTCATTTATTTTATTTCTCAAAAAAAAAAAACAAAATATATGCTTGGAAATGGAGTTTTTGAGGCCCTTGTTAAGGGAAACATAAGAGTTTGAGTCATCGCATGAATGTATGCATTCCTACACAGTGTGCCCCGCATGAAAAAGGTTGATATGGAGCCTATAACATGGATTTTGGTAGACCTTGGGAATTTGACATGCTAAGGGGCATTCATGGGGATGTTCAGACATATTGGGCACACATATAATGTGACGAGTCGAGACTAGGGCTTGGGTGCACACACCATGTAACAAATTGAAAAAAGGGTTTTGGATGCACATATCATATGGTGTATCAATATTAGTTTTAGGCCCACTCATTGTGTGACAAACCTATATAAGACTCATCAACACAAATTGTTTGGTAGGAAAAGGAATGGCCATAATCGAGTAACCAACATGTTCTTAGACAAATGGTTAGAACAACTATGGACTAGGTGGATGAGTGCACTTGATACACGATGAAGCAATTGATATATATAACGAGAAATGGGATAATATTAGGTGTATGAAGTTCCAACGGGGTCATATTGAGGTTGATTAGATAGGTTATGCCTATTGTCTAGTTTTTGTACAGAGCACATGATGTTGGTGGATGGTAGGATGACTTACATGACAAACCAAGTGGTATTGCAATGAAGCAAGTGACACATAGTTTGACATCAATTTGAAAAGATATTTATCTGTCGACATGATATATGTGGGAGGCTACACAGGACAACTCACTAAGTTGTCGACATGATGCGTGTTTCCTTTGAAATCAAAACCTCTTGGCAAAAAACTACTCATGGGAAGACAAGTTAGCATGATTGGTTGAAAAAAATGAGATATGACCCATATTAAGTGACTGAAGGAGCCTTCAACTTCAATGGAGATATTTTTGGTCCAACGATTCTCATAGGAAGTGTTTGAAGCATTGAAAACATTGGAGGGTGTTTTGCATAACGCTGAGGTTGAATAACCTTGGAAAAACAAGGATGTGCTATGGGTTTGCTTCATAGATGAAATGAATTGAAATGGATTGTTAAAAATTTGGAACAATCGATTAGTCTTTGGTGTTACAAATGGCTCTCATAGAGGTAGGTTGGTTTTGGTCAAATCCATTCTAGAAACTATCCTTATTTTTTAACACTCTTTCCTTGATCTCAAGGAGTGTGGTAGAAAAAATATCAGAAATTATTGTAACAATTTCCTATAGAAAGGGTGCTTAAACTATAAGAGGTATCATTGGGATGGCTAGGAAAAGATAACAAAACCTAAGGCTAGGGGAGATTGGGTATTAAAGGATATTTTACCTTTGGGTGTTCATTAATGGCTAAAAGACTTTGGAAAAAACTCTTGTGAAAAATTATATTGCTCTTGGTTCAATTATTGACTCAATCCACTAGGAGCTAAAATGATTTTAGGGAGTTTCTAATCATTGGAAATATTTTTCATTAGTGTTCTCTCTTGCAAAGAAACTTATAGCCTAGAGGGTTGGGAATGGTTCAAAATTATCTTGGGAAAAGATACTATTATGTGTTATAGTCAATACATACTTTTGTTAGATAACCTAATTTGTAACCTACATGAATCCATTTATTTCATGTTAAATCAAATCAACAAACTAATTTTTACAAGTTGATAGTCATAAGGGTGGCTCTTTGCTAAATATCATGCTTGATTGGGAATTTTATTCCTACTTTTCATACATTTATATGTGAGTTAGAAATGGATCGGTTTATATTAACACAAGACAACGATTCTTTAATCTAGAGTTTGAATGAAGTTGGAGGGGTTTTCATAATAGAGTTAGGATATAAATAATCTTTAAATTTAGAAGTAAATTCTAAGTGGAGTTGGCCCAATATTTAGAAGACAATTGCACCAGCTAAAAAAAAATATTGATGTGGCATACTCTTATGGGTAAAATCCTTACTTGCAGTTAATTTCTTAAAGTGGAAATAAGGCTTGGAATATGTCTCCTTTATAGATATAGAGAGGAAACTAGTAAGAACATATTTCTCCATTGTTTTTACTCCATTCAAGCCTTAGTAAAATCTGCGCTAAATTTTTTTTGTCTATTAGTTGTCTTTATCTAAAATCCATAGTTTTATTATAAATAATCTCAGCAAAAAAATGTTCATCTTCCTATGGAGAAATGGTAAAATAGTAAGAAATGTATTCACCTAGCCTGTTGGGACTCCCTCCCTAAACCAAAAGTCTTGGTGGGTGGGGTTTTAAAAATCTACATTGGTTTGGTAAATCTTTGGCCTTAATAATTATGTGGAGAGGCCTATTTGGTGTGGGACTTTGGGGGCAATTTTTGAAGGAAAAGCATCTAAAAACAATGTTGGTGATGGAAGTTCTTATAGGAGAAGCAAAAAAACTTGTCAAGATTGGATCCATTGTTAGGAAGGCCCTTATTGACTCTCTCCCATTCCTTTTTAATTGGATTTCTTGGAAAGTTGCGAATGGTAAGAAAGTGATAGTAGGAAAGGACCCTTTTATAGGTGGTTCTTGTGTCTTCAAATTATCTTCTGATATGATCCAATGCCTAAATAAAAAATGCCTCTTCTCCCTCCATAATGCTAAAGAATATTCTTTTCTCTATCTTCTAAGAACCACTAGTTGAGTCATGCTAAGTTGGGATTGGATGGTTCTTTGGTAGTGTTGTGGCCACAACCACCACCCTATTAAAACCTACCTTGATAGAAATTTTGAATGGGTCCCCTAAAAAAATGATCTTTCACCTCTCCGAATTATTTGTTTTGTCCCAGAGACTTTAACTCATTGCCAAGTCAAATCTTCAATGCCTAATGGTTAAGGCCCCCTTAATAAATCCCTATTGCACGATTCATCGATAACCCTCTCTAAGCCACTCATTCATACCCTCCATCAGGACCTTTCCTACCCTCAAAAACCTTCTATCGTGCCTTATTTCCACTAGGACTCTTTATAATGGAAATGCTTCACAAACATGCATAAATCACCCCTTTTCTGCCTATCGCAATCAATTCAACGCATATCATAAGGCACCAGACCCAACGACATTATTAACCACATTATATATATTTTGGGTTCAGAGCCCCATCGCATATCGCAATCAGTAGGATTCCTAGGTTATATATATATATATATATATATATATATATATATATATATATATATATATATATATATATATATATATATATATATATATATATATATATATATATATATATATATATATATATATATATATGGCGCAATCAGCAACCAGCAAGGTCTGGGGCCTTTATATAAGACACACTGTTACCACCCAGACCCGATGATGCTTATAGACTAGGATGCATATTATTCCACGTCCGGTTGTACCGCCAGACGCGGGTTTTCTCGTATATTCCTATGTTTTTTGAAAAGGATTGAGGTTGGGGTTTTTGAAAGGAAAGTCTAACAGTGTGGACCTACCGATAGTATCAACATATATATATATATATATATATATATATATATATATATATATATACGCATTGGGTCCGGATCCCTATCGCGTATCAAAATCTGCGATTTTCGGGGCTTATATATAAGGCACACCACTATATACAGACCTGCTGATCACTATCAATTCGGGTGCATATAATTTCAAGTCCGATTGTACGGCCAGACGCGGGATTTCCCGTATATTCCTTTGTATTGCAATAATACGTTATGGATGGGGTTTTCAAAAGGAAAAGCTTATGTTGCGGATCCAAAGGGATTATTAAACGCGGCTCATATGCATTTCGTGTCCACCTCCCCAATCACTTATGACAATCAGTAGAGTTCATTGTTTATACATAAAGCGATTTGCAATATGGTGGACCCATTGATAATTATAGGCTCGGGTATATAAGATTTGAAGTTCGGCTGTACGGCTCGGCCACGGGGTTTTCCATGTTTTCCTGTGTCAAGTCCCTCCACCGTTGATCTACCCTTCGTCGATCCAATGGTCCACATAGATTTCGAGTGAACAAGTAGCTCGAGGAATACCGACCCGAAAATCGGTATCGTCTTTCCTCCTAGCTACTATGTGTCACTTGAAGAGTGGAATCGAGGGCCTTCCTCACAATACCAGTTACCACTTAGACCCCTTTCGAAATGCTATCCGGTTCAGTGTTATGCAATGATTTTCAGTATAAATTAGATTTTCGCTTGTGGGACTTAATCAATGCATCGGTTAAAAACCACGGGGAAATTCTTTCACGCTTGTTCCTTTTGATGTTATAAGTGCTTCATGAAGGCAAGATTTGTGTTTTTTAAGCATTTTATCATAATTACATAAGTATGACTGATGTTGGTTATCTCTGTAGGTGAGGATTGAGAGAAGGTAGGCTAGGAGTAGAAAAAAATGCATGAGTAGATCTGGAGAGTCCATATATGCTGATATGTCATTTAAAGAGGCAGCGTTAAGCATTTTGGTCGACTTCCACACGTTGCGTGTATATTCCAAAAGTGAGCTTGCCCCAAGTTTCATCATGAAGAGATGACACACAGTCATCCTCTTCTAATCAACATCTATTCATTTCCCCAGGAAATGAAGTGCTCCAGTGACAGGACATGTCTTCTACTTGTCGGCAGTGACATCGATTGTTCTACACTTGTGTATTCTGATCTGTATATTGAAAAGAATAGGGGCAAGGCTGAAGGGGAAGACTGAGAGTCATTTCCAGTGGATATAAGTATTGCCTCCGGATAGAAGAGCAATGTTTTTTTTGGAGAGAACAGGTTTGATTTATTGTGAATAAAGAAATGCATTTGGTTCAAGAAGGAGCCTGTGTTTCAGATTTATTTTCCTTTTTTCTCATATGTTTAGAATCAGTGTGTTGTTGCTGGCATAAAGATAAATGTGATTTTCTTTGTGCTTATTGATAACTAGCAATTCATGGCTATTCCTGGTTATTTCAATATAATTCAATAGCATTGTTAGTTAATGAAAGGTTACTGATTCAAGACTTTGTTAAACATCAGTTGCAAGTGTTATTTGTAAGGAAAGGAATGAATATTTTTGTATAAGTAATGGGATTGCAATTAGGATTTAATACAACCTTGTTCTTATTGAACCAGTAATTGATTCATTTGGACTTGGAATCTATATGTGATGTTTAACCTCTTTTGTTATGCTCCTGCAGGATAGATTAGGATAGTTAAGACTAGATTAGAGTAGTTAACAGTAGTATAGATAGGATTTGATGCATATAGGTTAGTTGTTTCTTTTGTTGATTTAATTGAATTCTTCCTCCAGGAAGCAATCTCTTAACACCTTTAATAGTTTACGGGGTCCTTTAAAACTCGTTGGAACTAGCCACTCCAAACAGAAATAGATCTAATTGGGATCTGTGGTTAGGCTAGTTCCCCTTGTTGGTATAGTGAAAATTCGCCATGTCAACAAATTGGCGCTAGAAGGAGGGCATGAATCGCCGTCCACAAATTTTTATGATTTCATCTATAAATGTCATGGATTCGAAAAGATTAATGCATGGATCGTAAAGGTCGAAACGATACCTCCTCCCATTTGGAAAATCCTCATTTCGAATAAGAGACATTGTGGGAGTATCATATCACTCAAGAATAACCAGTCAGAATACTTACTCACACTTACGCTCGTTCCCTCTCTCAGCTCCCCATCTTTCACTCCTTACCTCTAACAACTAAAACAAAGCCAAGGATCTGCTCCATAAATGAAGAGACATCTGCAGCCTCGTCTCTTGAACAGTTCTTGAATCCTTGCAAAGTATTGACACTCCCTATGAAGAAATTCTTGAAGATCCACTCTCTGAAGGTAATCCCTGGCCCGAATTGGGAAAGCCTAATAAATAACGCCTCAAAGAAACCTTCAACCAAAAAATCTCTATCCACGATATGGCTAACATTCCTCTCCCAGGTGGGAACCAACTTCAACTGGGTGGGAACCAACTCCCACCTCCTCCGGGAGCACTTCCTCCCTGGCTCACTCAGGATGTCGTAGCGATACCTGGGCAGCAGCGTCCCTTACCCAAGAATGCAAAAAGAGTACTACCTAAATTCTACCTTGGGAAAGAAGACACCATTGATAACCATATTCACTCTTTCTTCTTGGTCGTGCACATGTTGGGGGTAGCCGATGAGGATATAGTATGTCGCCTATTCCCTTTTACCTTGATTGGTGCAACTTTCACATGGTACTTTAGCTTGAGAATTGGATCGATCACCTCATGGGCTGCCTTTCAACAGGCCATTTTAGACAAGTATGGCGATGACAAAACGCCTACGGCCTTAGTTTTAGAACTATCCCATTTGAAAACAGAAACGAAAGAAAAGGTAAAGGATTTTAACATCCAGTTCAACACCTTATTCAACAGCATCCCAACTCACTCTAGACCTACTAAAGAGGTGCTCATGGAATTCTACATCACTACTCTCCCTGTCCCTACTGCTATGTGGGTCAAAAGGACTAATGCACAAACCTTACAAGGTTCTATCGATGAAGTAGTAAAATTCGAGAATGAAATGCTCAGTCTCATAGCATGCCATAATACAACTGGAGAAAAGAAAGCCTCTCAAGAATCCAAGAAGAATAATGGGAGTCATAACAAAGGGGTTGAAACCAAAGAAAAGGATACCATAGATGTGGAAGGTTTGCATTGGATCATTAAGAAGTTGACAAACATAGTCATCGATATGAAAAGGAATTCTGGAGAGAGTACAAGCGGGAGTGGAGGAGAGTATAACAATAGAAAACCTTTCAAACGTTTCTATTTTAAGAAGACAGAAGGTGGTCATGGTCCACTTGCACTGCTTGTTCCATCCAATGAAGGGAATTTAAATACAAAAGAGCTGGCTCTTATCAGATTACTCCTTAACCAAGAAGAACCTATAGTGGAGCTAGAGCTAGAACAAGAAGATGGGGAAGAATACCAAGTAGAAGAGCCCTTGGAAGAAGAATCTCAAATTAATATACCGTGGGATTTCTATAAAAATGAGAACGATGATGACCAAGGAGATAGTATGGCATAAATCCACACTAATGAAATCCATACACGAAGTAAAGGGCCACTTCTCGCCATGATGAAGCTGGTAGACTAGACAAAGAAAGATGTTCGCCCTTTGAGGCCATCTGCTCCCAAAGTTCCTATAGTGAAGGGTAGGCCTAGTGCTGAGTCTAAGAGTACTCTAGTTGTGAACTATCCACAGGAAGATAATGCATCTCTGATTGCAATGAAGGTGACTCATAATGGTAAACCACCACTTAAGAATGGCAAAACTATTATGTTTAGTCTGTCCTATCTTCTTTATAACATTGATTACAATATTGTGGATGATCTTAAGAAATCTAGGGCTAATATCACATACTTTGATTTGATAAAACTATCGTAGCAGAGAGATTTTCTCTTAAAAGCTATGAATGAACGAAATCGCAGACCTCCCACCATTCCGAGCAGACAAACCCAGAAGTTTGTCTCCAGACCTGTTTGTACTCCCAGTACAGCCAAAAAACTAGTAGCCATGGAAGCCACCCTATCAAAAATGAATTGAAACCCCCAAGATTTCAATGTAGCCATGATAGGAAGGAAATCAAAATCCATGACTGCCCCTTTCCTAATCACATTTGAAATCTTGAACATGAACATACACAATTGCTTGGAAGACTCAGGTGCCTCATCCACTATGATGCCTTACGTTGTTTCGAAAAGACTTCATGCGATACCTAAGAAAATCGGAACTTGAATCATGCAATTAGACATGAAAAACGTGAAGTAATTGAGAAATTGAAAGATGTATTGATTCGGATGACTACTAAACCATAATACACACAAGTCATTGACATAGTGGTAGTCGATATACCTGAGGCTTATGGAATTCTACTTAGTAGGGATTGGTCAGCAAAACCGAATGGATATTTCTCAACTGATTGGTCCCATCTCTTGCTGCCTCAGAAGGGGAAGGGTGATATGCTAAGAGTTGATCATGAAAGATACATGAAGTATGTAGCGATAGAGCTAAATGGTTCCAACGAACCTATAATGTTTACCAACTCTATCAATGAGAATTATAGTTTCAATGTTTGTGCCATAGAAACCTGTTTTGGAGAATTCGATGTAGAAAAATGTGAAGGAACTGTAATAAACACACAATTGGAAACTCTCCCTTGTAATCCAACTGATGAACCACCTTGTAATATAGTAGATGATAGAACTAGTTTTGTAGGAAGCAATTCAATTGATGTAACACTTGACTCTATATTTTGGACACTCTATTTTGATGGCTCTAAATGCCTTGAAGGTGCAGGTGTTGGAAAAATTCTGGTTGATCAACAAGGGAACCAACATCTGATGGCCAGCTAGTTCAAGTTCACATGCCCCAAAAACACGGCAAAATACAAAGGCTTGCTGCAAGGCCTGAAAAAGGCCATTGATATGAAGGTAAAAAATCTTAAAGTTTTTGGTGACTCACAGATAATTGTGGACCAGGTAACGAAGAGGATACACTACAATTCGCCGCACGTGGTAAGGTACCAACATGAGGTATGGAACTTAATTGACAATTTTGATTCTTTTAATATCACATACATACCTCGAGGACAAAACCAAGATGTCGATCTGATGGTTGGTATGGCTGCAAATATTTTGCCTGATTTTAGACTAAATAATAATAAATGTTATGTTCAATTGATTTTCAGACCATCTATACTTGATAATGTATCAAATTGGTAGGTGTTCGAAGATGACGAGAAAATCCTTGAGTTCTTGCACTGTGAAAAGAATTTCAAAACTGCAATCATTGATGAAAAGGAGCACGACCGACTTATGAATGAGAGGGAAGATGAGGAAAAGGATCAATCCAATATGATCCCCAAGTTAGTTGTCAAGATGGAGCACTTGTATGACCTACATGGTAAATTCAAAAAGCCAACTAATTGTAAAACGCATAGCTCATCCATGAAGTATGAATCGGTCAACATTGGAACCAAAGAAGACCCAAAAACTGTTAATTTGGGATTGGGGTGCTCTCCACAAGAAAAGGTTACATTTGTCAAGCTATTTAAAGAATACAATGACGCCTTTGCATGGACATATGGAGACCTAAAAACCTTTGATACCAGCATTATGCATCATGTAATTCCTTTGGAAAAGGAAGCTATGCCCTACCAACAAAAGCTTCGTAAGATGCATCCAAGACTAGAACCGTTGGTGAAGAAAGAATTAAACAAAATGTTGGATGCTAAAATCATCTTTTTGGTTAGACACACCCACTGGGTAGCCTATCTCGTTCCAGTAAGAAAGGAAAATGGAGATATCAGGTTGTGTACCGATTCAGAAACCTGAACAAAGAATCGCAAAAGGATAACTATCCTGTCCCTTCTATGGAACACATTCTTCAGTGTGTTTCTGGGTATGAAGTGTTGTCCCTATTAGATGGGTTTTTAGGATATAATCAAATGTTGGTATCTAATGGGGATCAACTAAAGAAAACCTTCAACACTAAATGGGGCGCTTACGCATATCGTAAAATGCCTTTTGGACTTATTAATGTGGGGGCCACATTCTAAGGAGCCATGGACATAGCTTTCCGAGGGTTGATTAACAGATCAATAGTGGTTTACATGGATGACATCACTGTGTATTAATATCATAGAAAGCATCATATTTATCACCTGAAACATATTTTCGAAAGATGCCGAAGGTATGGAATATCGTTGAATCACGAGAAGAGCTTCTTTGTAGTCACAGAAGGGAAACTACTAGGTCATATCATCTTTAAATAAGGGATTTTTATTGCTCCTGAAAGAGTAGAGACTATCATGAGAATATAACCCTCTACAAATAAAAAGGCAATGCAATATTTCTTCAGGAAAATTAATTTCGTTAGGAAATTTGTTTCAGGATTCGCAGAAATAGTGCATCCTATGCAGCTAATGATGAAAAGGGACGTTGTATATAAGTGGAGCGATGAAGCTAAGAAATTGTTTCAGTGAATCAAGGAAGCCATCGCAGAAGCTCCTACATTAGTCAGCCCCAATTTCGGCAAGGAATTCTTCTTGTACACTTTTGCTTCTGATCTTTCATATGCCGCAATTCTCACTCAAAAAAATGATGATGGCAATGAAGTCCCTATTTCTTATATGAGCTCTAACCTCCAAGGAGCAGAATTGAACTACCCAGACATGGAGAAACAAGGCTTTACATTTTTTAAGGCCATAAAACATTTCTGTAGTTATTTATTAAAGGGCAGGACTAAAGTGATTGTTCCCCATCCTGCTGTAAGAGCCCTCTTTGTGCAGAAAGAAATGGGTGAACGGAGAGGAAATTGGATAACCGTACTTCAAGAATTTGACCTCAAGATTAAGCCGACAAAGATAGTTTGAGGGCAGGGATTGTGTAGGCTAGCTGCAAAAGCCTTGGTAGAGAAAGTAGGGCCGTCTAAAGAACCATAAGCACAGAACTTATAGAATGCACAAGTGGAATTCAGGGAGGAGCCCCTATGGATTAATGAAGAGCTAATCTTTGAGCATGAAATGTTGGAAGCCCTTTTGGATCCCGAGTAATGGTATTACGACATCTGCTTTTATCTTACACGGGGTTCATGTCCTGAATACATGGATGCATCACAATGAAGAGCACTTAGATTGAAATTGAATCAATATCATTTGGCCAATAACACATTATACAAAAAAAACTATGACAGAATCTAGATGAGGTGTTTGGAAAAGGATGATGCCTACCATGTCTTGAAAAAAATGCATGACGACTCAGTAGGCAGTCACTATGGCGAAGATACCACCGTGCACAAAATATTAAGAGCTGGATATTATTGGCCCACAGTGTTCAAAGACTCGCATGCCTATGTTCACAAATGCAAGGTGTGTCAAACCACAGTAAGATGAGAAAGAAAGCTGGTTGTTCCCCTCAGGCCTGTTATGGTCTATCGCCCATTCCAGCAATGTAGCCTAGATATCATAGATGAGATCACTCCAAACTCTTCACAGCAACATAAGTATATAATCACAGTGATCGACTACTTCACCAGATGGACCAAAGCCATCCCGCTTCGGAAGGTGAATGAAAATGAGGTAATATCATTATTGAAAAAATCATTATCAACATGTATGGCATTCCTGACACTCTCATATTTGATAATGCTTCTTACTTTTAATCACTAAAATTGACTAAATTTTGTATTGATAAATCAATTCACATAAGGTATACATCGAATCATTATCCCCACGAAAATGGAGTTGTAGAGTCCTCAAACAATAACCTCATATGCATAATTCATAAATATGTCGCTGAAAACTAGAGAAACTGGCACAATGCTCTAACAAATGCCCTTTGGGCCGATAGGGTCACCCAAAAAGTGGCCTTAGGAAACTCCCCATACTTCCTCGTCTATGGACAGGAAGCCAACTTGCCTCCAAACGTTACCCTTACCTCTTTACAGCTCTCCCAAGCTTCAAGAGGAACCTCTTTAGCCTTGCTTCAAGAAAGGATGAACCAACTGGTGAGGTTGGAGGAATTGAGAGATAAAGCTAGAAATAAATTCAGAAATCACCAAATGATTATGAAGAGGTATTTTGATTTCCATCTAGCAGGAGATAAAGATTACCAAGTAGGAGAGCTAGTCCTCAAATGGGACAAGTTGAATGAGCCAAAAGGTAAACACACGAAATTCCAACACTTATAGCTGGGGCCATTCCAAGTTGTGGAAAAAATTGGTCAAAGAACTTACACATTGAAAACTTTACAGGGAGAAACTGAAAAACTCCCTGTTAATGGCCAACATCTGAAGAGATACTTCTAGTAGCCACCACATGGTGGTTGCCTTCTGAATAGTTTAGGATTAATTTTATTTTTGTTGTAAGTTTAGTTACATTTCTTCTTTTCCTTTCTTGTTTTCTGCAAAGTTTATTTTCCTTCTATTTTGAATTGCGGTCCTTTTTAGTTAATTGATTTCAGTCTTCCCGTCTTGGTTTTACCTATTTCAGATTGCCCTGATTCACCACCTTCATCCTTCCCCTTCCTCATTAACCTACTGATGAGTCTGCTGATCCTAAATCCATCATTACCTTGCAAATCAAACAAATTTTCAATGAGCCCATGGGAATTGGAAAATCAGAGGTGGAATTCAAACCGAAGCCACTCACTAGCATTTTTTGGGAACTAGGCAAGATCTGTTGATAACATGGATGCCTGGAGCATGTGGGGGCATCTTTATAAAATATAAATTGTGTAACTACAGCTATACTGGCATGGAGGAACGCTACATTTTAAATAAATCCCACTCAAACCTAGCCTATGCTTGCTTGCAAGGTTTGCAGTTATTCTCCATTGGTCCCATCCACCATAATAAATTCTCCAATACCTGTCATCTAAAACTAAATCTCCTTTCATGGGCTAAACTCACTATCATATAACATGTGGCAAATCCAATTGTGATCTCTTCCTTGTGCCTGAAACTGGAAGGACTTATTAAAAAAAAATTAAAAAAAATGAAATTTCAAGTCCTTGTGCCAAGCTCGAAGGAAAAGTTGTTTGGGAAGCCGGTTAGAGTAAAGATTGTTGCTGGGCTTAGAGTACTGATTGACACAACAATCCTAACCTTGCTTAAGCGGTTTAAAAATATGGCATGATCCATGACTATGCCCCATTCAATCATATGAAAATATAGCACTGAAATTCTCATACAAAGTGCAGATAAACATATCTACATCAAGTTTGATGAGTAATAAAGAGCTGAGGTACACACCTAAACATGTATTGACAGACTAGTAATGGCCCTGAAGGATTTTTGAAAGAAGGAAACAAGTAAAGGAAAGTCAATAAATTCCATAATATCACCGTTGGAGAATGCTTGTCAAAACCCTATCAGTAAGTAGAAGCGATTTATCTTTATCCCACCTGAAGCAATTAATGTTGAAGTGAAACCCATGCCTGTCCATATGTATAGTTTGCATTTCAAGTTTATCTTAACACCCTAATGTTCCAATGATCCAAGGTTTATTTGGAAACAGAGATAATTGGTTTTCCCAGCGGTTCGCCATTTATTTTGGCCACAACCACCACCCTATTAAAACCTACCTTGATAGAAATTTTGAATGGATACCCTAAAAAAATGATCTTTCACCTCTTCGAATGATCTGTTTTGTCCCAGAGACTTTAACTTGTTTCCAAGTCAAATCTTCAATGCCTAATGGTTAAGGCCCCCTTAATAAATCCCTGTTGCATGTTTCATCTATAACCCTCTCTAAGCCACTCATTCATACCCTCCATCGGGACCTTTCCAACCCTCAAAAACCTTGTATCGCACCTTATTTCCATTAGGACTCTTTATAATGGAAATGATTCATAAAGATGCATAAATCACCCCTTTTCTGCCTATCGCAATCAATTCAACTCATATCATAAGGCACCGGACTCGATGGCATTATTAACCACATTATATATATTTCGGGTCCAGAGCCCCAACGCATATCGCAATCGGCAGGATTCCTAGGTTATATATATATATATATATATATATATATATATATATATATATATATATATAGATAAGGTATGCATGGCTTCCAGAACCAATGGCATTATTAACTGTAGTATATATATATCGGGTCTGGAGCCCCATTGCATATTGCAATCGGCAAGGTCCAGGGCCTTTATATAAGACACACCGCTACCACCCAAACCCGATGATGATTATAGACTAGGATGCATATTATTTCACGTCTGGTTGTACGCCGGATGCAGGTTTTATCATATATTCCTGTGTTTTTCGAAAAGTAATGAGGTTGGGGTATTTCAAAGGAAAGTCTAACATGGAGGACCCGCCAGTGGTATATATATATATATCTATATACGTCGTGTCTGGAGACTAGGATGCATATTATTTCACGTCTGGACGTACGGCTGGACACGGGTTTTATCGTATATTCCTATGTTTTTCGAAAAGTAATGAGGTTGGGGTATTTCAAAGGAAAGTCTAACATTGCGGACCCCCCAGTGGTATATATATATATATATATATATATATATATATATATATATATATATATATATATATATATATATATATATATATATATATATATATATATATATATATATATATATATATATATATATATATAGATATATATATATACATCCGGTCTGGAGCCCTATCGCATATCACAATCGGTAGGTTCTAGGGCTTATATATAAGGCAGAACACTATATACCAGACCTGTTGATCACTATCAATTCGGATGCATAATATTTCAAGTCCGGCTGTACGGCCGGACGCGGGTTTTCCCGTGTATTCATTTGTATTGCGATAATACGTTATGGCTGGCGTTTTCAAAAGGGAAAGCTTATGTTGTAGATCCAAAGGAATTATTAAACATGACTCATATGCATTTCGTGTCTGCCTCCCTAATTGCTTATCGCAATCGGCAAAGTTCATTGTTTATACATAAAGCGATTTGCGATATAGTGGACCCATCAATAATTATAGGTTCTGGTATATAAAATTTGAAGTCTGGCTATACGACCTGGCCATGGGGTTTTGCATATTTTCCTGTGTCAAGTCCCTCCATCGTTGATCTACCCTTTGTGGATCCAACAGTCCACACAGATTTCGGGTGAACAAGTAGCTCGAGGAATACCCGCCTAAAAAGGTGTATCCTCTTTCCTCCTAGCTACCACATGTCACTTGAAGAGTGGAATCGGGGGCCTTCCTCGTAATAATAGTTACCACTTAGACCCCTTCTGAAATACCATCCGGTTCAGTGTTATGCAATGATTTTCAGTATAAGTCAGTTTTCGCTTGCGGGACTTAACCAATGCATGGGTTAAAAACCACGGGGCGGTTCTTTCACGCTTGTTCCTTTTGATGTTATAAGTGCTTCATGAAGGCAAGATTTGTGTTTTTTAAGCATTTTATCATAATTGCATAAGTATGACTGATGTTGGTTATCTTTGTAGGTGAGGACTGAGAGAAGGCAGGCAAGAAGTAGAAAAAAATGCATGAGCAGATCCGGAGAGTCCATATATGCTAATATGTTGTTTAAAGAGGCAACCTTAGGTGTTTCGATCGAGTTCCACATGTTGCTTGTATATTTTGAAAGTGATTTTTCCCTAGGTTTCATCATGAAGAGATGACACACAGTCATCCTCTTCTAATCAACATCTGCTCATTTGCCCAGGAAATGAAGCGCTCCAGTGACAGGACATGCCTTCTACGTGTCAGTAGTGACACCAATTTTTTTACACCTATGTATTCTGATCTATATATTGAAAAGGATAGGCGAAAGGCGAAACTGAAGGGGAAGACCAAGAGTCATTTCCAACAGATATAAGTATTAGCTCCAGACAGGAGAGCAGGGATTTTTTTTGGAGAGAACAACTTTGATTTATTGTGAATAAAGAAATCAGTTTGGTTCAAGAAGGAGCCTGTGTTTCAGATTTATTTTCCTTTTTCTCATATGTTCAGAATCAGTGTGTTGTTGGTTGCATAAAGATAAATGTGATTTGCTTTTTGCTTATTGATAACTAGCAGTTCATGGTTATTCCTAGTTATTTGAATATAATTCAATAACATTGTTAATTCATGAAAGGTTGCTAATTCAAGACTTTGTTAAACATCAGTTGCAAGTGTTATTTGTAAGGAAAGGAATGTATATTCCTCTATAAGTAATGGGATTGCAATTAGGATTTAATATAGCCTTGTTCTTATTGAACCAGTAATTGATTCATCTGGACATGGAATCTATATGTGATTTTTAACCTCTTTTGTTATGCTCCTGCAGGATATATTAGGATAGCTAAGACTAGATTAGAGTAGTTAACAGTATTATAGATAGGATTGATGCATATAGGTTAGTTGTTTCTTTTGTTGATTTAATTGAATTCTTACTCCAGGACGCAATCTATCAACACCTTTAATAGTTCACAGGGTCCTTTAAAACTAGTTGGAAGTAGCCACTCCAAACGAAAACAGATCTAATTGGGATCTGTGATCGGGTTAGTTCCCCCTGTTGGTATAGCGAAAATTCGCCATGTCAACAAGCAGAGGAGTGGAACTCTTTCATTAAAGATCTAAATTATCAATGGGGTCTATTTAAGAAACTCCAAGGACTTACTGATGCAGGAGCATCCAACTGAAAGGTGACAACTGGAATTGATTTCTTCTGCTTGATAGAAGAAAAAGTTTTTGAATTTTATTTTATTTTGTTTTAAGTTAAATTTGGGCTGACACAATCATTGTAATTTTCAATTAAAATAATTGTTAGATTAGGATTAGTTAAATGCTGGAAATTAGTTTCAAGAAACTGTTCTGAAACTAAAAGACAGTTTCTCAGCCATGTGGAAATCTTGGAAAGGCATAAAAACCAAACCAGATCCACATTCTAGGGGTCTACCAACTTGAGGAGGAAAAGAAGAATTAGAAATTGTGTTAAATACTTTGTGTGTATGTGAAATCAATGCAAATACATAGTCCTTTATAAGTAAAAGTGATTTTTTTGTGCATGAGTGAAAAACTGGTATTTAGAGTTTTGTTGTGTAATTTTTGATAAATAGACAAACTACAGAATCTCCAAGCAGGATAGTATTGAGGGAAATTCGTAAAGAAAAAAATACTAGAAATAGAAACCACAGATAAGCAAGTCAAGCAAAGATCATATGTATTGAGCTTAATCACAGGTACATTTATAAACAAATATTGAAAGAATTTCCTATATAAATTTTCCTTCTTTAAATAGTCTAACACATACAGTAATCCGTAATAGAAGAACATTGGTAACCCTGTAAAATAACGAAACCTCCAAGGGTTTAAATATATATACAACCTCCAAAGTGACAACGAGGGTTTATACCCTATTCGGAAATTTACAAACAATAAAGCTATGAGGAAGACACCAACAACAGTCTGGGCTATCATGAAACCCCACAAACAAGATACCCGAAGGAAAAATACGCAACAATAAAATCATGACTGAAACCCTCATGGTTTTTCCTTATATTTCATGGCTAAGGACAACAAGTAAATGATGGAATGGTCCTACCCTGTTACAAGCCACTAGCATTGAGAATGAAGTGATAGAGCGAAGTTTCCCCAAGTTCAAAAGCTACAAACAATAGCAAACAACAAAGAGTTTTCAGAAATGGAAGTGACGAACTCAAGTAGAAAACAAAGAATAGAAAAGAAGGTAAGAAGACCAATAGACTTACCTGAAGAAGACTAACCCTTGAGCCAGAGATGAGGAACCAGCGCAATACCAAAAAGGATTCCATTCTAGCAAGAGAATCAAGAGAATTTACCTGCTCACCAAGGATCCCGAAGGTTAGAAGAACGAAAACGAGGATTAACAGTGCAAATCAGACCTGTGCGAAGATTGCTGAGACGCCCATAGAAATGGTAAAAACCTTGTTGATACATAGAAGCTAGTTTCAAGGAAATGAGTAGACCACCAACAATGAAGAACAGAATGCAAAAGAAGCACAAACCAGGTAGCACAGAAAAAATTGTTGTATTACCCACGTATTATGAAACGAATCGATACCTCAATGAGTAGACAAACATTCCATAGGAGAAGTGGAAATGGTTGCATACACAAAGTCAGAACTAGGCCAAACAATCAGCCAATCATAGGGTTGAAACCCTTGCCCTGCTTCCCTTTCAACATTGCAACGAAAGCAAAATGAAAAAAGTAAAACCCTAAACCTTAAGTCAGATTCTATTAAGCCGTAAATGCTATTGTTGTCACGTAACCAAGATCAAGTACAAAAGTAGGGTAAGTAAAATATGTTGAGTTAAGTCCATTAAAGATTTATTAATAACCAAGACTGTAACACAAAATATATGTGAGAGTTAGGTTTGATATTTAATTCTTTTTTCCTCGAGATCCCCACCAATTTTGGTATCAGAGTTGGTTTCTCTTCTCAGTGAAGATGGAAGTAGGAAGAAGAGGTCGAGGTAGAGCCATGATAGGAGTAGTAGATGAAGGGCTACGAGAAGAGATCAGAACTTTGTCAGCACGTCTGGCAGCAGTGGAAGCGGGAAGGTGCATAGATCCTGAAGGTGGAGATGATTTTGAGGAAGAAAATGCAACAACGATATATGGGTTACAAGAAGAGGGACTGGATATTAAACTATTAAAATCAGTTTTGATGGCTAGAAATAAGCCAAGGCCATAGCTTTCTAACTGCGATGGTAGATTGTCCACAGAGGCATTATTGGACTGGATAAGTGAGTTAGATAAATATTTTGAATATGAAGAATTCAGTGAAGATAGGAAGATTAGGTTTGTTATTATGAAGTTGAAAGGACACACACAGGGAAAATTTTAAGAACCCCCCCTAAATTTATAAGTATAATAAATGGGCGAATCTCCATGGTATATAGGAAAAATGGAAGGCGATTTTATCAATAATATAATATGTATATATAATTTTTTGGCGAATCTCTCACCAGGCATGGCAAATATTTTACTTAATTATAAAATCTTGTAAGATCTTGTTATTACCATGGGATTTTACTTAATTATAAAATCTTGTAAGATCATGCAATTTCACTCTTGATCCACCAAGCCCTGAGAGGGATCAAATATTTTTTCACTCTATCCTAGTTTGCATATCACAATATTTGATACCTCTCGGGGGTTAGTAGATCCAGAGTAAAGATGGATCTATGGTAGTTTAATTCCCTCATTTAAATAGGCTACATTCTAGGTGAATACCATGGGTCAATACCATGTGCCATTTTGGTGAATACCATGGGTCAATACCATGTGCCATTTTTATTTTTATTGATACTAATATTAGGGTTAATAATGTTTTTTTGCATGGTATTAATAACAATATAGTCCATGGTATTTGTCCCATAGTATTTTGCCCATAGGTTTCACCTAAATATAACGCATTTTTTGAGTGTTCGTAAATATAAGGTGACTTATGGAGTAAATATAAAAAAATGTTTTATTTGTTTACCATACCTCTCGTTTATTTATATTTTTATTAATTTACCATACCTCTTTTACAAATATGGTATTTGGCCCATGGGATTCACTTAAATAAAACCTCTGAGCCTTCATAAATAGAACGAGGGTTATGGACTAAATATAAAAAGAGGTTTTATTTATTTACTATACCTCTAGTTTATTTATATTTTTATTTATTTACCATACCTTTTGAGTAAGTATAAAAAGACGTTTTATTTATTTACCATACCTCCACTTTACTTATATTTTTATTTGTTTACACCCTTACATGTATATAAGGTAACTTATGGAGTAAATATAAAAAATGTTTTATTTATTTACCATACTTCTCATTTATTTATATTTTTATTAATTTACCATACCTCTTTTATAAATATGGTATTTGGCCCATAGGATTCAGTTAAATAAAACCTATTCTTGAAAATGGGCGAATGGATTCACTTAAATTAAACCTATTCTTGAAAATGGTCGAATGGAAGGTTGTAACTCCTAATTTCAAGGGCTAAATTTACCTTTTTTATCCTCTCCCTTAAAATAAGGTGGGCTATTTGAGGTGATTTGTAAAAATGTACTATGATACAAAATATTGGCCCACTAAAAATTTAAAACCCCTTAATTTCGCCAAAGGGCGAACATTCGCCCCTAAAATTTTCTATGGACACACAACATTGTGGTGGGAGAGTGTGCAAGCAGAAAGGAGAAGATTGAACAAACCATTGTTCAAAAAATGGGATAGAATGATTGCGAAGATGAAAAGAAATTTTTCTCTTAAAGATTACCAAATTTCATGACTGTGAAAGAATATACTGAAGAGTTTTATAAAGTAAACATGAGAGCTAGGTATGTTAAAGATACCCCTGAGAAGAAAACGAGATTTGTAAATGGTCTACAGATGGAGATCCGAGACGAGATTAGTATTCTCTCCCCTAATACTATAAAGGAGGCATATAAGAGTGCTTTGAAGGTAGAAGAGAAGATTACCAGGAAGAAAAATGGAAAAAGAGGATGTGGTTCCGGCAGAGGAAGAAGACATTACTTTGGCAGAGGTAGGACTTCCAATAGCAATGAAGAGGGTAATAATTTGAAGACTTCGGGACATACTGAGAGTGAAGGTAACACTAGAGGAAGAAGGCCATACCACTGTGGAAGAGGTAATGGCAGAGGCAGAGGAAATGCCTATCAGTGTTACAAGTGCCAAAAATGGGGACATAGGTCTTTTGAATGTCCTAAAAATGAGCAAGCTGGACAAAGGGGAGCTTATGTTGCTCAACCTGATGTAACCGAGGCAGCCCCACACGAGGTGGAAAATGTACCTGAAACAAGAGAAGCCTTCATGTTGAACAAGGTTTTACTAAAACCAGCTAAGGAGGTAGCTGACCTGACACAGAGGAAAGCATTATTCTGGACTTTGTGCAAGTCACATGGAAAATGCTGAAAATTAATCATAGATAGTGGGATTACTAATAACCTGGTAGCTACTGAAATGGTGGAAAAATTGGGTTTGAGGAAGTTGAAGCACCCAACTCCATATAAGGTGTCTTGGTTGCAGAAAGGACACCAATTGTTGGTTGGTGAGGAGTGCGAGGTGGAGTTTCATATTGGCAAGTACAAGGACAAGATGATTTCTGATATTATGCATATGGATGTGTGCCATATTTTGTTGGGAAGACCATGGCAATATGATAGGAAGGTCGTCTATGGTGGGGAAAAGAATTTTTACATATTTGTTAAGGATGGGATAAAGCATACGTTAGTTCCCATGAAAGAAGAAGATACTGCAGAGACTAGTGGAACAAAAGAATTACTGATAGGCAGGAAGGAGTTTCTGCGACAGATTGAAGATAATGAGGTAAACTATGTAGTTGTGCAAAGGCCAAGAATAATATTGGTACACACTAAAATTATTGAATTTCCTGTAGAGGTATAGGACATGTTGCAAGAGTTTAGTGATATTGTGCTAGATGATCTACCAGATAAATTGCCACCAAAGCGGAGCATTAGTCACCATATTGATTTCATTCTGGGAGCCAGTTTGTCAAACAAGGTTGCTTACCAGATGAGTCTGAAAGACAATGAGGAGATCAGGAAGAAAGTATAGGAGTTGTTGGATAAAGAGTTGATTTGGGATAGTTTAATTCGTTGTGTTGTTCCGACCATTTTAGCTCCCATGAAAGGAGGTGAATGGTGGATGTGCATTGATTCCCAGGTGATAAACAAGATTACTATCAAATACAGGTTTCCTTTACCTCAGATGGATGATGTGATGGACTGTCTCAGTGGAGAAGCATACTTTTCAAATATAGATTTGAAAAGTGACTATCACTAGATCAGGATTTGAGAAGGTGACGAGTGGAAGACAACTTTCAAGACCAATGAAGGCTTATATGAATGGCTAGTCATGCCAATTGGATTGAGCAATGCTCCCAGTACATTCATGCGTTTGATGAATGAGATGTTGAAAGAATTCATTGGCAAATTTGGGATCGTATATCTGGACGATATACTTATATTCAACAAGGCGAAGGAAGAATATTTTCAACATGTCAGGTACGTACTAGAAAAATTGCAGCAAAATAAATTGCTGAAATTTTTTTAAAAATGTTCTTTTTTCAAGGAAGAGTTGATTTATTTGGGATTTGTGATTTCTGAGAATTAATTGAAGATGGATCTAGAGAAGGTTGCAGCCATAGTTAGCTGGCCATCTCCCAAGAGTTTGTTTGAAGTGAGAAGTTTGCATGGATTGGCGAGCTTCTATCAGAAGTTTATTAAAAATTTCAATGGACTTTGTGCACATATGGTGGACACCATTAAGAAGGAAAATCAGCCTTTTCATTGACAGAGTCCCCTCAGATGAGTTTTTAGCTGCTGAAAAAGAAAATCATTGAAAAACCAATTCTAAGATTACCAGACTTTAACAAAATTTTTCAAGTTCGTTGTGATGCCAGTGGGATAGCCATTGGTGCAGTACTTAGCCAAGAAGATAAGCCAATAGCCTATTTCAACAAGAAGTTAAATGAGAGTAGGTAGAAGTACACGTCTTATGATAAAGAATTTTATGCAGTCGTCCAAGAACTAAAGCGTTGGAGACATTATTTACTGGCTAATGAATTTGTCTTGTTTTGAGACAATTCAACATTAAAATACATGATGCAATAGCACAGGCTAAACCATAAACATGCGAAGTGGGTGGAGTACTTGCATAGTTTTACATCCGTTTTGAAATAGATCAGTGGTCAAGCCAACAAAGTGGCAGATGAATTAAGAAGGAGAAGTTTGATCCTATAAGAAAGCACAGTACACGTATTAGAATTCAGACATCTTAAGAACTTGTATGAAATAGATGTAGATTTTAAAGAAGCTTATGAAGCTTGCCAAAATCCACTATTCAGGGACAATAGTCCATGGTTGGACTATAATATGTAGGAGGGGTTACTGTTCAAAGGAGGATAGTTGTGTATTCCAGAATGTTCTATGAGAGAGACCCTCATCCAGGAAAAGCTCAGTGGAGGTTTGACCGGACATTTTGGCATAGACAAGACTTTGGAATAGTGAGCCACTTTCACTATTAGCCGAGGATGTGAAGAGATGTGCATTGATTCGTAATCAAGTGCAAAGTGTTTCAGCATGCAAAGGGTCATAGCCAAAATGCATGGCTATATCCACCCTTACCCATTTCAAATAGAGCATGGGACTCAGTTAGCTTGGACTTTGTCTTAGGTCTGCCGAAGACACAACAGGAGATTCAACTCCATCATGGTGTTGGTGGATCGTTTCACCAATATGGCACATTTCATTCCATGCAAAAAAAGAACAGCGATTCCAAACATATAGCACACTTGTTTTTCAGAGAGATGGTCAAATTACATGGATTGCCAAAGTCCATCATCTTGGATAGAGATGTAAAGTTCATAGGCCATTTCTGGTGAACCTTATGGAAGAAGTTAGACACCAAAATAAAATTCACCTTAGCTTATCACCTGAAGCCAGATGGGCAAACCGAAGATGTGAACTGGAGTCTGGGAAATATGCTGAGGAGTCTAGTTGGTGAAAATTCTAGATAGTGGGATCACGTGTTTGCACAAGCAGAGTTTTCTTATAATGACTCGCCCAATAGAAGCATGGGCATAAGACCTTTCCAAATCCTATATGGAATGCACCCATGTGGAATATATGAATTGTTGGATTTGGATCAGTTGAAGTGAAAGAGTGGTGATGGCGAATATTTCATGAAGGCAATCAACAATCTACATGAACAGGTAAAATTAAAGTTACGGGACAACAGTGAAATATACAAACAAAGAGAAGATTTGAAGAGGTGGAAGGTACATTTTGAAGTAGGAGACTTAGTACTGGTAAACTTAAGTAAGGAGAGGTTTCCTAAAGGTAAATAAAAAAAATTGAAAATGAAAAATATTGGGCCTTGTAGAATCATTCAGAAGTTTTCTGCAAATTCTTATGAGTTGCAGGTACCTCCAGGTATAGGAATCTTGCCCATTTTTAGTGTGACAGATCTATACCCTTACATTGTTGTTGATGAGGAATACCTTTCAGAGAGACGAACATAAGACACCTAGAATGAGGAAGAATCATAGATTAGACAACTACCTCTAACAAAGCCTTTTGAGATTGAATAGATTTTAGACACATATGTGGCTACGAAGACTCGAAAGAAGGAATATTTACAATATCTGGTTAAATGGAAGGACCATCCTATTGAGGACTGTTCCTGGCTGGACGTTGCCCAAATTCGAAGCACCGGGTACTCTATTGAAAAGCTCATGGATACGAGGCATGAGTTTAATTTACCTCGGGAGCCTGATGTAGGAGCATCCAGCTGAAAGGTGACAAATGGAATTGATTTCTTCTCTTGGACAGAAGAAGAGTTTTTTGAATTCAATTTTATTTTGTTTTAAGTTAAATTTGGGTTGACACAACCATTGTAAATTTAAATTAAAATAACAATTAGATTAGGATTAGTTAAATGTTTGAAATTAGTTTCAAGAAACTGTTCTAAAACTAAAAAACAATTTCTCGGCCATGTAGAAATCTCGGAAAGGCATGAAACCAAACCAGATCCACATTGTGGGGGTCAGCCAACTTGAGGAGGAAAAGAAGAATTAGAAATTGTGTTAAATACTTTGTGTGTACATGAAAGCAATGCAAATGCTCATTCCTTTATTAGTAAAAGTGATTTTTTTGTGCATTAGTGATAAATTGGTATTTAGAGTTTTGCTATGTAATTTTTGATAAATAGACAAAATACAGAATCTCCAAGAGGGATAGTATTGAGGGAAATTCGTAAAGGAAAATATATTGGAAATAAAAACCATAGGTAAACAAGTCAAGAAAATATCATACGTCTCGAGCTTAATCACAGGTACATTTATAAACAAATATTGAAAGCATTTCCTGTATAAATTTTCCTTCTTTAAACAGTCTGACACATACATTAATCTGTAATAGAAGAACATTGGTAACCCTGTAAAATACCAAACCCTCCAAGGGTTTGAATATATATACAATAGTCGAAGTGACAGTGAGGGTTTATAACCTGTCCATAAATTTACAAGCAATACAACTACAGCGAAGGCACCAACAATAGTTTGGGCTATCACAAAACCCCACAAGTAAGATACAGCAGAAAAAATATACAACAATCAAATCATGACTGAAACCCTCATGGGTTTTCCCTATATCTCATGGCTAAGGACAACAAGTAAATGATGGAAGGATCCTACCTTGTTACAAATCACCGGCATCGAGAATGATGCGACAGAGCGAATTTTCCCCAGATTTGAAACCTGTAAAAAATATCAAACAACAAAGGGTTTTTAGAAATGGAAGTGACGAACTCAAGTAGAGAGCAAAGAGTAGAAAAGAAGGTAAGAAGATCAATAGACTTACCTGAAGAAGACTAACCCCCGAGCCAGAGATGAGGAACTAGCGCAATACAGAAAATGATTTTATTCTAGCAAAATAATCAAGAGAATTTACCTGCTCACCAAGGAGCCTGAAGGTTAGAAGAATGAAAACAAATATTAACAGTGAAAATCAGAAAAAAAATACTTACCTCTGCGAAGATTGCTGAGCCACCCATAGCAATGGTAAAAACCCCATTGATACACAGAAATCAGTTTCAAGGAAATGAGTAGACCACCATCAACGAAGAACAAAATGCAAAAGAAGCACAAACCAGGTAGCACAGAAAAAAATTGCAGCATTACTAAATGAATCGATACCTCAATGAGTAAATGAAAGTTCCACAAGAGAAGTGAAAAAGGTTGTATACAAACAGTCAGAATTGGGCCAAAAAAGCAGGAAATCAGAGGATCGAAACCCCTGCCCTATTTCCCTCTCAACATTGCGACGAAAGAAAAATGAAACAAATAAAACCCTAAATCTTAAGTTGGATTCTATTAAGCTATAAATGTTAAATGCAGTCATGGAACCAACGTCCGGTACGAAGGTAGGGTAAGAAGAATACATTGAGTTAAGTCCATTAAATATTTATTAATAACCAAGACTGTAACACAAAACATTTGCACGAGTTAGGTTTAATATTTAATCCTTTTTTTCCTCGAGATCCCCACCTCTTCCAAGTCTGGAGTTGTATTCCTCTTCAGGTAAGGAAACAATTGGTCTTGCTTAATATGATGCAATAGCCCATTCTGCAATGGTCCAAGATTCGAGTTGGTGGAAAAAATTTATTTGGAAATGGAATATTCCCAACAACCTAAAATGATTCACCTTGCTTGTTCTTCAAGACGAATTTCTAACCTAGGATAACTTACAAAAAAAATGCTTCACTAGACCAAACTATTGTTTCTTCTGAAAATAGTTCGATGAATTTATTGATCATCTTTTTATTTGTTTTCCTACTGCTAATATAATTTTGCATGCAATTCTTTTTGTTTTGGGCATTAGGGACAATATGGATTAGATCTCCTTTGAGATCCTTCTTTTTCACTAGGGGGAGAAGCATAAACATTTTGCACTCTGCCTATTTCTGTTGCCTGGGGTATCTGGTTGCTCAAGAACATGGTAATCTTCCAAAATGTGAGTATTTTCATTCTTCTTCAATCTTCTAAGATTGTTTCTCTCTACAGGGAATATTTCTCTCTTCAAACTAGAAAAATTCTGAGAAGGATCCAATTTTCTGGCATCTCACATGACCCCTTTGATTGGGTTCATTGATGGAGATTCTCAAGGAAACATCTATGGAGCGGGGGGGGGGGTTAGGATTATTCTGTTAAGGAACATTTTTATCCATTTCATAATTTTCCTAGGATATGCATCCAATAACAAAGTTGAACTTATAGTAAATCAACTTCCCTATTTTGTTTTTTTTTGTAACTTGCATCACCCTAAACCATCAAATGATTACAAAAGCAACACAGTCCTCATTGTCCATAAACAAAATTTTATTTCTAGGGTATTGTAAAGGGTGGAGACATTCAACAAAGAATCCCTCACATAATTAATCTACCCCTTGTTAATATTTTGGAAAAGGAGAAGCCCTAGAAGATATGAGTAGGTCCAACCATTTTGTTTATTGTCATTTGTCATCCTCAAGATAACTTATCGATGGAATTTTGAGATAGGTTTCAGTTGGTGCCCCTAGCACCTACAGGTCTTTTGTTCCCCTTGGACATTCCATCAAAGAGTAGTTTCATAATGGCATGGATAAGATTTCTTCTTGGAGGGACACAAGATATCTAGAGTCATGGGGCTTTGGAACCAATCTCACATTTGAAAGCTTTAGAGTCCACGAACCTACCTTTTCCCATTAAAAATTGGATTTTAACAGCTCTGTCTGGATGGAAATGGAATATTTCAAAGCATGGGGCCTTTGATCCAATCATTCATTGGAAGGATTTATAGAATATAGACCTATCTCTTCCTTTTAAAATTATATTGATTTTGTCAGAAAAGTTGAAGAAAAATATAAATTTGTGGTGCTACAATTGCTGGAAGCACCAGTTCTTTTAAAAAAAGGTCAGAAAAATTGCCCTAGATTGTTATAGTGGTATAATAGCATAAGTCCTTCTAGCCTAAATGTTATGTGAAAATGGAACTACCCCTAGCTATTTTTTAGGAAAAGAATGCAGAGTTTTTGGAACAACAAGCAATGTCTTGGAAGAGGCTAGAAGAGCAGCAAGAAAAAAGGATCTGAATATTAGAAGACTTCAACAAAAATTCCACAACTAAAGCAAAGCAAAAGACATGGTGATGGCTATACAAGAACCAAAAAAGTGGCCATAAGGACAAGGGATGTCATAAGTTGGGTGACCAATGTTTGTGTAGCCCATACAATGATTATGATTTTTGCAATAAAACAGTTCAAATGTGTTTACCCGCATAAGATGTGAACTCTTTTAAAGATGGTGAAAGTTTGTTTGAAAATTAAACAAATACTATTTATTTTGAAACAAATCCTTAGCTTGTAAGAGAAATTGTAATGCATAAGAAGATAACAATCCAAGTGCCAGAAAACCCAATAAAAGTAGTAGAAACAAAGCAACAAAATACCAAAATTTTTGGGTGCAATATTGGGTCAGATTTTGAACAAGAGATTATTGTGGTACAAAATGTCTCCAATGTCATTAAGATAAACCAGAATCTGCAGATAAAGAAAACCTCCATAGTGGAAATAATGAGGAAGGTCTAAGTATGGCTTTGGTCAAGCATGTCTCAAAACTTGAGAAGAAGAAATTAGCAACAAAAATATTGTCCAATGAAACCTTTATTGGTTTGCAATGAAGGAAACAACACTATTTTGTGAAGGATTCCTTAGTGTTTTTTAGCAAAGTTTGGTGTGGGCTTTGTAAATATGACCTGGTTGTTTATAAATTACATCGTTGTTTTGAACATTGTATAAATTCAACTTATGTTGAAATAAAATTTACAGTGGATGAGGGTTATGATTTCAAGTATGAACCAACCAACGGATCTCCTTCACTTTTCGAAAGAGATGTACCCTAAATAATTGCAGTCGGCTCTTGAAATATTAAAATTGAAAGCAAAGGGAGTTATATCTAGCATTACTATTATTCCCAGCTGAAAGGGTAGATGACCGTATTACTAGTGAAGGGGACATCTTAGTTGAATTTTTAGCTTTATATGGAAGTGTTTCTAATCATCTTCATGACCTAGGAGGTGTTCTTTGGAATGAGATGTAGCAGAGTAAAGGAATCCTTAATACATATGCACCCTAGGCATTGTATTCTATTCCCAAACAAATTGAATCTCCTCTCTGCACGTGTAGAAAAAGTCCTGAGCAATTGTTGTATGTATATGGACAATATGGAATCAATCAATATCAAGAGGAGAATAACAAAAAGTTTAGTTTTTAAAAGGAACCCCAAAAACCCATTGTTGAACCAGTACTCATGGCCTCTGAAATGTGCCATGGTGTATATCCCTTTGGGAACTTCATTATCATAAAGGAAGAATTTATGAGGCCTTTCAATACAAGCCTCCTCCATTGGGTGATCTTCCTAAAACACATATGCAACTAGAATCACTTTTAAGACCCACATTTATCTGACTCGACAAACCAGTTATTTCTAAAGATAATACTTTCCTAAGTTTGACATGTGTTTCTAATCTTGAAGGCTTTCTTGAAGTAATTTCAGGTAATGAATCTACTGGGGGACTACAGCAAGAGGAGCCTATGAAAGCAGTGCAGTTTTTCAGGGGCAATAGCACCCTTGTTAAGTGTGAAAAGAGAAAGGATATGATTTTCATTGTTCTGGCTGATGACACTTGTGAAGAGCATAAGGTTAGAAGGAACAAAGTTGTTAGATAATATCTTAAAATAATATTAGCAGATGCAGTGCAGGCTCATGAACACTAACATGTTAGGCATGGGAAGCATGTGTATATTCTTCCTATCTATGAACATCTTATTATTATGTTACATATAGAGAGTCCATCTAGTAACCTTGGATGAAGACTAGCTGTTGTTTCTTCTATTAGAGACCCAGAATATCTGTTGGCGAGAAAAAATAATAATGTCCTTACAACTTTACCTGATATAACTGATATGGTTCCTTGGGAGGAAACTGCTAATAATGGCAAGTTAGATGATTATTTAAAGAAAGACAATGAGAAGATGGGACAAAGTCACCTATGTGCTGCAATGAATCCAAGCATAACAACAATTAAGTGTCATGTAAGCTCCGACACAACACATCTTGCAACTCCATCGCAGCGCATGTGTATGTTAGTGTCATAAAAAAATATGACTATTACAAAAGAATCAAACAAAAAGGATAATGCATAAGTGAAGAATAAAGAACTTTAGACTAAAGTGGAAACTATAACTCACTTGAATCAACTACAAAAATCATCTTCCATAAAGGAAAAAGTCCTAAGAAGGCTTGAATTGTAACTTATGGTACCAGACAAACAAAATGAATAGAAGCTTCTTACTGCATTTATAATATTTTGGACGAAAAAGATGGTACTACAAATATTTTGGTATCATATCTACATATTCTAAACCTGGTGATTTTAGGAGACCTTGTCATACCTTCCATCTGAAGTAAAGAGAAGAGGGAGTCCTACAGAGATATGGTCATATAGAGGAATCTATAGATCTTCCAACATTAGCGAGATTAAATCCTAGTGCAATGATTTATGAGATAGTTGATGATGATGGTTCAATGGTTCGCTTACCCAGGTTATAAAAATTTGCAAAGGAGCATAATTTACGGCTTATATCTATTGCAGATCTTGTCAAGTACAAAAAAAAAATGTGAAACTTTTGTTGAACTAAGTGTTATTTTTAGGTTGCCTACAATGTCGAGAGCATTTCAGGATATTGCTACTGTTAAAAGTTGGATGGCATGGAACATATTTCCATGGTTAACAGTAACATGGGTGATGAAATAGATGTATTGGTGAGGGTTCATTCTGAATGTCTCATGGGAGATATCTTTGGGTTGGCTAGGTGTGACTATGAAAACCAATTGGCACTAACTATGTAACAGATTGAGCTAGCTGGGAGAGGAGTATTGGTTTAATTGTGTGGTCATGAGGATAGTAGTATTGGTTTGGGACACAAATTGTGAGCTTATAATATTCATGATGAAAGCCATGATACTATTGAAGCTAATGTGGAGGTTGTTAGCTGCATGTTGACTTGCATGAATAATAGTGCTAAAGAATCTAAAAGGAAATCCAACCTTCACATGTTTCTTAGTAGATTGAACAAGACAACCATCAATTTTTTTACAAATGCAAGTTCTCTTAGTACTTTTGATATGGCATCCTCTACAACTTCTTGATATGGTTGGTCATCATATATGAACAAGGTCTTCATGATTATATGAACTAATAGTCTATTGGTAGCTACCAGGAACCCTGTAGTCTATTGGTAGCATTTTCTTTGTCATAATATTTATAAAGATGAGGCCTTTATTAGATGTGCCAAAGTTCATATTGATATGAACATGGGCAAGGGCTTGCCAAGCGTGATTCACTTAGGACATGTACTATTTTGTACAAACATACTCTAAGCACTATTGACATAATAAAAGAGTTTGAAGTAATTCGAACGGAATTAAAAAAAATATCGAGAGAAGTGAAGAACAGGAGATAAAATGGGAAGTAAAAAACACAAAGAGGAGGAAAAAACAAAGGAAATAAAAATGAAAAAACATGAAACCTTGGAAACACTAGTTAATTCCACTGAAAGTGAAATAACTGAAGAAATAAAAAATACTCCTTCCAAAAAGGAAAGGGACAATAAGGATATCACTACACATGTTAAGATCTAGTAGTAATTTGTGGCTTCACCAAGAGTATGAGGTTTCTGTCAAGCATAATGATAATAGGTTTTGTAGAAAAATAGACAAATGTGATATGTCCAACAGTGTATTGCAGATGAGAATCAAACTAGGTGCAAATCCTCGATGACTTTGAAAGGGTAAATACACTTCACTGCTACAAATTAGCCAAAAGGAAGGACTGTTGTAATCGATTTTGTACACTACCTAGAATCATGTGCCTTACACTTCCTGTAAAAACACCCCTAATGATTTCCAAGGGTGCCCTTTCCGCACTAATGTTCCAAATGCCCTGTTTCAGAGAATATCTTACAATTGAAGGGGACATTTTCATATTCAAATATGTTTCTCCCACAAATAGTGCTTTAGCTTCGAGTGGAGTTAAAGTTGGTAAAGGTTAAGTCTGGCTTAAAATCCACACCCAATCTTGCATATAAGATGTTGGTTCATTCTATTGTGAGCTTTGCTGGCATCAAATAAGAACCTAACATTTTGCACCCAAGAAAATATATATTCATGCCAAGGATATAGCGGTAGGCTGGGGAGGCTAAACCACACTGTGACAGAAGATGACAACTCTTCAAAGTGAAAAAATCTCAAGCTCTATAGTTTCATAAACAAAGAAACCTAACTACCAATCCTTTCATCCATGGATGCTCTTCAAATGGTAATCCTTTGTCTGAAATATTTGAGAATAAAAACAAGAAATATTCCATCAGGATAACTCTTACTGCTACACATTTTTATAGCGTTTGTCATTAAATTTGATCCGTTTAGACACTATATCAACAAATTGTTGGAATAACTACCACACCTCTGGGAATTGATCCCATAGACTAATTTTTATCTTGGGAACATGGGATTAACTATTCCTACAAGATGACATTATTGATTTGGAAGTTTATTAATGCCAACAGGTTTTGGTGTAATGGAAAACCTTTACATGGTATCAAAACCTTGATCTAGGTTCAATTCCTTTGGTTCCCACTCCCTCTACATACACTAAATTTTACAATGAAACCCCCTAATGTAAGCACCTCATGTAAAAAATACTGGATGCTACAAATTTTCTTATGCTTATTTTTCCAACGTGGATTAAATGTGGCATCTTCTTATTTGTCAAACTATACATGTTTTTTCATGTTGACTAGCCACGTGATAAATGAGGTTAATGATGAAGGCCTTAATCTACGTTCATTCATTGCACAAGTCTCTATATTATCATAGTGTGAAGATAAATGCTTAGCATCCTCTAAGACTTGAGATTATGCTCCTCCACATTAACACATATACACAATTCTATTGTGATAATTAGAAGCCCTTAAATAGGGATGTGTTATCTAAAATGGGTCTACATACAAGATCTAGTTTCAGTTTGAACATTCAGTTGAGTTCCACACATAAAAGTCAAGAGTTTTGTAGGTTTACATACATACCTTAATTGAAGTCCTTTACTATTGCCTTGAGAAGTTAAAAGAATGGTCAAAGACATGAAATTTATGTGGAGATTTAGGAGACATAATTGCATAGATAATTGAAGGATAGTTTCAAAAGTTGAACAACATATTTCAAAATGGTTTTCCTCAAGTTCATTCCCATCATGGTGGTATTGATTGGACAATTGAATCAAAGGACAAAATCAACAAATTTTTGGAGGAATATGCGATAGGGACAGATATGGAGAAGCATGCCAATGTATAAGGGACTATAATAGGCCATTCTCCTTGACAAGGTTGTGAAAAAATGTTTGGTTATGGAAGTGGAGAAAAAAATGATAGGTTGTTGAATTTACCACAGGAATGTTCAAGTGAAGGTTCTATTGTGATAAATCAAATGATGAAAGGTTTCACAAGGGTAGATTAATGACATGGACTTGGATATTCCCAAAACTAGGGAAAGGTTTTAAAGTTATGTTGAACAGGAAAAAGTGAATGGCTGGCTTGTGCCATCTTTCACCTACAACACAAAATCTGATCCCACAGAGTCAAATGGAGACATGCCTTCATGAGATTAGAGATATTTCCATGCCTCTCTCCATATGGTTAGCAAAACGTGTTATGAAACCAGCTCAAGAAAAGATAGAAAATATAGATCAACGCCTTAGAATTCAGCCTCTTAGAGGGGGCAACCTCCTTTACATTACATAAATGAACAATTCTTGGATGATTCAAATGACAAAACCTCCTTTCTATATATATGAGTCTAAGGAGTCACAATATAATCCAGCCAACCTAACAATAATAATATAAAGCCACAAAAATAACAATAGAGGGATTCTATGGGGCACAATAATAACAATATGGGGGCAATAGGGGCACAACAATATTAATAAGGGATATAACTACAATAGTAATGGGGTAATCACTAGTATTATGGGGACCCAACAAGCCCCTCTCCTTCAAAAAAGTGTTGTCCTCAACGCTTGAGTAGTTCTGGATACTTCTGCATAAAATTCTCATCCTCCCATGTGGAATCCTCAGCAGATAAGTTCTTCCACTTGATTAGATACTCTGAAATTGATCGATTTCGTACCTGTCGAGTTCTTGTTTCTATGACTACTTTCGGTTCCAATATAATTTTTCCTTCCTCGTCAAGTTCTGGCAATATTGTTTGAACTGGGAGCTTCTCGCCTATAACCTTCTTTAAACATGAAACATGGAAAACTGGGTGCAATCAAGAAGCTGCAGGAATCTCCAATTTGTATGCCATAGTACCAATCTTTTGCAACACCTTGTACGGACCATAATACTTTGGTGATAATTTATTATCCTTCTTAGCTTGCTTGAGGGACATTTGCCTATATGGTTGTAGCGGTAGGAATACCCAATCACCTACACCAAAACTTCTTTCACTGCGATGTTGATCTACCTGTTGTTTCATTCTATTCTATGCCAACACGAGGTTATCCTTTAAGAGTTGGAGGACTTGTTGTTGATGTTCAATGTGATGTTCCACAGCCTGAACCTTAGAATTTTTTCTTAAATATGATGTGATGGATGGTGGTTGATACCCATAAAGTGCCATAAATGGGGTCATTTTTGTTGTTGTATGGAAGGAAGTGTTATACCACCATTCAGCCAGAGGCAACCATTTGACCCATTGTGTTTGTTTATTAGATACAAAGCAACGAAGATATCCTTCCAAATATTTGTTTACTATCTCAGTTTGCCCATCAGATTGAGGATGATAAGATGAGCTATGAGCTAACTGAGTACGAAGACAAGAAAATAATTATGTCCAAAAATTTCCAGTGAAAATGGGACCTCTGTCACTTACAATAATCTTTGGGTTTCCATGTAGCTTTTGAATTGTTTGCATCAATGCAGTAGAAACTGTATTGGCTTTAAATGGATGTGATAATGCCCAAAAGTGTGCATACTTGGTAAGTCTCTCAACTACCACCATGATGACACTCTTTCCCTAAGACTTGGGTAAACCTGTGATAAAATCCATTGGAACCTCCTCCCAACGTTGGCTTGGAATGGATAAAGGTTGTAATAGACCCGATGTCTTAATTGTTTCAACTTTATTTTGTTGGCAAACCAAACATTCCGCCACAAACTTTCAAATATCTTATTTAAGGCCATCCCAAAAAATTCCTTCTTAATCCTGTGGTAAGTTTTTAAAAATCCTGAGTGCCCTCCTTAGGGAGAAGTGTGCAATTCCATAAGAATCTTTTGTTTTAGATGGGAATTCTTACTAAGGTATAAGCGATCTTTGTACCATAACGAATCATTTTTCGAGCAAAATGTATCAGACGTACTGGAATCTTCTTGTAATGTTCGAATAAGTGCCCACACTTCTTCGTCATTCTTCCACTCCTCCCTTGCTTCATTTATCCAATCTGGTTGGATAATAGAAATGGCACACAACAATGCTTCCACATCCTCATCCTTTCTTGAGAGTGTATCTACCACCACATTTTGCTTCCCTCTTTTGTAGATGATTTCAAAGTCATAACCCAACATCTTTGTGACCCACTTTTGTTGCTCTTCAGAGGATAATCTTTGTTCTAAAAAGTATTTAAGGCTATCATGATCTGTTTTTACCTTGAAGTGTCTTCCCATTAGGTAGGGTCGCCATTTCTTAAGTGCATGGAGTATTGCCAACATTTCCTTCTCATAAATAGCTTTGCTTAAAAAATTTCCCTTGATTGAACGACTTTCAAAAGCAATGGGTCTTTCAACTTGCATTAGAGCAGCACCAATTCCATTTCCTAAAGCATCACTCCACAATAAAGGTTTTTGTGAAGTCCGGTGTAGCTAAGACCGATGCTTGGCACATTGCCTCTTTAAGATGTTCGAAGGCCTTTGTTGCTTCCGGAGTCCATGAAAATCCATCTTCCTTCAATAATGTTGTTAGAGGTGCTGTTATTCTCCCATAATTCTTAACAAACTTGCGATAATACCCTGTCAACCCGATAAATCCTCGCAGATGGTTTATGGATGTGGGGATTTTCCATTCCTTAATGGCTTTAATTTTGCTAGGGTCTACCTTAACTCCTTCATGAGAGACAATATGACCCAGATATTCCACCTCCTAGACTCCAAATAAACATTTGGATCTTTTTGCATATAATTGTTTCTCCTCCAATAGTTATAGCACCCTGTCAACATGTTCAACATGATCCTTCCAAGACTTGCTGTAGATTAGTATATCATCAAAAAATACTAACACAAATTTTCTAAGGAATGGTTTGAAAATTGAATTCATCAAACCTTGAAATGTTGAAGGTGCATTGGCAAGGCCAAAAGGCATGACCAAAAATTCATAATGACCCTCATGAGTTCTAAATGTTGTTTTCTGAATGTCTTCAATCTTCATTCTGATTTGATGATATCCTGAACGAAAATCCTACTTGGTGAAGTAAATTGATCCATGCAATTAATCCAGTAATTCATCAATGACAGGAATGGGGAACTTATCTTTAATAGTGAGCTTGTTGAGCTCCCTATAATCCAGACACATGTGCCATGATCCATCCTTCTTGTGCACCAATACTACTGGAGCAGAGAAAGAACTTTGACTCGGTTGAATTATACCAGCCTCTAGCATTTCTGCAACCATACGTTCAATTTCACTCTTTTGGACATAGGGATATCTGTACCGCCTGATGTTTGGAGGAACACTTCCTGGAATTAGATGAATAGCATGATCATGATCACGCACAGGTGGGAGACCTTTGGGAGTCTCAAATACCTTGGAATGATTGTCCCGAACTTTTTGGAGAAATAGATGATTCCGATGTGGAAACATCTAGCGAACATAATTGTGCAATTACACCTCTTTTCTCCTTTTTTAGAAGCTTTGTCATACCATTAGAGTTGATTATCTTTCCTGGTTTCCCTGCAATACCCCTTAATTCAACTTCCTTTCCTTCCGTAGAAAATTTGATGAAAAGTTCTTGAAAATTAAAAGCTATTGTACCCAAGGATTGTATCCATTGGACTCCTAGTACAACATCAACACCTCCCATTGGAATGGAAAGCATTGGGCTAGTCAATACATATTCTCCCATGGATAGCTTGATATTATGGCACTTTCCAGAGCACTTTATTGTTTCTCCATTTTCAATCATCACTTGACACTCTGGTGCTGGATATAGGAAGCAATTCAATTCTTTTGCTACCTTACAATGAATAAATTTGTGGGTGCTTCTTGAATCAATCAACACTATTACCTTTTTCTTCTTGATTTGTCCTTCTATCTTGATGGTTTGAGGAGTGGTAATTCCCGCCAATGCATTACAAGATATGGTCGGATTTATTTTTTCTTCATCTAGGCTTTGTTCCTGGAGTATATCCTCTTCTTTTGACCTTTCTTGCTCCTTTTTTTCTTCCTCTTCACAATCTATGTAGAATAATTTCTTCTCAGCACACTTATGACCTTTAGTGTATTTGCTATCACAACTGTAACAAAGCGCTTTTTCTTTTTTTCTTCCAATTGTTGTGCTGTCAACCTTATAGGTTGTGGAAGACTATGGGCAACAACACTTTCGTCTTTGTAGTTGTGAGTGGTATGCTTCCTGGTTGCCATCATTTTGCTTTCCATTTTTCTTGCTAACCTGAATGCCTTGTCTAATGAATCAGGTTTCCAAAGGCGAACATCATGTTGGATATTATCCTTTAAAGACCCTATGAACGCACCAATCCTATGCTCCTCTGGAATATCTTTTACCCTTATGTCCAATTTTTTAGACTTATCAATTGGCTAAAAAAAGTGTTGCTTTTTGTATCGTCATAATGTGCTATTAATTCTTCCGTAAAAATTGCCCAAGTGATAAATTTTTTATGAGAGCAAAGCCATTGATACCATACAAACTGATTTGGTTCCAAATATAAAGTTGCCATACATACCTTTTGTGTGTTTTGCACATTATTGAGATCAAAGAATTGCTCCATCTGTAATATCCATGTTGCAGGATCCTTGCCATCAAACCTCCTCATATCGATTTTTGGAATATGGTGGTTCTTCGATCCAGCATTAGAATCTATGGAATCATGATTAACATTTCTTTTGTTCTCATCATGAGTTTCGTTTACTACCCTTTCACCATTAGTGACCCTTTCTTGTAGCAACTTCTTCAATTCTTCCATGTCTGTCTTCAAATCTATCTTCAAATCGTCCATCTTAGCTTCTACGCCTTTCTTTAAACCATCCATCTTAGCTTCTACATCTTTCTTTAAACCATCCATCTTAGATTCTGTTCCTTTTTGTGCAAGTGACACTTGTTGCACTTGGTCTCGTAATTTTTCTATATCATCTTGCATTTATTCCTCTTCTTCATAAGTCATGCTAGAGCTTTCAGGTTGCTTACTAGGTGTTTGCATTTTCTTTCCTTGGGGCATCAATTACCAATAATAATGCTTTACTATGCCCTTTGAATTCCTTCAAACCAAGCTTACACAAAAATTAAAAAAAAAACCTACACACCTTTTTTCACTTTGTAGAAGCCTGATATTGAATCTGATGTATCTCTGTAATTCTGAATCATCCAGTTATGAAATTTTGATTTGTAGTATCCTTCTGTGTCCTCTTTCCAATGCCACTATTCTGATCCAAATACGATTCTCCAAGAAAGAGTTATGCACAATCTCCCACAGTGACCTGATTGTAGACTAGTTCAGTAGAGCGAAATTGTATGAAGTGCCATGTGTCACTGTTTTTACCTTTGACTCTAAAAAATATATACAATAAAACTAAATTCCGTCCTATTTCTGTACATTCTTGTGAAATTTCAATCTGATGCTCAAAAAGAAAGTTATGACGATTTTCCCCAGGTCACCTGTTTGGAATGTAATTCAGGATTTTGCATAAAGACCAACTCCCTTAGGTCATATCTCCGCAAATATAGCACGAAAAGCTCTGAAATTCGGACCCAAGGTTCAGCATGATTTCTCCTAAAATGGATTTTTCTTGTAACTTCTGAAACTTTGTAGAAAAAAAGTTATAGCGAAAATTCCACGATGACGTGTTTGGAGCATTGAAACCCTAGAATCCAAAGCTCTGATACCAAATGTTATGAAACCAGCTCAAGAAAAGATAGAAAAGATAGATCAACGCATTAGAATTCAGCCTCTTCAAGGGGGCAACCTCCTTTACATAACATAAATGAACATTTCTTGGATGATTCAAATGACAAAACCTCATTTCTATATATAGGAGTCTAAGGAGTCACAATATAATCTAGCCAACCTAACAATAATAATATAAAGCCACAAAAATAACAATATAGGGATTCGATGGGGCACAATAATAAAAATATGGGGGCAATAGGGGCACAAAAATATTAATAAGGGGTATAAATACAATAGTAATGGGGTAATCACTAGTATTATGGGGACCCAACAAAACTAATGTGAGTAAATGGACAAGTATGGTTGTAGAATTCATCTTTGAGGGAATCTTTGGAAACGAGAACTCGATTTCCATTAAAAAATGTGTCATAATTGAGCTATAAGATTTTACAGTTAAGTTATATGTTTTGGTTGATAATCTCATGGTTTTCCATAAAAGAAGCCAAAATGCAGTAATAATGACAATTTAAATTGATAATACGTAGAATTACATTATATACATGTAAAAAAGATTCTTTAACATGGTAGGGATTACTTTTATGAATTTAAAAATATATTGGAAATAATACTGGGAGGGGTGTGAATCAATGTTATCAGATCAATAATTTAATTTTCAAAACTGATTTGTATACGCTACTTTAGTTCAGTGAACTAGCATGTATACGCAACTATACTTAATGAAACCAATGTATTTGCAGAGATCTTGTGATTTACCCAAATTATCATGTAGTGAACTTTAATCAATATATCAAGAGTTCATTAGACAATGCAGTAAAAGCAGAATAAAGCATCACACATAAGAAACACACGTAAACACCTAGATATAAGGTGGAAACCAATGTGGGTGAAAACCACCTGCTGCAATTGTTTCTGTCTTCTTTTAATAATAAGAGAATTCAGTTTACAATTTTTGTACAGGTGCAGCCTTATACGAGTACGCATGCTTCTACCTGTAGAAGGCTACAACATTCTCTCGTTCTCGAGCTTCTACTGGAAGGGAGCTACTACCCCCTAGCTCTTGTACTAGCTGATATGTGTACAAGTATGTAGGTGTCAGCCTACAGAAGGCTATAACCTTCTCCTTTCTTCCAGGGACCACGTTTCATAAATTTTCAGACTGGATCCATCAACAACATCATTCAATCATCAAATATATCTACATCAACCAAGCTCCTATTGAACCAACCACAACCAAATCAATCAATCACTTTGACAACCCATCAATGTGATCTTTCAGAATGCTATCACCAGATTACAGAACCAGAACCCAAGCTAGAACCCAGAACATTGCAACAACAAAAAATAGCAACTAAAACATATATTATAAGGTATACACTACTTTCATGTGATGAACCTGAATGTATACGCGCTTTCCCTAAAGCCAGTCAGTGTATACATCTGCAAATATTAATTCATAATTCTATAACTATACCAGACTTCAGTTATTCTCGGATCATATCATTTACACAATAATATATGCGTCGGTATTTAGATCTATAATATTCGTGAGAAAAAACACATAATGATATTTCATTTTACGCCTTAAGATCCTGATCCTTCATTAGATCTTACCCTCTATCAACCACTAATGTTCCTCTTTGGTTCATATCAAACAATGCACCATAACCCAATAACCTACATACTAGATCTCACTCCTCATAAGATATTCAATGCTTGAGTACATTGGCCTAATCATCTTCTCCTCCTTTTATAGTTTTAGGCCTTTCTCAATACCATGGACCAAAACTACTTAGGACCAATACATTGGATCAAATACCTAGGGTCAATACCTCGGACTTGATACCTTGGACCGATACCATGGATCAAAATACCATGGACCAAATAGTTCAGACCAAAAACATAGCTTTCCAGGGTATACACGCTTTTCCTTTTGTGAAAGTGCATGTGTACGTATACGTGACTTGTATATAGTGAACCCGCATGTATACACAGCTTCGCCGATGGTGAACCTACGTATACCTCTCTTTCTTCATTCTATGAAGTCTAATCTATAACTCTCAGCTATTAACCAGCTATATTGTCATCTGTCATCTGAGAGAGTTGCCATCAAGGACAACACCTGTGTCATAATGCCAACAATATCTCCCTTTGGACTTGATGGCAACAACCACACCAAGTTAGTCTCCCCCTTTGACATCAAGGGCAAAGGGTCATGCTCCCCCTGAGTGCATTCTAAATTCTCTGATATGCTGAAGTGTGCTGATTGAGCTCCCATGATTGAGTCTATTCTCCCTCTGAGCGCAAGTAAGGTCTGCAAAAAGATGTTCTAAAAGAAGAACATGACTCTATACATGCATCACAAATGACCTTCCTATCACCAATGACTCATACATACATCCATCTCCCAAACAAATAGGGATATATCGAATTTGACTCATCCACCCAACTAAGTGGGGATTAATTGTTTATACATGTCAAAAACAAGAAACATTACATCATCGATCTCATGCATAGTGGGGTTACAAATTAGGTCTTTTTCATGATGGTTACATTTAAAAGATAGACATGACATATATAACAGAGACCAAATATTTTAGACAAGACCATGATAGTCATTAGAAACTATCATCAGTAGCATCTATCAATCAACATCCAAACTAGCAACCATATTCTCCCACTGAACCTGTTCCACCTGAAACAAAAATTGCACCGAGATATTCTAAGATAATGCCAACAATGCATTTTTAGAAGCATATGCTCCCCCTTAACCTATGTCAGGTGTTCACTATCAGATCTGATCATTTCATATATTATAAGAGATATCAAGGCATCATTATCATTCAGATATATATCAAGTTATCAAAAACTTATGAGAGCCAACATATTTCCACATGTCATCAACTGACTGTAACCATCATCAAGCAGAGTAGATAATTCTCTGAACCATATCAGACCCCTTTCTCCTGAGTCTGGCCCACTTCTTTTCCTTAAACCAACATATACACGACTGTACCCATAGAAACCAACATATATACGCAACTATGCTTTATGAAACATACGTATAACCACCTTTCTCTGAAAAATATAGGATTTAACTGCAGGATGATTCGAGTAGCTACGCAGAGGAGTAGTGGTATCATCCTTGGTTTGAGTAACTACTAGCAACATCATCAGTTATGGGGATGTGAACCAGCATTGCACACTATAGCATGGACAGCGTAACCCTTGTGGAGTAACCGGTTGACAAGCCAGGAGGCCACGAAACCTATCCCTCCCTTCACGCAAAAAGTAGATGCTCGATGGGCTTTACCATCGATGGTTTCAGCAGCCATTTTGAGGTGTAATGGGTGGCCCCTTTTTCTTCCAATATTAATTTTGCGATGAAGTTTTTCTGAACCTTTACAATCAAAATCGAAGTGCCTCCACGAGGAACTATCTGGTGGCTGTGTGATATGGTTGAATGTTTAAAAAAAAAAAAAAAAATTGTATGTGCGCTGCTATCCAAGTCTGAATTTTGTTGAACGCTGCCAATATATTGAACATTGTCTTGGTGTTGTACATTGAACGTTGCCTATCCAAGTGTTGTACATTGTATTTGTATGTGCACTGCTATCCAAGTCTGAAGTCTGTTGAACGTTGCCAATATATTGAACACTGTCTTGGTATCACCATATGCTGCCCCACTTGTGTATGTATTGAAGTTTTTTTTGGCATATAAAAATCGTTAAATGCCATGTGTTGAATAGAGTTTTTTAAAACGAGGACGTGGGTCAAAGCACTGTGGCATGAAGTGTTGAATGCGCTGTACAGATTTGTGTATTTACAGTCTTGGGTATTGACATTTGCTGTCGAGTTGAATTTTTGTCCAATCATATCATAATTATATTTTTTTTCCCATTAAGAGTAAAATTTTGCAGCAGAAGTTTTTGTTACAGTATGCATTCAATCATATCCATTGTGGGAATAGTTCTCACTGGCAAGGAGAACTATCCTGAGTGGTCCTGGATGATAAAACACACCCTCATTTTCAATGAGTTGTGGAAAGGAGTGTGCATTGGAGACGGAGACAAACAACCAAAATAGCCTACCTCAGACAAAGAGCTCGCCATTTGGGAAAATAAGAACAACAAAGCCTATGCATTAATTGCAACATCTGTAAGTGAAGAGGTGAGTCACCATATTTTGCCATTTTCAACTGCTTTCAAAGCCTTACAAAAGCTGAGAGAACTCTATGACTCACATTCTACACTTGAAGTTGTTCAACTTATGATTAAACTCTTCACTCTTGAATTGCAAAATAATGATCCTCTTACTCTTGCATCCGAAGTAAAGTCTATAATGCATGATATCCAAGCCATTAAAATTGATTTGGATATTCTTCTTATCACTTTTATCAAGGCACTTTATCCTACTTCAATTATCTTGAGTCATTGCAAGCAAATGGAAATCTTAAAGACATTACGTTTGACTCTCTTGTGAAAAATTTTGTTGAAAGAGAGAAAGCTTTTGGAAAAAAGATAGCCCCTGAATCTTCTGAAGAGGCTATGTGCCTTTCTCCTAAAGAAAAGCATCCAGCTCAAGATTCTTCACGAGGAAGAGGTGGTCGAAGAGGAAGAGGAAGATATTTTAGAGGGAGGGGGGGCAGACACTCTCAAGGAGAAAAGGCAGATTTGCACTGCATACGCTGCAAAAGAAATGGATCACATGATGCCTCTACATGCAAGCTACCATGGGACAAAATTGAGCATTAAAGAAACCAACAGAAAGGTAAAGCACCTGAATCCACTCACTATGTTGTGGCACAATGTAATATTGGAGTAAATGAAGATTTATTTAATGCTTCACTTGCTTCTTGGAAAAATGATTGGTTACTTGATTCAAGAGAAACTTGCCACATGACTCATAGAAAATATTTTTTTGAAGAATTTACTACAAATGTTGATGGAGTAGTATACTTTGCAGACCAATAAAAAATCAAGCCATCAGGGCTTGGCACAATCAGGCTTGAAATCCCTATTCTTCTAGACTTTCTTCTGCATCATGTTCTCTATCTCCCACAGTTGAAGAGAAACTTGTTGTCCTTGGTCCACATCCGCCAGCAAGGTGACTCCATTCATATGTTTGATGGCAAGCTTGAGGTGAGAAAAGCATCTGACCACTCACTTGTCATGAGGGGAATATAAGAAGAAAGGCTTCTCAAGCTACAAGGTACCTCTGGTCGTGCACAACATTTCTCATACAATTCTCATTATGAAGAAGGTACACTTCCATAAAGTTTCTTATGGCATGCTAGATTTGGACATTTGAACTATGACAGCCTCTACTTGTTGAAGAAAAATGGTTTTGCTGGTTTGCCTACAATTCCTAGGAAATTTAAGCAATGTGATGCTTGCATTCTAGGAAAGCATAGCAAACAGTCTTTTCATGATTCACATTCAAGAGCACATAGAAAACTTGAACTCATTCATTCAGATTTATGTGGTCCAATGCCTATTCCTTCTGCAAATGGAAATAAAGATATAATGACATTTATTGATGACTACACCATAATGTGTTTGGTTTATTTATTGAATAACAAATCTGATGCTTTTCAAACATTCAAGAACTTTCATAAATGGATTGAAAATGATGCACAATCCCATATTGGGTCTATTCACACTGATAATGAAAAGGAATACACATCAAATGAATTTGAAAACTATCTTCACCAACATGGGATCAAACATTAAACAACTATGCCTTATAATCCCCAACAAAATTGTGTAGCTAAAAGAATGAATAGGACAATCTTAAATATGGTACGATACCTGCTCTTCTTCAAAAATGTAAAGATAATGTTTTGGGCTAATGCTATTCTATGTGTTGCATATATAAAGAATAGATTTCCATCTAATGCTATTAGAAACAAGACTCCATATGAAATGTGGTATGGACATGTTCCTTCGGTAAAGCATCTCAGGGTCTTTGGTTCCACCTGTTATGCCTTGATACCAAAGGTACATAGAAACAATCATGGTGCTAGAAGTCGTAAGTGTATCTTCCTCGGGTATTCAAACACTTCCAAAGCATACTGTCTCTATGATGAAGTTAATAAAAAGTTTGTTATATCTAGAGATGTAATTTTTCTTGAATCATCCAAAACCGACAATGTTGTTGAGCAGAAACTTGATCACCTGGATAGATTCGCAAATGGAAAATCATTTCAAGAATTTGATAATCATATTCCAGAGCTTGAAGGGGGATTCCTATAGTAGATCAACATGTGGAATATTCTTCTAAAGAACACTCTCCCTTGCATGAAACTCCAACAACAGATGATGCTTTAAGTGATGTGATTGATAGAATTGGGAGACTCAACCTTGATTCAGTCCCAACTCAATCAACGAAGCAGCCTGGACCATCTGAGAAAGGTCCCCCAAAGTGGCTAACAAAGACACTTGAAAGTGTTCATCCTGATGAGGTTGGAAAGACACGAACTAGAAATTCAAATCGGCAAAATGGAGGTGATGTAGATGACTCTAATTCACCTATTGATATGGATGTTTCTTATGATTGTGAATTGAACTTGTCTACATATTTTGAACCAATTTTCTTTAAAGAAGCTGCTCCTCATGATGAATGGAAAGAAGCGATGCAAAAGGAGTATGATGCCCTCATAAAGAATGGCACTTGGAAGTTGGTTGATCCTCTATTAGGAACCAAACCAATTGGCTACAAGTGGGTCTACAAGAACAAGTATAAAGTTGATGGCTCACTTGACAAGCACAAAGCCAAGCTTGTGGAAAAAGGTTTTGCACAGAAGGAAGGGGTTGATTATGAGGAGACTTTTGCCCCCACAGCAAAATGGGCTACCATCTAGACACTCTTTGCCTTAGTAGCTTAGAACGGTTGGAAAGTCGATCAAATGGATGTAAAAACTACTTTCTTGAATGGAGATCTAAAAGAAAATGTTCTTATGTCCCAGCCTGAAGGATTTGTAGTGAAAGGACATGAACATAAAGTATGCAAACTTGTGAAATCCTTGTATGGCCCCAAACAAGCACCGCGAGCCTGGTATGAAAAACTAACTGAGCATCTTCTGAAACTCAATTTCAAACATTATGATCTTGATGATGCAAGTTTATTTGTCAAGAAAGTTGGAAAAAAAAATTGTATATATTGTGCTATGTGTAGATGATCTTTTGACGATAGATAATAATGAAAGCTACATTGCATCCATAAAGAAGGAATTGGGGAAATGCTTTGAAATGAATGATTTGGGCTATGTTCATTACTATCTTGGTATTGAAGTAACTCAACATCCAAAGTCCATATTTCTTTCAAAAGAAGTACATTGGAGATCTATTGAACAGGTTTGGCATGACAGAATGCAATCCTCTTACTACTCCAATGGAACAAAACTTAAAGCTCACATCTATTGAAGGAAAAGAATTTGAGGATGCAACAAAGTATAGACAGCTTGTAGGAAGTCTCAACTACCTAACTACTACTAGACCAGACATTTTGTTTGTTGTTGTAATCCTCTCCAGGTTTATGCAAAAGCCTTGTGAAGGACATTGGTCTGCTGCAAAAAGAGTTCTAAGGTACTTGAAGGGAACTCAAGACTTTGGAATCAAGTATACACAGGTGGACGACTTCAGCTTGATTAGATACTCTGATTCAGACTTCAATGGAGACAAAGAAACTCGGGTATCTACTTCAGGATATGCTATGAGTCTTGGATTAGGAGCTGTCTCCTGGAGATCACACAAACAATTAGTTCTAGCTAATTCCACAACAAAAGTAGAATACGTGGTAGCACTTGAGGCAACAAAAGAAATTGTGTGGCTCAGGAAAATTCTTGAAGATTTGCAGGTAAAACAAGTACAATCAAATCCACTCATGATTGACAATATCTTTGTAATAAAGTTGGCCAAGAACCCAAAGTTCCATGATCGAACGAAGCACATTAATATTAAATATCATATGATTCAACATCATGTTGAGGCCAAAAAAATCCATCTCTGCCATTGTTCCATGAATGAGCAAATTGTAGACATCTTCACCAAAGCGCTGGAAGAGAAAATCTTGAAAGATTCAGAATGATTCTTGGACTCATGAACATCCCTTCAGATTAGGGGGGGGGGATTTTGACACCTAATCATCAGGAAAGGGTGAATAACTGAAATTGATGTAAATAAATGATGGAGAATATGAATAGTCAATGGGAGATGAAATGAACAGCCTCTCCCTCATGTATATAATAAACACTAACCTAAATGAAATCAATGAATCGAATTTTGTGGAGTTACTACTTGGCCTGACAGGTTTAGTAAATATATCAACAACTTATTCTTTGGAGGTAACATACTCCAATTTGACCTTTTGTTCAGGCACTTGTTCATGTAGAAAATGATATTTGATGGGTATGTGCTTGGTCTTGGAGTGCATGATTGGATTCTTTGAAATACTGATGGCACTTGTATTATCACATAGAATGGAGATGGGTGGAGTACATGTGATCTGAATGTCTTGCAAGGTTTGCATCATCCAAAGTAGTTGTGTGCAGAAAAATGCAGCAGCCACGTATTCTGCTTCAGCTATAGATAATGCAATTGAACTTTGTTTCTTGCTCAACCAAGACACTAACGTGGAACCCATATAGAATGCAACACTACTAGTTCTTCTTCTGTCATCAACACTTCCTACCCAATCTACATTTGTATATGCATGAAGTGTAAGATTTCTATCTCTAGGATACCATAAACCAAAGTCCTATGTTCCTTGAAGATATTTGAAAATCCTTTTGACTGCCTAAAGGTCTGTTTCCTTAGGATTTGCTTAGAATCTTACAACTATTCCCACTGCATGCATGATGTCCGATCGGGTACTTGTTAGATAAAGTAGAATGCCAATCATGGATCTGTAAGTTGGTTGATGTACTACTGCTAATTCATCATTTGAGCTAATATTTCATCCTGTTACCATTGGGGTACATACTGGTTTAGAATCTTCCATGCCGTACTTTTTCAGGATCTGTTTGAGATATTTGGTTTGTGAGAGAAAAATACCATCTTTATTTTGTTGAACATGTAGACCAAGAAAGTAGGTAAGCTCACCAAGCAAGGACATTTCAAATTCTTGCTGCATTATAGAGGCAAAATTCTGACTCATGGATTCTTCATTGCTACCAAAAATGATATCATCAACATACACAACAATTATTAGTAATTTATCAGTGTCCATCTTCGTATATAGATTGTTATCTGTTGACCCCTTTGGAAAACCCTATTGGTGGAGATATTTGTCAAAATGGTAATACCATGCCCTTGGAGTCTGTTTTAGACCATAGAGATATTTTCTGAGTTTGCATACAAGTTTTGCATCATTTCCAAGTATGAATCCTTCTGGTTGTTCAATATAGACTTCTTCCTCTAAGTGTCCATTAAGAAAGGCAGATTTTACATCCATTTGGTATACTTTGAATTTCTGAAAACTAGAAAGGGCAAGAAATATTCTTATGGCTTCAAGTCTAGCAACAGGTGCAAAAGTTTCTGCAAAATCTATACCTTCTCATTGAGCATATCCTTTACAAACAAGTCTGGCCTTGTTTCTAATAACTTCTCCCTTTTCATTCAGCTTGTTTTTTAATATCCATTTAGTTCCTATGATATTCTTATCATGAGGTATAGGAACTAATTCCCAAGTATTATTCTTTTCAATTTGCTCAACTTCTTCATTCATGGCCTTGACCTAACATTCATATTTGTATGCTTCATTTACATTTTGAGGTTCGGTGGAAGATAGTAATGCTAGATAGCTTGAGGCTTTAGAAATGGTTCTTCTTGTCTGCACACCTGCCCTTTTTTCCCCTAAAATTTGAGTTTCTAGATTATTTTTCTGAAAATACCTAGATGGAGTCTTTTCTTCTATCACTATCTCTTATTCTGGTGCTTCATTGGTTTCTTCTTCAGAATTAGTGTGATTTGATGTGGGAAAATGTTCCTCATCTTCTTCATTGTCATAACTTTCGATTTTTACATGCTTCATCAACCACAACATCAATACTTTCAATAATTTTCCGAAGTATTTTATTATAACATTTAAATCCTTTACTTTGGGATGAGTAGCCAAGAAGAATACCTTCATCTGCTTTGGGTTCAAACTTACCAAGTTTTTCATCAGTCCTTTTGATGTAACATTTTCTTCCAAAAAATTTGAAGTATTTTACAGTGGGAGTCTTACCATACCACAGTTCATGTGGAGTTTGAGTGTTGTTTACTTGAACATTTGCTTGGTTGAGAATGGTGATGGTGGCGAATGCAGCTTCACCCTAGAAGGCTGTAGGAGTTACAGATTCATCTAGCATAGCACGAGCCATTTGTTGAACAGTTCCGTTCATCCTTTCTACCATTGCATTTTGTTGAGGAGTCCTTGCAGTGGAGAACTGCCTTTTCATTCCATGTTGTTCACAAAATTCAAAGAATTCATCCGAGGTAAATTCCCCTCCTCGATCAGATTTGAGGCATTTGATTTTGTGATCTGATTCATTTTCAACCAAAGCTTTGAAAGCTTTGAACTTTTCAAGTGCTTCATCTTTATGCTTTATAAGACCTATCCAACACATTCTAGAAAAATCATCAATGAATAATATAAAGTATTCTTCTCCATGAGGTGACTTTTTCCTTGAAGGTCCACATAAATCTGTATGAACAAGTTCAAGAGGCTTACTAGCTAATCCTTCCTTTTCGATGAAGTGAGATCTAGTTTTCTTACTGAATTGACATGATTTGCATATAGTATTTTAAAGAATGTTGATATCTGGAAGATCACGAACAACCTAGAATCTGCATGCTTTTCTTATTTGAGAAAAGCTTAGATGTCCCAATCTTCTGTGCCATACCCAGTTTTCAATATTTTTCCTTAGATAGCACTGTTGTTGTCCTCCCTTGAGTATGTATAGGTTTTTTTGAGTTATTGTACCTTTGATCATGGTTTCTCCTGTATCAAGCTCATGAACAACACATCCATTTGATCAAAACACTACTTCATTTCCTTGATCACACATTTGACTCACACTCAACAAGTTATGCTTTAAGCCATCAACATACATAACATTCCCAGCTTTAACCTTTTCTTTCAAGAAAATAGAGCATTTACCTTTTATGACAACGAGAGTGTTGTTTCCAAATGAGACACTCTTTTTCTTTTCTAAGGCATTATATGAGTGTAGTTTTTCTTTGTCACCTATCATGTGTCTTGAGCATCTACTATCGATGTACCACTGGTTTTCTTGTCCTTCTACATACAAGGCTATACCACATCTTTCTGCGCATGGCTCTTTCTTTCTCCATATTTTGGGATTTAATGGAATTTTCTCCTTTTGAGATATTTTCCGAAATTTACTCCTGCATTCAGATTCTTCATGGCCAAAGTTGTTACAGATTGAGCATTCTATTTCTTTTTCAAGAAGAGAAAAGTTATTATAGGAATTTTTCTTGATCCCTCTCACATTCCTTTGATTTCGTGCTTCTCTAGTCATGATGGTTTTGTAAGAAACACATTGAGCAGCTTTGTGTCAAAAATTATGAGATGAGAAACATTGGCCATTAAAGAAGTTCTTGCAATTATCGAATCTACTGACCTTGTGATTGTAGTTTCTATCGATATTTGTCTTTGAAGCAAATTGAGTATGATTTATCTATGGTTGATTGTGGCTTCTGTTCATCCTTGAAGTAAATTGAGCCTAATTTGCCTGATGATCTGCTTTATTCCTTTGCTGACGATTGTCAAACTGTTCATTGCTCTTTGCTGCATCAAGATAGCTTTTAGTGGAGGTTGACGACTTCTGTGATTGAGATGCTTCTTTAGTATATCCAAGACCTGTCTTTATTAGAGGAGAACGGTGCACTTTGATAATTTCATTTAAGGTTTTTGATCCTTTAGCAAATCTAATATTGAGAGCTTTTGTTTTCTCAAGATCCTTTCTTAGACCCACAATTTCGCATTCCAGATTTTCATTATGTTTTTCTCTTTCACCAAGTTGGTATGTTAAGGTATCTATAATCATATTCTTTTCTTCTAAACATATTTTGTGTTTAGAGATTTCTTCATAAAGTTAATATTCATCTAAAGCATCCAAAAAGTCATCATCTTCATAAGCCATCCGAAGTCTAAAGTCATTATTATTTTCGTCTTCATCACTATTTGATAAACCATCGCTATCTTCATGAGTATAGTAGCTCATTTTACTTACACTTTATTTTCTATTCCATTTTGCAAATTCCTTCCCTTTATCATATTTATCTTTATGAGGACATTTGGCAGCATAATGACTGACTCTACCACATGCAAAACATTTGAAGGGTAGTTTACCTTTGAATCTTCCAGAACCCCGTTGAAGCTTCTTGATGAAGTTTACTTCCTCTTCTTCCTCTGCAATATGTCCTAATTCATTGAGTTCTTCTTTTCCTTTTACTGAAGCTTTAAATGCGACGTCTCTCATATCTGATGGACCTCCTTTTCTCATCTCAAATGAAGTTAAGATTTTGTGAAGCTGTGTCATAGTAATAGTCTATAGATCTTGCTTTTCTTCTATGGCATATACTTTTGATTCAAATTTAGGAGATAAGGATTTTGAAACTTTTTCAACTAAGGCAACTTCCTTTATCTCTTCAACCAGATTCTTCATGCAATTAACAACATCGTCTATATGTAAGAAGTAACTAGCTATACTTTCATCATTGTTCATCTTGAGAGTTTCATGCTGAATTCTGAGAGCTTGCAGTTTAGCATGTTTTACCTGAGAGTCTCCTTCGTAGCTTAGAACGATTTTTTCCCATATTTCTTTGGCTAACTTGAGTTTCATAACTTTGACAAACCTTGATTGTGACAGACTTCCCAATAATGTATTGACAGCCTTGGCATTGGTTTCATATTGCTTTTTACCTGTCGTATCTGTAGGAATTGCGGATGTAAATGTATATCCTCCTTCCATGATTTCCCAGACACCTGTTCCAAGAGATTGAAGATAGGTTGTGGTTCTTACCTTCCAATAAACGAAGTTTCTCCCATCAAAGATTGAAGGTCTGATGGATCCCTCGCTTTCTTTATTTCTCATCATGATGAATCTACCTTCAAGCGATCAAGCTTCTTTTGAAGGACTTGCTATGATAACAATTGTTGGAAGTAATACTGAGAGGTGGGGTGAATCAGTATTTTCAAATCAATAATTTAATTTTCAAAGCTGATTTGTATAGGCTACTTCAGCTCGGTGAACTAGCGTGTATACGCAACTATACTTAATGAAACCAGCATATATGCAGAGATCTTGTGATTTACCCAAATTATCATGTAGTGAACTTTAATCAGTATATTGGGAATTCATTAGACAATGCAGTGAATGCAGAATAAAGAATCACACATAAGCAACACACATAAACACCAAGATATAAGGTGGAAACCCAATGTTGGTGAAAACCACCTGCTACAATCATCTTTGTCTTCTTTTAATAAAAAGAGAATTTTGTTTACAATTTTTGTACTGGTGCAGCCTTATACCAGTAGGCAAGCTTCTACCTGCAAAAGGCTACAACCTTCTCTCGTTCTCTAGCTTCTACCGGAAGGGAGGCACTACCCCCTAGCTCTTGCACTAGCTGATATGTGTACTAGTATGTAGGTGCTGGCCTACAGAAGGCTACAACCTTCTCCTTTCTTCTAGGGACAACGTTTCATAAATTTTCAGACTGGATCCATCAACAACATCATTCAATCATCAAATATATCTACATCAATCAAACTCCTATTGAGCCAACCACGACGAAATCAAACAATCACTTTTAGAACCCATCAATCTGATGTTTCATAATGCTATCACCAAAATACAGAACCAGAACCCAAGCTAGAACCCAAAACACTGTAATAACAAACAACAAGAACTAAAACATAGATTATAAGGTATACGCTACTTTCATGTGCTAAACTTGCATGTATATGCGCTTTCCTCAAATCCAATCAATGTATACATCTGCAAATATTGATTCATAATTCTACAGCTATACCAGACTTCAGTTATTCTCAGATCATATCATTCATAGAAAAATATATGTGTCAGTATTCAGATCTAGAATATTCATGAGAAAAAACACATAATGATAGTTCATTTTACACCTTAAGATCCTGATCCATCATTAGATCTTATCCTCCATCAACCGCTAAGGTTCCTCCTTGGTTCACATCCAGCAATGCACCATAACCCATTAACCTGCATACTAGATCTCACTCTTCATCAAATATTTAATGCTTGAGTACACTGTCCTAATGATCTTCTCCTCCTTTTATAGTTTTAAGCCTTTCTCAATACCATGGACCAAAACTACTTAGGATCAATTCCTTGGATCAAATACCTAGGGTCAATACCTTAGACGTGATACATAGGACCAATACCATTGATCAAAATACCATGGACCAAATACTTCGGACAAAAAAATTTGTTTTCCAAGGTATATGCGTTTTTTCTTTTGTGAAAGTGTGTGTGTATGTATACGCAACATGTATATAGTGAACCCGTATGTATACGCGCCTTGGCCAATGGTGAAACTGCGTATACCTCTCTTTCTTCATTCTGTGAAGTTTGATCTATAACTCTGAGTTGTTAACTTGTTGTATTGTGATTTGTCATTTGAGAGAGTTGCCATCAAGGACAACACCTATGTCATAATGCCAACAAAATTGAATGCAAGGAGGAACAATTGTTGAGGTGAAAGTAACCAAGATATAGTCTAGGGACATGGTAACATGTCTATACTTATATCAAATGGTGTTTCCAAAAAGATACAAAAGTCCTGTATGTTCCGAGCTTCAAGCACAATTTGTTGCCTGTAAGTCCAATCATAAAAGAAAACATAAAGTCAAGCTTGCTGAGAAGAATTGTCTTGACCAACGTTACACTAAGTTTCAGGGGAACAGGGGCAAGGAGAAGGGATTTTGGTGATGGATAGAAGGTAACCCATAATTAAACAATGGACAATAGAATGGGGACAGGAAAAAAACCTAAAGATACATAAATTTTTATTACAAATTAAATATGTAAAAACCTAAAACAATGAAAATGTTAAATGCACAAAGTTAAGGAAATTCAAGTGCAAGTAACTTATAAACATACATGATAAATTATGAATGATAATATTCACAATTCCACGTGAAACATAAACCAATATCATTCATAATTCCATAATATGGTAAGACACAACTAATCAATATACAACCAACACCATTCATAATATCTCAGGGAAAAACCCTTGCATCAATCTGGAGGGCCTTGTCCCAGTAGCCAACAAGTAGATTTGTCTGGTTCAATTCCTTCACAATATACCAAAACTTCTACCCAAAACGCTACAACATCTGGTGCCTCTAAGTTGGTTCCTGTGTCAGAGAAACCTCTAGAAAGTGCACCATCTTGTAAGAGAAATTGATCCTACTAAGGTCTAGCCTTGGGGATTCCTAGGTAAAAAATTCAGTCCTAGAGCTAGAGCTTGAGATTCCTGCAGATTTCACCATTAGAATGGCCTCAAATTTGGAGAGGTTGGTGACCCACCAGCGCAATAACTTAGAGAAGATCAAAATTTTTCCTTGGCTCAATTGCCAGGAAATTAATGCCCTAGGTGACCTAATGGGGCTAGACTCGGGAAAAAGGGGAAAAGTGGGAAAATGATGGTTAAGATGATCATCATTTTTATGGATCTAGTGCCTAATCCACTTGGGGATATGGATTCAAGGATGTTAATGAGTAAGAACTTGGATTAATGATCAAGGAGGCCCAGAATGTCAACTTCATCCAATGTAGATAGTAAGAAAAGAAAATAGACTTTCAAACATTTATACTTTAAAGAAAATAATGCAATATTATTGAGATAAAATAATCTCTAGGACATTTCATTCATATAACATTGGCCCATGCATTTAATAACTAAAACATAGCTCAATTCCACATTGCAATAATGCAAAAACTAGCCCTAATTTTAGCCGTATGTGGCAACAATAATAACAACGATAAAAATCACTTACAACGTTATAGAGTATATCCAACCAAAAATTCATTTGCATAACAAAGCTCCAAGATAAGAAAGATAACCCAAATCCATACATCAAAATTCATCCATCTCCGACAAATATCCTCCAAGGAAAAAGTGTGAAAATTCTCTAAGGCTAGAGTTTTCCCATATCAAGTGATGATACAAATGAATGTATCTAACATCAATATATAGATTCCTAATGTAATTCAAATTATCCTATGGGCCCCTAAAGATAAAATAATGTGAAAATAATAACTCCTAATGGTGACAATCCCACCATACTAGCTCATAATGTAGAAATAAACCTCATAAGGGACCAAATAATGATGTATGCATGTCGTAGGGCCCTCAAAAGGCTCAATAAGAGCCTAAAGTGCCATATTGAGGAATACATTCCTCGGAATACGATCGACAAGGGGGTGGCCCCTTGTTCTCCAAGTAGTAGATTTCTGGTGCTCTTAGTGAGTCTGAGGGCACATCAATGACCCCATCGGTCTCCATATGAATTGAATATGTTTGTAAATCCTCTACAATGGTCTAGGTGGTGGAATGAATTCTGCCATGACATCGTATAAGTGTTGGGATACCTTTCAAGAGTGTGGGGCTCCTATGGGGGCCTACTCGGCATAATGTACCAATTGGGTTACCATCATCCCAAAATTGGATCACTAGTAGTCTTTAAACATCCATGAATATCTGTGGAGATTTTTCTACTGTTGCAGAGGCCCATGGCTCTCTATACACACCCTACATGTCCCAATGTGGATGTCTAGAGGTCAAGATCCCGTACAGGGAGACCGAACCCAAATGAAAACCACCTTCAATATTGCATAAGATCCAATGCAACCCCTAGGCTTCCAGTACAATCAATCATTAAGATAATCAGTCAAAGGAGCTTACAAACCATGGATAACAAAGTGGGAATTTCATAATTACATTCCCTTCCGTAGTGGGCTTTGGCATGTGCTAGTGTCTCCAAAATCCAAAGGGGATTAACCAAGGACATTATTAGGTGTTTTCAACCCCTAAAGGGGATAGTATGTCCAAGGTACATCCTTCTAATGGGTGTAGCAAGTGACAAATACGTGAGATGGAATAGAGAATGAGACCCTGGGCCACATAATGGGGCATAGGAGTAGTTAGATAAGGGGAAGCCCATACTTGGGTATATAATGTATAGGAGGGAGAAGTCATGGTACATGAGGTGCCTGAAATTGATTTTTCCACCCTTATTTATATGCATTTTCCCTTTTTATGTATTTTACATCAGTTAACTGCTCGGGGCTCAAAGGACAAGAGAATGATGTGTATAATATAGCAGTGATTACCCCTTTTGAGGTAGGGCAGTTCCTTGCCCTCTCGGGTCTGGGACAATTATGGGTTCCTAAATGATAGAGGAGGCTCATATAGGGCCTATGGAACCACAGTGATGGACATGGGTGGGTTAGAGATCTTGTGTTGTCTTTTTCCCACATACTAATTATTTCATCCCTACCATCTTTTGCATTTTATGGTACAATATCCTGTTAAATGTGGTCGTTTATGCTTTTCACTTTTTCTTTTAATCGCTTCAACCTCTAGGGAATAATTATAGGCCCGACCTAAGGTGGGGGCAAGAGGACAGGAAGGCTAGCCCTATGTAGACCCAGAATGGGAATGTGGACCTAGGTGGGACAAAATATGAATGGGGTAGAGCAGCCACTATCTATAATAATGTTAAAATGTCCATTTAGATATTTTATGGTCCATACTATGGAACCAGGAGCAAATAAAATAAAATCAAGATAAATCATGCTCCCATGTTCAAATATGTATTTGTTTAAGTAACAAGAAAGGATAATGTCAATGGGATAGAGGATTTGATGAAAGAATAAGTAGATTCATTTGTGTTTATGGGACATCTACTTCTCGCATTCACATGAGATAAATAGTTTTGACAATAGCTGTTTAATGATATTGAGGTTTCATTGAAGAAGAATATCACAAGTGCTATACAAGAAATTCATGGGTTTCAAAAAAAATTATTGATCGAGGTCTTGAGGGAAAGTATGTCGTTTTAGACAAACATGACAAATATTTGGTGAATATGGCTAGGAAATAACCTAATATTGGCACCAATTTATGTCTATGGAGCATCAAAGGGTGCTCCATGAAAGGAACCTCATCCTAGAATTCTAAGAAAGTTAAGAGAATTTCAAGAATGGATTCATAATAACTCTCCTATAGTGATTCTATCTTAGGCATATTTCTCCATTGGGAGAAAAAAACCCCAGTGAATTCATAACTAACAGAGTTTTGCATAGATTTAATTGAATCTTGGTCAAACACTTACTCCATTTTATGGGTTGATTATATCAAAATTTCTTTTAGCTTTCAAGATTCCATTGTCATTTGATCTATGATGCCATCTTTCAATCTATACATACCATTCAACTTGAGATCATCAATCACAAAGACAACATCATTTATAGTCACTTTCAATCAATACATGTCATTCAACTTGAGATCACCAATCACAAAAACAACATCAACTATAGCCAATTCAATCCTCTATCAACTTTTCCCATGCCAAGCAAGGCATAAAGTTTAGGGTACAAGTCATTATATTTCTTTTTTTCCACTTGTTTCCTACTTGAATAAAATTTACATCTAAAAAGAAAATTGTGTTTACAACATCCTAAATTAATGACACCACAAGAAAAAATACACTTTGTTGGTAATCATAAAATTTTAATAGGGCGGAAATGAATTAAAATTATGGGGAAATGCTAGGAAAGAAGGATTGAAAACAAAGCAACAATTAATGTAGTGAACAAATGAGAATGATATGAAACCCAATTGATCGGTCTAGGACACCCACGTTAATGTTGGTTCAATATTGTGGTCAAAAAAATTTAACCCAACCAATTGGTTACATTGTCGCTATGGTCCATACCACCTAGATGGCATAACATGAAAGCCCCAAGAGATTTTGGCAAAATATTTACTATTTAGATTTGACATCTAAGTCAACAGAATTTGCTCATGGGCAAGAAGCATTAATTATTATAATTAACAAATAAAGATAAAATGAAGTTAGCTACCTTTTAAGTGGGTTTTTCCTCTGGAAGCTTCTCCTCTCACACAAAGCCTTAATCTTTCTTGTTTGAGTCCACATCCATTTTCTCATTCGATTTCTTTGATTTGGGACTCTCAAAAGCCTGGGTACAAGTGAATCTGAGGTCCTTTTTGGATCTAGGTCATTTTTAGGGATGATTGGATCATCATAATCCATATTTTCTAGAGTATCTTCCTTGTGACCACGTATGGTCTTAGGATATTTGATTTCCTTGTCGTAATCAATGCATTATTTCTCTCTTATTTGCTTATTTTCTTGGTTGATTTTTGTCTCAGAAAGGCACCTATCATCATCTTTGATGAAGCCATTATCGCTTATTCATTTGGGTTCATCTTCCTCCATGGAATCCTAGACATATAGCTTCGTAACACAAGTCAAGGAGGACTGATAGAGAAATGATTCCTAGGTAGTGTGAGGTGCACCAATGAAACAACTTCTCCATCCAATCCTATTTGACAATGAAAATACCCTAATGAAACATGGGCTTTATCTTCGAATCCTTGTTTCAGGCCCCTGTTTGTGCCTTCCCAACCCCAACAATAGCTCGGATTCCCTCCATGCCCCAATACATAATCTGGTTGGAAAGCTTGATTAATGGATTGTAGTACCCCTGATACGACTATCTTTATTAGGGGCGAGAATCGTTTCCATAGCCTAGTTTCATGACATTTCCAACCCACCCGGATAGATATCCTTTGGTTGAATGCCTCTTTGTACTTGTCTAGAAGTATTTTGAAGTTGCTCAAAGAGATGGAGGGCTTGGGTATGAGCCATCACCCAATAGTGTGGATAGCCTTTTGCACATTCCAGCGGTAAAATCAAATCACCACGATTGGAGGTACGGAGAATCCAATCTCCTGAATTCAACCAAATGAATCATATCATATGTGAGATTAGGGGTTAAATTTGATGGATCCCCGTACCCATCATTGAATATTTTTATGACAGTCTTATTTTTAAACTGGCCTTCACAGAACTTTTAATATTTACTTTTACCTTGCATAATATTTCTCATATAAAAACATAATCATTGAAAATTCATTAGTTTCTATTCATTATCAATGAGATAATTTTTCTACGAAAAAAATAAAGATTGTCAATTTGTTAGCCAACGAGTGCCTTTAAAAATGAAGGAGTCTAAAATAACAAAATCACAAAAACTATGCTAATTCCTTTCTTCATAAACATATTTTGAGATAAAAGAATTAAACCCTTGCAAGTCAAAAACATATTTATGGGAAATAGAATTAAACACTTGAAAAAATTGAAGTATCAAATGTAACTTTATGAGAGCTGAACTTATAGTTGGAAACGTATTGCTCATATATGAGATGAGAATATAGGTCTTGCCTACACATCTGTTCTCTACAGTCACACATTGTATGAAAATTTGTTGTATTGATAGTCTGGGTACTAAGACTTGACTTGAAAGATTTAAATATATAAATCCCGTAAAAACAAAATACAAAATTTAAAAAGAAATATAAATATAAAATGGCAAAAATATGGGCCCACATCTCTAGACGTGGCTCTTGCAAGAAGGTCTGTCATTTACACGTTTTTAGAAGCCATTTCTTCTAAAATCATTTCTTATGTTGTGTTTATTTGTTCTTCCTCCTCTCATCCTAGTTCTAGCTCTAATGAGACATCCAATGAGCTTCTAATGTCTGCATCTTATGTTTGACATGAGTTTTGCTTTGTATCGATATTATTTTGGAGTATTAAGGATTAGATTTTGGTTGTTTTTTTAATTTTTATAGATTATGATTAGGAGTTTCTTTTGCACTCCCATTATGTACTTGCACTAATTCTAGTTTTGAATCCCACTAAGTAACTCTGGTGGTCATTAGTTGGACATTAAACATAATCTTCTCTTATCTTATCTACAACTGCATTGCATTGATCTCAATCTCTATCACTTTAAAAAATAATTTAGCACTTAGATTCCTTCATAAAATATAATTCTTTCTAGTTTTGTTCTAGTAAATGTCTTTCACACTCCTACATTGTCCTTTTGTTTGTTGGATGTACTGTTCAGTCCAATTGAGCTACTCTTGCAATCATTTATTGGAGATAAATAAACCACCTTACCTAATCTTATAATCTTATCTAGTATTGAACTGTGCATTAATGAGCCTTATAGATTCAATTTAGTTTCTAGCAATTCAATGTTAAAATAAAGAGTTTATTTGCAATTTTGTCTACTATTCAAGAGGAATCAAGGTCTACTTGAGATAACCAGTTTGAAAAAATACATTCTTCCAATAGAATGGTGATTTATCGAGTAAATAGTATAAAAAAATATGACTCGGGGAGAAACTAAGAAACCATCAAAATCCTTAAAAAATAAAATTGATAAAATTTAATTGATAATTGATAAAATTTAGAAGGGAAAATACGTTATAGGAAAGACAATAATGAATGGTCAAACTAGTTTCCTAGGACATTTCCATTCTCAGTTTTGGTAAGGACAATTGTAGGTAAAGGTAGTCTTTTGACTTCATCTAAATACAGATTCATATTCTGTATGTTTTTGGACTATCACTTTATTAGAAAAAGCATAACACCAATCTGGAAACAAAGCTACATCGCTCACGATTTATAGAAAGTAAAAGAGACATTCCTTTGGAGAAAATTAACCATGAAAGGAGATATCATGAAATAGTGTCCATGAGAAGCATTTATTATCCATGCACAAGCAAAAGACAGTAGAATGTTTGGTAGAATGAATTATTGAAACCATAGTTGAAACTGTGTATTTTGAGGTGTATGGCTTTATATTTCTGAAAGCCTGTTTACTGTAATAGTAGGTTCTGGTTGGATAGTGTTGGGATAGCACCTACTAGTTCCTAACATTAAATAAATGTTAACTTCGAAATAATTCACCGTTAAAGAAGTTTCAACTCAAAAGTAAAAAATAAGCATGAGGATGGTCAAGTTAAAACCTGCTACATGCAGTTCGCGCTGCAATTTTGATTCCTTTAGTTTTTGTAGGTTCCTCACCATCGGTCATGGGTGGCTCCACATTAACATCTGCAAACCCCACTTCACGACTGGCGATCATCCTCAATGTAGACTAAGACTTCACTTATCTATAGTCATTCCCCCTATGCATGTCTTCTACCATGTGCATCCTCTCTTGCCCCTTCCTTGCACTTCCCATCATCTATTTCAATCATATCTTGCATTGTCCTACCTTTATCCAAATTAAGAAATTCATAAAAATCCATTGGTTCTGCCTTTATGCATTTTTCTTACTAAGTCTGGTACAAAGTTTGCTTCATTTGTCTCAGTCTGCTGGGCTCGAGTGGGGTCTGGAACCCAACTGATTGAATTCCATGTAGTTAATTAGATTTTTGGTGTAGTGTGTGTTGATGCAGACCCTGTTTTTGGAGTGCCTATTGGTGGGCACTTCCAGGAGAGGGAACTAGGCTCTGAAAATCCATCACAAGCAAGACTACCCTATCCGCATCCATGTGACTACTATAGTTGCCGCTATTATTATTATTATTAATGTGGGTCTTTTCCATATGTTGTGCTACACCACGAGAAGGTGGCTTACTTGAATTTTGATACATTGGATGATTCTTGAAAGCAGAAGAATCCTTCAAGGCACTCATTCCAGAAGGTTTCGCCGTTTGTCGTTGTTTTGAGGACGAGGATGAAAGAGGAGGATCCTCATTCTATGGAATACTTCTATTTTTGGATTCAGATTGTGAGACTCTAAAAACATTGAGGATTGGCTTCTCTTTCACCATGGCTCATAACCTCATTAAATTCATCCACTTCGCCTCACACCCACATCTAAAGAACAACAAGGCCAATTGTCAATAACTCAAACCCACATCAAATCATCAAAAAATTTTGACCCAAATCACATAGGGTCCAGTTTTGCAGTCAAACATGGCTTGAAATTGCAACAACACACTAGAAATTTGTGATAATTTAAAACCTAGAGGGGACCAAGATAGACATAGTTAGTGATAATGAAAGGCTCCAATGATGTTGATCTCGAATTTAAACAACAGGTAGTTGTATATCCAACATTAATAAAACTAATGTTTATAGGCTTTGGAACCCCTATGTGACAACCGTTTTTTCTAACCCCTCTTGTAAATAAATTGACATGAGTTATAATTGATGTAAATAATATATGGAAATTATGTTCTAATGGTTTTCTTTCATTAAATCACATCCTTAATTTTTTTGGGTTATATTAAACCATTACAATTCAAATGTGGTTCATGATTTGCATGAATTCAAGGGGTTTCAAAAAAATTCAATAAACCATGGCTTCAAGTGGTTTCCAATAATTTGCATGGTTTCAAGTGGTTTTCAATAATTTGTATGGTTTCAAGTGGTTTTATTAAGCTATTGTTACTGTTAGTGTCGGTATCTTCATCCCTCCATCAATGATCAAATTTCTCTTTTTGCATGCATATTAGGTGTCCCATCCGATCAGCTAAATTCCATTAGGTCATGGATCAACTGATGGTAGTGGTTCATTGTCAATTTCACTCATGGCATTTACCTATTGGCATGTTTTCATATGTTTATGTCATTTACTATCATTTTGTTTCATTCCATTTACCAAAATCAGTTTTAGGGTTTTTAGTCTCACTAGGTGTAGGGTTTGCCACCATGGTCATCCAAAATTCAATAAAAGGTCAGCAGGCACATGAGGAGGTTTTATATGTTCATAAGCTCATAAATTCATTGATGATATGTTTCATAAATGGTTTTTAACTCAAAACTCTATTTTGAGGTGAAAACATGGTTTTTTCCATTTCATGTACAAATTTTATGTAATTTAAAGTGTTTCTATATGTAATAAGTTCCAGTTGATGCCCTTGGTCACCTTGCCAACTCTAGCCACTGCAAGAAACAAAAACATCAATGCATTAGTTCATCAAGTGATCAAGAAGAGTCAAAGAACCACTTCAGACTCATCCAAAAATTGAAGACATACAAGAGTGGATGAAAGGTAAAGGTTTCAATACTTTACACTCAATCTCTCAATGGAACCAAAAGGAGTGGCAAGACTGGAAAATCTCAGTAATTCCGGTAGATCTAGAAGGGCAATGGAGAAAAATCAAGCAGCTCCTAAAATGGGCAACACCAATCCACCATGATGAGGAAGAAAATTATCTCTGGGGCCCAAGCGGTGGACATTACACAGTTAGGATTGGATATAAAATCCTTCAAGAAAAACCAAATAAACAAGATTGGAATTCTTAGAAAATAGCATGGAAATCAAAAAGTTTGCCTAAGATAAAAAATTTCATGTCGACTTTTTTAAAAGGGAGAATATTGACTAGTGAAAACTTAAAAAAAAAAGGGCTTTCAAGGTCCAACACGATGCTCTTTATGCATGCAGGCTGAAGAAAATATACAACATCTTTTCCAAGAATGCACTTTTGCCAAAGAATGTTGGTAGTAGCTGATAAGCCCTTTGGAAATAAGAATAAATTTTGAAAAGCCCTTGCTGGATTTTCTTTAGACCTTTGAGAATGCCTACCCATACACAACAAATAAGAAAGCCACAATTCAGAGAATATGGAAGTGCATTCCAGTGGTTCTATGTTGGAAAATTTGGTTGACACAAAACAAGTGCATTTCCAAAAATCAAATCCCAAGGATATGGAAGACCCTCTAAAAAACGTGGGGATTAACTTCTGAAATCCTCAATGTCAAAGGAACAGTTCCAACAGACTATAACACTCCTCAGCAAGAAGAGCGAGATTCACTTAGCAAAGCCATAATAAATAATAATTGACAAAAGGGATAGCGGAAGACAAACTCAGGAAATATATGGAAAATAAGAATGAGTGAAGAGGAACTGACAAACTGGAGGAAAAATCAAAACAGATACTGTCCATACTTTCATGGGGCCTCAAAGCATAATCCGGGAAAGGCAGGGGCAGGGGGAATAATCCCTGATCCTGATGGGAAAGAAAGTGTCACATATTAATGGGGTTTGGGAAAAATCTCAAATAATAAGGTAGAAGCATACAGCTTGTTGATGGGAACAAGAATAATAAAAAAGAGGGAAATTCAAAATCTTGTCATAATAAGAGACTCAGCCATAATAACAGAGGCAATGGAAAGAAACAAAAATCCAAGCAATGAGTTCATGAACAAAATTTTTAGAAGAATCAGGAAGAACTTGGAAGGCTCTGGCGATGTAATCTAGAGACATGTCTTGAGAATTCACAATCAACAGGTAGATTATTTTGCAAACCAAGCAATGAAAAAAATAAAGGGCATGTTCATGAAAACCAAGAGGAATATCACAACTCTGTTTCTTAATAATCAGTAAATAACAATTATAAAGCTCACCAAATCCAAGGAAAAAATCACAATGATAAAAGCAATAAATCAAAAAACAACAGTAAAAAAACAACAAAGGACACATCACTACAGTAACAGCCAACAAATCGTGGGAATGCAAAGGAAAAATCATGAAACTTTAGAGTCTCATATGAGCAACAACAGGAATGAATATTGTAATCCTGGTCACAAGAACCAAATTGCAATCTATCTCATCGAAGGCATGTTTTGGGCTAAGATAAATCACTATAAGAATAGAGTGTGCATTCACAAAAATCACAGCAGCAATCTCAGTGAGGAAATATTCACTTTCCATGTTATTATAGTGTTACTTTGGTTCCAAAGCCCCTCCCTGCCTTCTCCAATAGCTAGCAGTGTTTCCTATGTTCAGCGCACAGACTTCATCTTAAGCCCCCACCCTTCTTCTTACCCAGCTCGCTCACCCCATATCTCTTCACTTCCTTCACTTCCTCCTCTCAGCGAGCGTAAATCCCTTATGAGCATCCACTACCTCCATCTACCCCTCCCATTATCTCAACCCTCCTCCTTGACTGTTATAACCAGATTTTGGCCTTCCTTCAATTATGTCATTCACAGGGACTTCAACTCTATCGGAATACATGGAAAAAACTCATCCAAGCGCTTAAACCAGACTTCAAAAAAACATTCATTCGTAACTATAATTATCATCGGGCCCGCACTCCCAAGCCTTTTCCGCAGAGCTTCTCCAATCAAATCAAGATCGTAGATTTGGCACTTGATATGACGGTTTTCGATTAGCCTGTTCAATCAAACTTGCTCGACACTCCTTCACCATCAATCTATACTCATTGGATCAGATGGTTCCCATCGATTTCAGGCGAACAACAAGCACAAATATTACCCACCCGAAAAGTGGTTTTCTCTCTCTCCTCCGCTACTACATTTTGCTCGGTCAGTGGAATCGGGCGACCTCTCCCTTTTACCACTTATGGCTTCTACCACACCCAAAATACTATCCCTGCTTATAATCCCGCCTTTCTTCTGAGTTAACATTCAGACTTGTTCGTGCCCGATGACCATAGATCTTAACCATCGATGGCTGCAACGACTCCTCTAGTTTCCTCTTCCACCAATGCCTTTGGTTAATCTCCACAATTCATCCCTTGATCCCAATCTATGCGACTTAGTCTTGGCCGCTATTCATCTGACAACCTCATTCATTGATCACTGATATCCAACGGTTCCCGAGTATGACAAAAGGAAATTGGTCAACAGTAGTAGACGAAGAAGCACCTCAGGCAACACAAAATCAAAGAAGCACAGATAAACAAGGAGCAGAAAGCAGATAAAAAGGAAGAAGAAGCAAACAAATCAAATGGAACTCAACTCACTGAAGAAGAAGCAGTGGCATATTACAAAAACAACTCTTTGAGAAACGAAGGAGAGAACTCAGCCAATTATGACAAGAAGAACCAGTCAAATCAGGAGAAATCAGTCTACAAGCCTTGAAAAACTATCAAAGAGCCCATGACATGTAAATTTCTCTTTCTAATAGGTCAGCTTGTTAGGTAGTACACTAGAATACTCATAAAAATACATGAAGTCTTGAAGAGAATCCTAGGAGAAGAGACTGCATTCCTATCTCATGGCTTAGACGTTTATCTTGTTACAGTCGATTGTAATAGGAGCTTGCTCCATCAAAGATTTTAGTAATATATCAACTACCCGACCTTGTTAAAAAAAAAAAGGAGAAAATTCCTTGCATGTAGGAGTGGAAGTTACAAAAAAAGGATTAACTATCCTAGTAGAAAAGAACAATATGTATATAGTCAAGGGTCATGTGGTAGGAAGATCCCATGATTGTGAATTGCATAAAGAAATATAAATATCTCATGCACAAATAACTAAAGGCTACCAAGTACTAGAGAAAATAAAATGTTTACATTATAATTGTGTTGTCTCTAGTCCAGATAAAAGGAAAATTGATAAGTGTCAGAGAAACCATTTACGGGAAGATAATTTCCTTTCAAAAAAAAAACTATACAATGTTTTATATTTCTTATTGATAATATATATACATATAACCCTATCAGTCAAGCATACGGAGTAGAACAGACAGGAAAATAGGAACTATGACTGCCATAGACAAGTCTTATATCAAAACAAAATATAATACAATCTTCATGCCATATATTCATATTCCATAGTAAAAATCCAAAGTTATGTTTTGAGGTAGGTTTTTAATCCATTCCTTGAGCTGTAACATCAATTGTCACTAAGATACACTCTCCCATGGAGCTAGAGGCAAAAACAACTCAAAAGAAGTTTGGAAATAATATCCAATTTTACCTCTTTAAAAAAAATAATGTCAAAGCTCGGAACCCGTAGAGTACATAGTAGAACAACAAACTCAGAGAATCATTTACTTTGAGAAATTGCTCCATAGAGGAGTAGAGAACCCAAGCTTATGAAACCTGGAAAATAAGTAAAGAAAACTCAACCAAATTTATATATACATGGAAGAAATCAAGCATTGGGAGGATGAATCCCCAACCAAGAAAAATGGGAGAGACATTTAAGGTAAATCTATTACGTGAGAGAGATTTCCATGTTACAACCCTCTCAACTAGTGAACTTGTACCATGGAAAAATAAGAGGTCATGCGTGAAGCATTAGATCCAGTGATTTAGGTTTATATAGGAACACAACAAAATAAAAATATAAACATAAACACAAATATGCAATAGAAAGAAAATTTCATTCTATTAATATCAAAGAACTGAAATATGCTTACATACAGAATGGAAATAAACTAGCTCGGGTGATGGTAGCTTATCTCTCAAAAGAGATGTGGCAGCGATATGACTATGAACTATGCTAAAATGATGCTCAAGGGACTTTTTATTATTGAACAATAAATGGAAACCTTAAAAAACCAAAACCCTAATCCCAGGAGATGGAATGGAAAGGATTTGTGGGCCCCGTTGGGGTTAGTTAGGAAGCCAACTTCCCTGTGTCGTAACTTGGTCATATGATATGTGTTTGGTGCATACAATACCTCACTAGAAATATATCACTGAGTACTAATGGATTTGTGAGAGGATGTTTCTAATGGCTATGAACTTATAACGTACCTAAAAAAAAGACAGTTTAGGGTGTCAAAAAACCCTGAAAGTTCAAGACTCAAAAAAGTACTAAAAACAGTAAATGTTGTTATTATCAAGCAAAACGATGAAACCGACTGGAGGGCTTGGTGGAATAGGCGGGTGGCCACCAATATCCACCTTGATCAATCAGGAATAAGAGAAAAATAAAAAAATATAAACATAGAAACCTCAAGGACCCAAATCCTTACGTTATGGGACTCCATCTTTTTTACCCTTACAAGGTATTATAAAAGAGAATACCTAGTGTATATTAATGGGAAGGCCCTATCATGGCAATAGAACCAACAAAAATAGTTAGTTCTTTTCATTTCCTACATGAATCAAGGAAAGGCTGAAAGAAAAGGAGCGGTAGATGTGAATAGATATGAATCACCTAAGTCGATAAACCCTCCAAATAACTAAAGAGGTAATCGTAAAAGGTAGAAGTCTTTCGGAAAATGATTTATGTGTCAAACCATAGCTAGATAGTTGTACATCGCCAATAACAATAGATGCATAAATTGCAAAAGATACTTAGCGACCCCATGGGGAAGTTATCCTAATGGCCAACCACTTGTGGAGAACCATCAATCAGTTATGAGGACAGGTGTAGGGTGCATTACAGGAGAGAAAAAAAAAGTGTTTAATAAATCTATCTCGGGACTCCAACAAGGGTTAATACCTAGAATTCTAGAATACTTTGTGTCATATCATATATGGCGTAAATAAGAGGTGTTATAATTAAAAGCAATCTCTTATACATATATATCACACCCTTACAACTATCAACACCCAAATAAATTGTCTGACGACACAAGAAACGTAACCCTACATGCTTGAATGAAGGAGTCACCATGTAGTTTAAATGTGTGGATTAAGAATTGATTATATAAGCAGGAATACATGACTTGACTCCTTAGAGAAGAACCACATCGATAATTTATGATTGAATAAAGAGGTATTAAAGAATTTGTTGTTTATAAGAAAACAATTCCACAGAAGGTATTATCTTATGGTAAGCACAATTTCTTGTCCTAAGGGTAATGTTGATAAAAAAATTTAACCATTTCTAGGATGAGACAACTATAATGATAAGGTAACATAACAAGAAATGTTTTGTCATGTAAGAGCCATTCATTGTAATTAAAATGAAAAGAAACAATATGAAGACTTATGTGGACAAAATTTTAAGGGTAAAGTCTATTAACCAAAATAATGTAAAATAATCTTGCAACGTAGAATTATGCATAAATAGTTTAACTCTTCCTAAGGAAATGTGATTTAAAAAACAATAAAACATATTCCATTTGATGGATGTGACAACTAAATAGTAATAAACATTAAGTTTAAATTCTTATATAGGAGACTTTTAAATGTACATATTTCAGAGGTAATTGTTACTTTAAGAACTTAATGATGTGGCGAATATTTTGAATTTGAGAGAATGGGATATTCTTGAAAAATCAAGCTAGTGATTACCAAATTAAAGGGCCAAATGTATTTCATGAGTTAAAACAAAATTTATATCTATAAATTCGTACAAATTTAATCAACTATAAGATAAATTGTGACTAAAAAACCATACAATACATAAATACACACTCCATGATACAATAATGAACCTATTTAACTAATTTTATTTCTCTTAATATTTGAAATCCTACTATAAAAAATAAAATTACTTTGAAAACAAATTCTTCATTATAACTACCATATCATTTAACGCTTTAAAGCATGTAAATAAAATTACAATAAGATAATAGTAAGAATATGTTTCTTCAAGGAATAACTTATCATAACTATAGAGAATTTTACAATTCCCAATAAAGAATGGAAGAAATGTGGGATGATAAGGACAATCAAATTGTTGATAGTCAAACAAAAACAAATGAAGAGATAGAGGTTTTAGTGGATTTAGAGAACAAGGAAGATGCTTCAAGATCTTATCAACAATGAATGTACATTGTTATCATTTGTGGTGAAGAGGGGCACAAATGATTTGAGTGATTTTTTGGGAGAATGTACATGGAAATTTTAGCACAACAATCAAGTAGGGCACAAGGAGGGGTAAGAGGATATAAAAAACTATATGTTTCTACAAGGAACCTTTTTTATGCACGTGAAAAGATGGATATCCAATGTATTTTATGTTTTCAATTATTTTCATCAAATATTGACAAAGTTTAAAATAAATAACTCTTTTTTACTTTTGAACCATATTTTTCAATATGTTTAATGATTAAATATGTTTAGAAACAACTATATGAATTTAATCGACATTATATTGGCATAGTCCAAGAAAAATTAATATTGTAAACATTTCTAGCATATCATCAATAAATGCTGCTAATTTATTTCTTTTTTCATATATTATTTATGAGTTTAATATTCATTAATCACATGAGTATTCCATGAAGAATTATAGTTATATGCAATAATACGCTCATTTTTGTTCAAGCACAAATCTACACTACACTTTGTATTTCTTCAAAAAACTTCTTGTGTTTAAAAAATTCTCATAACCATCATCTGAGAATTGAAAGTTCAAAGGTAGGGATCATAATTTAGGATTAAAGAACCATTAAATGTTATATATAATGATCAACTTCACAAAAGTTTGATGATGTTAAGGAAAATGTTTAACAAAGAACGTCTTCTCAGTTCATGCACATTGGAAGTAGGGATATTCTTTCTCCTTTAGATCTTGCCACATTTTATATGATTTAAATCTTATTTTGTATATCCAACATTAATCAAACTAATGTTTATAGGATTTGGAACACCTATGTGAAAACCATTTTTTCTAACCCCTCTTGTAAATAAATTTACATGAGTTATAATTCATGTAAATAATATATGGAAATTATGTTCCAATGGTTTTCTTTCATTAAATCACATCCTTAATTTTTTGGGGTTATCTTAAACCATTATAATTCAAATGTGGTTCATGATTTGCATGAATTCAAGGGGTTTCAAAAAAATTCAATAAACCATGGCTACAAGTGGTTTCCAATAATTTGCATGGTTTCAAGTGGTTTTCAATAATTTTTATGGTTTCAAGTGGTTTTATTTATTTGTTGTTACTGTTAGTGTCAGTATGTTCATCCCTCCATCAATGATCAAATTTCTCTTTTTGCGTGCATATTAGGTGTCCCATCCGATCAGTTGCATTCCATTAGGTCATGGATCAACTGATGGTAGTGGTTCATTGTCAATTTCACTCATGGCATTTACGTACGGGCCTGTTTTCACATGTTTAGGTAATTTACTATCATTTTGTTTCATTCCATTTACCAAAATCAGTTTTAGGGTTTTTAGTCTCACTAGGTGTAGGGTTTACCACCATGGTCATTCAAAATTCAACAAAAGGTCAGCAGGCACATGAGGAGGTTTTATAAGTTCACAAGCTCATAAATTCATTGATGATATGCTTCATAAATGGTTTTTAACTCAATACTCTATTTTGAGGTCAAAACAAGGTTTTTTCCATTTCATGTACAAATTTTATGTAATTTAAAGTGTTTCTATATGTAATAAGTTCCAGCTGATGCCCTTGGTCACCTTGCCAACCTAGCCACTACAAGAAACAAAAACATCAATGCATTAGTTCATCAAGTGATCAAGAAGAGTCAAACTACAAATGAAAAACCAGAGTTTTTAAATAAAAGTGACTAAGACATTAGAAAAGTGGGTTTGGTAAATGAAAAAATTAAAGCAAGGAGATATAAAGGCTCATTTATGCATTTGAAGTCTTCAGCTGTTGCAAGAGAGGGAGATAAAGGCAAAAATCACGTTTTTTGGTGAAAGAGACAAAAATTGAGCAAAAATCCTGAAATTTCACTGGTGCTGCACACCTGGCCTTTGGCGTTGTGCACCTACCTGGTGCTGCACATCTGGCGCATGTTTTGCACTATAGTTTGTTCAGGCGCTGCACATACAAAGTGTGTTGTGCACCTACCTATTGAGCTTCAAATCGATTTTCATCACCTTCCTCTGCCTCAAATTTCACAATTGACCTCTCAACAAGTAAGTGAAGCTTCTCATCATGTCTAGCAAGGAATTTTTCATCAGTGGTGGCGATTTGTATGTATAGAAAACTAAACCGTTGTTGTCTCTAAATTGTATTATAAAATTTGCAAAGGGTATTGTGTTCTATTTTTTCTATTCCCTTGAGTTATTTCCCTACACCCTTTTTCCCTAAAATTAGTTTCCCTAAAACCCTTTCCCTTTCCTTCTCCCAAAATCATTGGCCCTCACCTCCCAAACCCCACTCCCTATTACCAAACCCTAACGCTATACAATATCCCAAACCCTAATTCCCATTTCCTATTCCCTCATTACACCCATTTCATCATCAAAACCCTCATATATAGTCATCATATCAGTCATTCCCTCATTTCCCAAGAGGAAAACAACAATCACTTCCTACATACAATATTCACCCTCATATTTTAAAAAAATCTCTTCATACTCATCAGTTTTCACTCCAAATTTACAAGCATGGAGATAGACTCAGCCTATGAGAGGGATGATGAAACTATTAGTGATTCTTCCCAAGAAGCCCATGTACAAAGAAAACCACATAAAGGAGGGAAAATCATCGGAGAGGAGCCCACCACTCTCACAAAATTACTTGTTTTCCCTCTTGTAGTAACTTGTTTTAAACATCAATCTTGTTATCAGTTTTGTGAAACGGTAGAAAGGGTGAAGTATCATCATGAGCTGGCTAGGTTGTCTGTTCTTCATCTTCACAATGGCCAGGTGAACCTTGCTGGTGTCTCTTTTACCTTGACACCTGAAACCATTGCAGCAACAATATGCATCCCTAATGTAGGTGAACAGTGGAATAAAGGGCCGCATGTGGGTAGAGAGCATTATGAGTCTTACATCAAGGCTGGTTATCAGAGGCAAATCAACAAGGTTTTTCCTTTCAAATATCTGTAGGACACTTATGCTTCTCTCATGAAACTCTTATTTAAGTATTTCACCTGTGAAGGGAGGTTTTCTTGTCTATATACATATCGTGTCAGATTGTTAATGCATTTCACAAGAGTGAGGATGATGAATCTCCCATATTTTATCTGCATGAATATTGAGAAGATGGCTCTATATATGCAAAGGAATCCCTTTCCTCAACAGTTTAATAGAATTTACCACTTCTCATTGATTAGAATTGTTGTCTTGCATCAACTTAGCTTGCTGAACATACCATGGGATACTTCCATTGCACATGATATTTTCAAAGGCCCTTAGGTGATTCCATCATTGTTTCAAGAGGAAGGAGGGCCTTCGAGACAACCAGATGTTCATAAGACTAAAACTACAGCTATGCTAGTGTTTGTTACTTATGAAAAAGGCACTAGGAGGCTTTTTTCTACTGCCAAACGAGTACTATTTTCACAAGGGGTGGAAGGGGTCTTGTTTTCTTCACCGTACCATAGGAAAATGCTATCTTCCCCAGGGGTGAAAGGGGCTTGCCTTCTTCTTCAGCTGAACAGGTACATGACAAAGACAAAGGAAAGAAACAAGTGCATGATGAAGGCCCTACTGAAGGGAAAGATAGAGATTTTGTCTTGGTTGAGGAGTATGACGTTCGTTTGGGCCCTTGAAGCTCAAGACTCAAATATATGATCATTAAAGAAAAGGAGGCTAAAATCCAAGCCTTGTCACTTGACCTTGAGAGGGCCAAATGGATCATTAGCTTTCTTGAGCAGGAGAACAAACAAATAGAGGACAAACAAACTCTTATGGAGCTACAAACAATTAAATAAAATAGGCAAGCAACAAAGAGAAGGAAAATCAAAATGACACCCCTTGAGAAAGAAATTGAGGCTCACCGAGAATCATGGTTAGAGAGGGCAAACATTCACCTGGAGAAATTACTTGAGAAAGCTAATTAAGAGAAGAAAATGTTGTGCCACATGGCCTATCACTACTTAACCCGGAATAAAATTTGCAAAATAAGGGTGAAGAGGTTAAAGGCTAAACTAAAGAGAGCTTTGAGAGTCAAAAAATAGCAAGATAAGCTCAAGATCTTGGCAAAAGCATCATTGGCCCATCATAGCACATAAAAAGGACCAATCATACCAAATTTCAAGAAATTTAGTGAAGTTTTTGTCATTTTTGAAATTTTTGAAGCAAAAAACAGGTTTTTTCAGCATGGGGACCTCCATTTGCAAAAAGATTTACATTTTGGAATCAACATGAAAAGTTATCCATGCTCAGAAATGGCTGAGAAGTTTTGTCAAGTTCCGGACCTCCAAAAGGGCCAAAAACACTCCAAAAGTGCCCTCTCTGCCACTTTTTTGCCACACAGGAAGTAGTCTTGGGAGATTTCCTTTTTGGAGGGGCAAATGGACTCCAGATCAAAAAATTCAAGTTTTCCCAAAAAGTTGATCACCAAGCTTTCCAATGAGCTATTCTGCACCTGATTTGGACATCGAGAGGCCTTCCAAAAGTGGCCTTAAAAAAGCGCTGTGTATAGGAGAAAATTTTGCCATTTTTGTCTATTTGTTTAGAATTTCGCCCAGTTTGCTATTAGTTTGAATTTTTTTTCTCTCTTGGTCAATTAATGATGTAATATGATGTAACTTGATGTACTATGATGAAAAATTACTTGAGGAGGTATATACATCAGTTAGAGTTGGTTTGAAGATGAATGAATCAGTTTCCATAGTTTTAGAGGCAAGTTGTTCCACTACCTATTTTTCAGTTCCTAGTTTAGATCTTGTTGAAACAGCTCCTTGACTCATGGATCCGACCCCTGATGGCTAGCATAGGTGGTTTGATGCCTATATATTGTACTTCCTTAGTCATTTGTCAAGGTTGGAATCTTGTGGATGCATTGAGCAACTTTGTACATCACTTCTGCAGTTTGGCAAGGAAATGAACCAAGGTTTTGCAGCATTTTGTGGGATTCTTATGGTAATGTGAATTAGTATTGTTTTCTCCACTATTATTTAGTTTACCTTAGGTGTATATATACCATCATATATCTCTTTCTACATAACAAAATGAATCAAGATTAAAGGGTGGAATCCATTGATGTTCAGTGCTCTGCCTTGGGGTTTATTTAGTTTTAAATGCTTTCTGTTGTTTGAAGAGGACTCATGAAACTTGCATGCCCTCTCCAACTCCTCATCAGTCTTTAGACTCACCATCACATTCATTTCAAAGTGCTAAAACACGTGCCTACCTCACCCCATAGAAACCTCTGCAAATCTGTGTTGATTTCTCGAACCCAAAGTTGCCTTCCTCATCTGATGCAACAACCAACCATTAAAATGAAACAAAATCCTCTGAGAAAACATAACTAGCCTAAAATTCAGTATTCATATTGGTCATCTCAAGCCTTACTTGCCATATTTTCTTTGAGATTGACAATGAGAGAGCCCTCTCTCGATCCGGTAGGGCTAGCTACTAGGTTAAGCATGGTTTGATGAGACCTGCCTTTCTCAGCTTGAGGTAGATTTAGGCTATAACAGTTACATCTCATTTTTTTACTACATGGTATTACTTTCAATGCTTATTTTATCATAGTTTTATTGTTTCATTCTCCATTTGTTTATGGTTTTCATCATATTTCTTAATGCATACAATATGGAGAAAGTAATATGAGAAGTGAGACAATTTGAATTACCTGTATTTGCATGAAATTCTTGTTATCTCAATGTCTAACACCTTTTTCTCATGTTTTATCTAGCTTTCACTCGTATTTCCATTGTGGATGACAATTTCTTACCTTTTCTAGATCCAAATCTCCAATTTCCCATGTTTGTTGAGAATCTTTATGTAATTTCCATGCTTTGATATTTATCTATCAAAAAATGTTTGTTGTTTTCTTTTGCATAATCAAATTTAGACACTAAATAATTCGTTGATGGTAGAGCCTTGATCGGTCCCTTCAGCCATATGGTTCATGATTAATACCATTAATAAAAGTTGTTATTAGCTTTTTAATGGCTCGATCAAGCATTTGAGCTCAATCAAGCCACTAGTTAACCATGTATGTTTCTCAATTGAGTGGTAGTTTAATGCTCGATCGATAAATTTGAATTTTAAATTTAAGCGCTTAATCGAGCATTTAAAGTGCTCGATCAATCTCTTAAATTCCTAAAAATTATAGTTTCAGTACCTCTTTTGCAGATTTCTAAATGTTCGATCAATCTCTTAAATTCCTAAAAATTATAGTTTCAGTACCTCTTTTGCAGATTTCTTTGCAAACCCATTTTGTATTTTATTGAATTTAGGGGATAAATTGTCCTTACGTGGTGGAGTTGATCATGTTGGATTCGTGAAATAATCTTCTATAAAATGGCATATTGATCCAGGTGGATATTGGTGGCCACCTGCCAAGTCAACCTGGACCCCCACCATTGTCCTTCTCAGCATTTTCAGTTTCCTTAATTGTAGCACAACTTACTATTTTTAGCAGTTTTTCGGGTCCTGAACTTCCGGAGCCGTTTTGAGGCCCTAAACGACGTTTTTTGGGGAATCCGGGGGCAACATGGGTCCATGAAATGGATCGATGTTGCCCGTTCCAACAATGATAGTGCTCGGATAGATCTTTCTAATGAGATATTGTACGCGTCAAACGGAGATCGTATGCCAAAGTTACGACCCCGGGAAGTTGATGTACCAATTTACCCCAAACGGGGCCCACAGTTTGGCGTTTCATCTCCTAGGGTTAGGTTTTGGAATGTTAAGGGTTTTCCATTGTTTCTCAACAATAAATAGGCCTTCGAGCCTCATTGTAACACAGTTCAGAGGCATGTAGCCATCACATCTCTTCTCAGACATAAGCTACCATCGCCCTAGCTGGTTTATTTCCATTTCTGGTTGTAAGCATATTTCAGTATTTTCCATTAATGAAATGAAGTATTATTTCCGCTGCATCTTTGTGTATATGGTTATCTCTGTAATTTGTTGCGTTCCTGTTTAAATCCGGATCAGTGGTATCAGAGCGGTCTGCTTTTTCTCTGTTTTTCTTTGCATGTCCCCAAAAAGGTCGGGATATAAGGAGTTAGGGCTTGAACTGGTTGAACCTTTGCAAGACTAGCCTCGCAAATCCCGATGGCCTCCCATGGCGGACGAGAAGAAAGATGAGGGGGCAGGAGATCCCATCAAAATCTTGCTTGAAGAAGCCCTCGAGCGACAACGGAACGCGATGATGGACAGCTTTGCCCAGATCCTTCAGTGGCTACCTAGAAGCGCCGCATCAGCTTCCAGCAGCTACTCTGGAAACGCCACACCCTTTAAGGTACAAGTTAATTTTGAAATCCCCATATTCGAGGGTCAGATAGACGCAGATGCAGTAGATAAATGGTTAAATCTGCTAGAGGGTTATTTTTCTGTTCACGAATTTTCGAGTCGGGAAAAGATTGTTTTTGCTCTTCTCAAAGCAGCCCCCCACGTCAAGGACTGGTGGGAAACCTACTGCGAGCAGAAGGATGAAAGTACTGGCTCACTATTTTCAGCCGTACCCACCTCGGATTCGTTCCGGGATGCCATCAAGGAGCAGTACTACCCTGTCGGAAGCTATGAGGATGAATACATAAAGTGGACCACGCTGCAGCAGGGAAGGGACCAAGACGTGCCGGAGTTCACCAATCCTTTCCATACCCTTCGCACAAAGTTGGGTATCAAGGATTCGGAGCAACATTTGATACTCAAATAATGTGGCTGCCTGCACAAGTACATCCAGGAAGAAATACAATTTCTAAACATCCCCTCGCAGAAGTTTAAAAAAAAGAAGTGAGACTTTGGATCTGCGAATCCAAAGCAGGGGAAAGGTGCCCCTAAACCTCAGAACAAAGGACAAAGCCAAGGCGGGACAGCCCAAGACAACCAGCCGAAGCTGCAAGCAAAGAACAGCGTCGCGAAGCCGAGAAAGGACACTGGAAAATGGTGCGAGTTCCATAAGAGCTCCACTCACAACACAAGTGAGTGTCGGGCCAAGCAGTCACTGGTGGCTGAGCTAAAGGTTTCAGAATCAGATGCATGTTCCGACTCTGAGTCAGAACCCGATAAGGGGTATGAAAAAGGGAAGTAGATCATTGATGCGGATCCCAGCGCCACTGTTGCTACCGCCAAGATCCAGAAAAATGAACCTGAAGATCCAGAGGAGGAGGAGCGTCTCTTCCACTCCCAGATGTGGGTAAAGGGCTCCCCGATACAGTTCATTGTTGATAGCGGGAGTCAGAAGAACCTCATTTCGGCAGAGGTCGTGAAGCGGTTGGGCTTACTGACCACAGCACATCCACAACCATACACCATTGGGTGGCTTCACCAAGGACGAGATCTTCGCGTGAGCCAGCAGTGTCGCCTTCCATACAACATCAAGCCCTTCACGGATGAGGTATTGTGTGACATTGCTCCCCTTGAAGTTTGTGATGTATTACTAGGACAACCATACTTGTGGAAGCGACATGCTGTGTATGAATCAAGGCCCCATGCTGTTATTTTTACATTGGGAAATAAGTTGTTCAGGATACCAGAGGTAGCACCACCTGCCGCCATCTCTTTGATTATTGCAAAACAATGCAGTAAGATCATTTCCAAAACCAGGAAATTTGTTTTCCTGATGATACGCCCTCAAGGAAAGAAGAAGACAGTGGCCGCGGCCTCCAAACGGGGTCCCTCTACACGACAACTACAGATGGACAAGATTGTGGAGGAGTACGAGGACATCTTCACTTCCCCGGCAGGGGTTCCTCTGCACTGTCAAGTCAAGCACTCCATCGATCTGACCCCAGGTGCGCCGCTACCCAATGGACCAATTTATCGACGCTCTGTTCTGGAGAACAATGAAATCAAGAGGCAAATTCAGGAGCTCCTACAGAAAGGTCACATCCGTCCGAGTTCATCGCCTTGTGGGAGCCCGATCGTGTTGGTACAGAAGAAGGATGGGACGTGGAGACTCTGTATTGACTATCGGGCGCTGAAAAAGATCACTGTCCGTAATAGGTACCCGATCCCGTGGATTGATGACCTCCTAGATCAACTAAAGCGGGCGAAATATTTCAGCAAGATCGATCTGAAGTCAGGATATCACCAGGTACCAATCGAACCCTCCGATGTGTGGAAGACTGCCTTCAAATCCAAGGAGGGCCTCTTCGAATGGTTGGTCATGCCTTTCGGATTGACGAATGCTCCTGCAACCTTTATGAGGCTAATGGATGACATCTTGCGGCCATTCACCAACTCCTTTGTAGTAGTATACTTGGATGACATTCTGATCTTCAGCCAGAGTTGGGAAGAGCACCTCCACCACATCCAACAGGTTCTCCAAACACTACGTCAACACAAGCTGTGTGCCAATTTGGAGAAATGCACTTTTGGCATGACCCAGGTTTAGTATCTGGGATACATCATTGATGAACAGGGGGTGCATGTCGATCCAGCCAAGATCCAAGTCATTCGGGATTGGCCATCTCCAACCACTCTAACAGAGCTCCGCAGCTTTCTAGGTCTTGCCAACTTCTACCGTAGGTTTGTGTTGGGGTTTTCTCATATTTCTTGGCCCTTGAGTCAAGTCACCAAGGGCAGGGCGAAAGCAAAATTCTTTTGGTCTGAATCTCAACAGAAGGCATTCAGGGAGTTGAAGGATCGCCTCTGCACAGCACCAGTGCTCGCGTTACCAGATTTACAACAACCATTTGAGGTCGAGACAGATGCCTCTGACTATGCTATTGGGGCAGTCCTTAGTCAACATGGAAATCCAGTGGCATATCACAGTGAAACACTTTCAGACACAGTCTGGAAGTACCCCACTTATGATAAAGAGATGTATTCCATTGTACAGGCCTGCCGACAATGGAAACATTACATTTTGGGGAAGGAAACGGTCATCCACACAGAGCACCGACCTCTGCAGTTCATACAGACCCAAGGGAAATTGCAGAATGATCGCCATCAGAAGTGGTCTACATACCTGCAACAGTTTCACTTGAATATCAAGTATAAAAAGGGCAGCACCAATAATGTTGCAGATTGCCTCAGTCGACCACCGATCAGGGCGCTAACCACCATGCTCAACTCTTGTGGGCACGAGACTTCTGATTGGCCACTTCTCTACAAAAGCGACCCAGAATTCGGCCACACATACTAGACACTCTTGGAGGGTCGGCATGTTGCAGATTTTCACCTCCAGGATGCCCTATTATGCCACCTCGGTCACCTTTGTGTTCCTTCAAGCGAGCGTGCCAAGATGATTTGGGAAGCACACTACAGTCTGGCTGCTGGGAATTTCGGGGTCGAGAAAACAGTGGTAGTACTGCAAAATTATTTCTATTGGCCGAATCTTCGACGGGATGTTGGGAAGTACATCCGATCATGTACTGCCTGTGCCATTGCCATACCGACCATTAAGAAGCTCGGCCTCTATACCCCGTTGCCTACCCCTAGTCGACCTTGGGAATCCATCTCCATGGATTACATGTCAGGCCTTCCTTCCACTAAGCATGGAAATGACTGTGTTTTTGTGGTCGTCGACAGGTTCTCGAAGATGGCCATTATGGTGGCCTGCAAGAAGAATATCACAGCAGAAGCCACTGCTAAACTCTTCTTTGAACAAGTGTGGGTGCACTTTGGAATCCCACAGTCTATCATCTCAGATCGGGACAGTCGGTTTCTCAGCACATTTTGGTCCAGTCTCTGGTCAATGCTGGACACCAAACTCATGAATTCCACAACCTTCCATCCTCAAACTGATGGCCAGACAGAGGTGGTCAATAGGATGATTGTGCACATTCTGCGCATGTATAACTCAAAGCATCCACGCACATGGGACGAGAGCCTCCCCTATGTTTAGCACAGCTACAACCGAGCTCTTCACAGCTCCACTCGCCATAGACCTTTTCAGGTGGGTTTGGGATTCCAGCCACTATGCCCCATTGATGTGGCCATGGCACTTGCAGCGACTCACATGAATTCGGCTCATGTCCAATCCGAAACAGATAAGGCCACCAGCTTCATTGAGCGCATCCAACATATTCGCCAGCAGGTCCATGACATTCTTGAGAAATCAAATGCCAAGTACAAGCAGCGACATGATCAACATCGGGTGCCACACAAGTTTCAGGTGGGCGACAAAGTCTGGTTGCATTTGCAAAAGGAACGCCTTACTGGAGCCTATCGGAAATTGAGACCACTCCGATATGGTCCTTACACCATTACTAAGGCTATGGGAGACAATGCATTTGAGCTCAGCATTACCCCATTCCTTGGCCTGCACCCAGTGTTCAATGTGGACCGCCTTCGGCCATACTTTCCACCATTGCTAGACACATCCGACATTGCAGAAAAACTCCAACCCACAGAATTAAATCCAGATTGCATGGAACAAGCTGCAACTGATCAGATCATGGACACACAGATCAAGCACACTCGCCAACAGAATATCCAACTGTATCGAGTTGTCAAAGCAGGCCAACTCCTTCAGCAGGGCAAGTGGCTCACCAGGGAACAAGTTCAGCAGAAGTTTCCTCATCTCATGGAGGAGCTCAACGCAATGGGGACCATTGCTTCCTAAGGGGGGAGGAATGATCCATGTGGATATTGGTGGCCACCTGCCAAGTCCACCTGGACCCCCACCATTGTCCTTCTCATCAGTTTCAGTTTCCTTAATTGTAGCACAACTTACTATCTTTAGCAGTTTTTCGGGTCCTGAACTTCCAAAGCCATTTTGAGGCCCTAAACGACGTTTTTTGGGGAATCCGAGGGCAACATGGGTCCATAGAATGGACCGATGTTGCCCGTTCCAACAATGATAGTGCTCGGATAGATCTTTCTAATCAGCTATTGTACGCGTCAAATGGAGATCGTATGCCAAAGCTATGACCCCGGGAAGTTGATGTACCAATTTACCCCAAACGGGGCCCACAGTTTGGCGTTTCATCTCCTAGGGTTAGGTTTTGGAATGTTAAGGGTTTTCCATTGTTTCTCAACAATAAATAGGCCTTCGAGCCTCATTGTAACACAGTTTAGAGGCATGTAGCCATCACATCTCTTCTCAGAGATAAGCTACCATCGCCCTAGCTGGTTTATTTCCATTTCTGTTTGTAAGCATATTTCAGTATTTTCCATTAATGAAATGAAGTATTATTTCCGCTGCATCTTTGTGTATATGGTTATCTCTGTAATTTTTTGCGTCCATGTTTAAATCCGGATCACATATGAATTTGACACTTTTGAATTCATATGGTATTTTTTATTTTATTTCTTTTAAACATAACACTTGAAATTTTTTTGAATAGTTTCAAAGGGGATGAATAAAAAATCAATAACATAACATATACACAACAAAAAAGTTTCAAAAATACCAACATCTTCATTTACGAGTGCTCTTCAAAAGGGTACTCTTGGATTTTCAATTTATGTAAATAGTTGAAATAAAACTTACGTGAACACGTGTCTCCAAAATGCAATTGAAATATTACTTCACCAACTTCAAAAAATATTAAAAAATATAATTTTGCATAAAAAATAATGTTTTAATATGAAAACTTATTTCTATTCATATAGATCATATATATATATATATATATTAAATTACACATTTTAGACTAATTTACGCTACATGAACACACACACACACACACACACACACACACACACAGATAGATATAGATATATATATATATTAAATTACACATTCTAGACTAATTTACGCTAGATGAACACACACATACCTCTTAAGTTTTGCAAAACATTGCAAGGCATATATTGCATTTAATGGAAAATTGAGAGATTTTAGGACACTAAAAAATTTCACAAAAAATATCATTAGGACAACAACATAGTTATCCACATAATGTCTTTTTACTCTAAATAAAAATTAATAATTCTTATATGAATTTTGTGGGGTGAAATTTAATAAAAGGGGAAAAACTTGAAATTCCATCGCCACATTTGGCCCAAACGTGTAACCCATCCTCATGCTTTCACCTAGATATAATAGTAGTTAAAGTATTTTTATATTGGAAGATATAAAAATGGAGCTCAAAATTTATGAAAAAATATATTAGATGTTAATGAAAAATCGATATCTACAATATCTAGTGAAAGTAGGATTTTTTAAAATTGTGAATGTGCATTGGGTGCATATTGCTATGGGATTAAAAATGTGATTTTTAGAGATATTTTCCAATCTGTAATGAAATTAACATTATTTTTTAGTATGCCACAAATTCACGTGATATGTCAGAGATTCATTGAGTGAAGCCTTTGTGGACTCAACCAATAAAAAATATGTGCTAACTTGAATTTCCCTGCACAACCATCCAACTAAATCTCATGCCTTCTGAATGATATGTTTCTCTTTATGAATGATTAATAAATCAAGCTAAAGCAATTTTGCATGAACAACGTGTCATGGTCATGATCATCATTGATATGGAAGTGGTACTTCTTAATCGCATCACATGACTCATTAGTGATATATCTACCATCAACATTTGATTTTTCATGTCTGTATAGAACATGTATGAATAAGGAGGCATGGATCGAGTGATATTACTCATTTTGTTTCTCTTTCTAAGGAGAAAACGTGCAATTCTCGATAAAGTCTAGCATTGATAATATTGTTTCTAGTTGGAATACCTCGTAATAATACTTAAAGTTAAAATATTGTCACCTAGACCTCTATGAGTGTTTGTCATATTTATAGAATTTGTTATTAAACTTCCCCATGGATTCTAAAATAGGGATCTCATCCTCGATATAGTTGATCCTCCTATGTGCCGAAGTTGAAGAAGATGGTTGATTTACCACGGCATTCTCATATTGATTACACGTGACCATGACATCTAACATCCCAGATTGGTTGGCATCAACAGGAAAGTTCCTATGGAATAATTCCAAATCACCACATTCATTGCATCCTCTCCCACCTATAAATATTTTCTTGTAAAACAACTCTCGTGGATCCCTTCTACACAATATTGATGAAACAAAATCACACACTATGTAAGGAGGAAGGCCATTATGCGAGTTCTTCTTTCAAATTCCTGGAATGTGTCATAATGAATTTAAAACTCCATGTAATATCAAAAACAACACATGTCACAGTTTGTATAAGTTGTAATAAACCATGGTTTCAATTTCTAAAAAATGCTTGTCGATATTTTGACATGGGGATTTCTTTCTTGAAATTCCTCGAAAAACACAACTTCTGTCATTTCTACAATGTTCTTGGCACGATATACATACTCACATTTACATGGTAGATGTCGTATGACATTCTTTCTATTTGGGGTAGCACAGAATGACTCTCCCAAAAATACAGCACAATTGATTTGGTTCTTAGTGTAATCATGTCTTGGTACAATTTCCTTGTGATAAGATCCCAACAATAAGCATGATCATTTTCATTTACTCAAACCCTAAATTTCGTATGCTTGTGCAATGTTTGTCTCAAGACATGGAGAAATTTTGACATTGTTGCCAACATTTTTTGTCTTGATGTACTTGGTTCAACAATAGCAAGGTCCTCTCTTGTGCTTGCACTGAAATTTTCTACAAATATTTCACCCCTTTCCAAATAACAGCATCTCCGAGTTATCCTATCAACTTGAAAGAGAACAACTTTTTCTTCTAGTGGTTAATCAACTAAATAGGGCACACCTTTTTCCTTCACTCGTTGACCATCTTGATAGGGAATTTTTTTTTCCTCATTTCATTAATCAATTTCCATCCCTGCATAGTGGAATATAAAATATAAAAGTGAGTGAATCATGTATAATTATTTAATTGTAGAAGGCGACTAAGGGGGTCCATTAGAATGGATCAAAGAAATGATTCTATGAGTAAAGAAGATCTAGCTACTAATGTCTGAGAGTGTGTGTGCATGCTTACCGTTTTGTGAGTTGTAAGGGGATAAAATACCCCTGAAATTGGATGAAGACTTTTTAGTCTTAAAGACAGGCATTTTCAGCCAAGGTCCAATGATAACCTCTAAATTGACTATGGGGATATTTCAGGCAGATACAATTTGTTTTACCAATTAAATAAACATGTTTATTTAAAATGATAAGAAAATAATATGCAAAAATTCAATAAAGAATATATAAACAAGTTTTAGGTACTTTTAAGTCCACACGTTCATGCAAAAGGAAAATAAAATGTTCCTATACACCTACATGTCTTGTCCACTCAATGCAAGTCGACGGAATTCTTCTACAACATACTGTCGATGGTGGTCTCAAGCTCATGAGATAGATGATACTCATGTATGGAGTGAAAAATAGCTATAACGATGGAGATTGGGAAGGATATTAGGGGCCACTCAAATTTGATCAAAGTAGTGTTTTTTCCCACAATGGTCACCAATAGGCTAAGAAAATTCACCTATGATTGGTCAGTATGGTACCTCCGCTATATGGGGGAGAATTAATTCACCTTAGAACGATATGTCATCGACTCAGAACCAAAGTGGTGGATAGAAACTAAGTGAGTGAACTAAACAACATACCTCAGGTTTTACCTCGTACTGACATGGCATCACTTCTCCCAAAAAATCCTTTTCATCTACTAATGATGGATTTTTTAATATCCTTAATCATGGCTAAGACATAATAGGATTTCAAATTCCAATTTATCATAATCAATGCCAAAAATTAATAAATCATTTTATGCTCTACATGTCCTGCAATTAGAGAATTCAATGATTTTAGCATCTTCTTGTTATGTAGGGTGATGAAATTATTTGTCAGAAGCAAGTGCATTATTGAATGAAAGAACCTCTTTTATGTAGGAGGCAATCTCATATCAATATGTAACATGGGAATACCCTGATCATCAATAAATGGATTTTCATTTGTCACTTTAGTTAGCATTTTTAATAAAGAGGATTTTTTTAGATCATTTCCTTGCTACTCAAATATTGTATCAAAAGAGAAAAAAATGTTGAATTTTTTCAAAAAGACATTCCCTATTATTTTATTTACATACAAAGGTTTATCTCTTACATGAGGTAATTTACCAATGCCACCCACAATAACGATGAATCTACCACTACAAGGATTAGATTTGTGAATGAGATTATATCTTTAGGAATAACATTGGACCTCTAAATCTCATTTTTTCAAAGAAAATATATCCAATATGTGTTGAATTTCTTCTTAAAATATTACTCCAGAACAACCATGCATTTGTTTCATATATTTAAGTGGAATATTGAGAGAAAAGTGTTTTTTTTTGCATGTATGGTAAACAAAATAATACCAATTGAAGCGAGCAAAAGAAAAATCCTAATACCAATCACAAACAAATTAGAATGAGATTGACAAATATAATGGATAAGTGAGACTTTCCAGTGCCAAATATTCCTTGAATAATCACTTTAACAAGGTTGAAATTTTCATATTTAATGAGATGGCATCAAATCATCTCAAAAGAAAGTAATTTTTCTTTTTCTAACAGTGAAGATGTTGACAAAAATTTGTTCCCATCTAAACTACTAGAAACAACACAGATTATAATCTCTTATAAAATTAGAAAATTTCATTGCAACACCACCTAAGAACATAGGCTATTCCCAATTAAAATAATTATGAAATTGTCACTTCAAAATATATTGTGAAGGTATGAAACATTAACTCTATTTGGTGAAATTATTGGAAACAAGTCATCATTCCTTAGAATATTCTTCAACATTAACTTCTAGTTTGAGGGAGTCATCATCTTCTTGAGCATTTTCGAATCACAAAGCGACCTAATCAACATGCCATTTGCGATATCTAAAATTCCACAATTTTTTTATCACTATTTCACTTAAAAATTATATATCTAATGCAATGTTATGGAATGGTTTATAGAAAAGCAACTTCGTCCAAAAAAAGTGTTGAGTTGTTCTAAACCCTTATTGGGAATAAAATGTAAGAATGACCAAAATTGATTTCAATGGAATGGAAACAACTATGTTTAGGTGGCTCTTTCTTACACTAGGCATGAAACATAAAAAGAAAATATTCTTGTTATAGAGAATTTTCTATAAAATGATGAAGAATTTTATATCTTTGGAAAACACTATATTGGTATAACAATTGATGGGAATCCCTCTATAGGTTCATTCGTACTTTTTTTAAACATTCAAGAAAAAAATAATTTGAACTACACAAAACTAGAGGCAAATTTTGTATGCTGTAATGTCATCGTATACAAGTGTTTCTACAAGGAACCTTTTTTATGCACACAAAGAAGGTATCTAATGTATTTTATGTTTTCAATTATTTTCATCATATCTTGATGACTTTATAAACTCTCTTCTACTTTTAAATCATATTTTGCAATATATTTCACAACTACACGTCGAGAAAAAAGTAGTTGAAAATCAACATTAGATTTGCATAGTCTAAGAAGATTAACATTGTAAACAGTTAGCATATCATGATTAGGTGCATGCTAATATTTATTTTGAATTTATAATAGATGAATAATATTAATTAATCATGAAACATCCATGGAGCATTGTAGTGATATGCAATAATAGACTATTTTTGTATAAGCAAGAATCTACACTACACTTTGTATCTGTTTTGAATACAATTGAAAAAATTCTCATAACCTTCATGATGATTCCAAAAAGAAACTTGTGCGTTGTTCACAAGGTATGGATCATCATTTATGATTTAAGGAACCATTATGTTATGAGGATGGGTGTAACGAATACCTCATGTTGTTGTATGTTTAACAAAGAATGTATTCTCGACATACACATTGGAAGGAGGGATACTCTTGCTCCTTTTAACTCACACCTTTTCTCTCCTTTAACTCCTACAAGTATATTGAGCTTTAATCAATCTAAAGTTTCTAGGTTTTGAAGAACCTATCTGAAAACCCATTTTGCTAATCCCTCTTGTAAATATTTTCATGAATTGTAACTCATGCAAATAATAATGAAATGTAACATATTTGTTTGGTGAAATGACATCCATAGTTATTTTGGGTTGCCCTCAACAATTAGAATTCTTAGGTGGTTCATAGTTTACAATTGAGTATTAATACCATTTATAAAGGGATTTATAATTTGTAATGAACCACCAAGCACACCGAGTTATTTTTCATTGACTAGATAACCTTCATTTATCATGACTTGAGTGATTATTGGTTTACCATGAACCACCATCATTGCAATTATGGGGATATAGTTTCCTTCTCATGGCCCAAAACTAGTAAATTGATATAATTTGACTAATGTACATACAAAAATAAAAATTACTTATGCATGTTCATGTGAAAATAATCTAATCCATTTAAAAAATGGGTCCAACACTAAAAACCAATACCAAGGATATCATCAATTGCCTTGGGGATTTTATGCAATTTCATTTTTTTATGGATTCTTTAGTTGTTGTTTCATCAAATTTTTTTAAATGCATGGTATTACTTTAACTTCCTATCTTATCTTGGTTCTATTGTTTCATTATCCACTGTTTAATTTTTTGAATAATATTTCTTGGATTACCGATATTCACTAAATATTTTATCAGGCCTAGGTTTATGTGTACCATTCCTTTTTCATCTTATTTTAATCCATTTCATTGTCTTCTTATATATTTTATAAGTTGTAAATATGATCATTGGAATATGGATATATAATATGATTTTCTTTATTTTATATTAAATAATGCATACAATTTACATTTGTAATATGAAAACTGATCAGAGAATTACCAATATTTGCATGAATTCATTGAATTGGATAATATTCTTCTTGTTGTTTTTCTCTCAAAATTGCTTTCCTATGCCTCATACTTTATGTATAAATTTCTTGGGTTTTCTTTTGGTTTGGCACTCAAGCTGTTTTTTGAGAAAGAATCCTCCAATCCCTTATTTGTTGTCAATCTCTGTGTATTTTTCATCTTCTGTGTTATTTAATCTCTGTGTAATTTCCATGTTATGTGTCATTTTTCCATGAATGTTTTGTTATTTTTTGTTTTATTTTTTGTTGTGTGGAATAAGGAGCTCGATTGAGAAATAACTTAATCGAGGTCCTAGTTAAGTGCGTAAATGAATGCTTGGTTCATGGAAATTTATGACTAGAAACACTCGATCGAGCTCCTATCTCCATAAGAATGTCAATTAACATTAAAAAATATATTAGTATTTGGTTGTTGGTTTTGGTGGGAGTTAATGATTAGAAGATCTCGATCAAGTTATAGCTCAAATGATACTTCAGGCCTCATGGTTTGGTACTCAAGAAAATAATAGCTTGATTGTGAGTTTTCTCGATGAAGGTTCTTCTTTAACTTTGCTAGTAACTCGATCAAGGGTTTCTTAAACCCTTAATTAATCTATTTCAAATTTTATGTAAAGCTATAGATTGAGCTTTTTAAGTGCTTCATTAAGCTATCCCAGGCCTAAAAACCAAAGTTTTGGCTCCCCTTCTACATATTTTTCTACAACACCATCTTATAGCATACAAATTTTAAGGGAATATGCATCCTTAGGTGGCAGAGATGATCATGTTGGATTTGTGAAGGTATCTTCTATCCTATGGTATCCCTCAGTAGAAACTGTACAAAATCCACAAGGTTAATTATTTTTTTAATCAAACTTTTTGAGCATGTAGCATCCCACTAAAGTCTTACCACATACTTACGTGGTATGAGATAAAATCACCATCATAATGTGAAGTAACTATAGAAATGGAATCAGTATTGTGTAAAGGAATAACTAATAGTCCAATTACTTATTATAATATAATTTGTTGCAACTTTACATCATTAACATTTTCCAATTAATAAGAGATTATTAATGACATAATTACTATTCTAGTTTACAATGTCATGCAAGGAAACAACATCATCATGATAACAAAATAGGAAAGCACACAAATGGACAGTGATATTACCCTGGAAACCCAAAGGGAAATACCAATCAACATTTATATTATTAATTTTTTCTTGAGAGAGTTCACCCTTCACTCAATAGCATCAATGGTGTCCATCCCTTATAAATTGTTGAAATTTTACAAAAGAGACATAATCTTTAATTAAAGAATAATTAAGTAGAGGCTATTACATTAAACATGATCTCATGTTTTTCAAGCACTTTACCCCATTGTTCTTCAATAACAATGTCTTTGTGGCACATTTGTTTACCACCATATGTTAACCACTGTAAATTGTGTTAGCCAATCTTTCATTCTACATGTGACAATAATCATACATAATGACTTCATTGCCAACAACAGTATTAGTTATAATCCATCTTTCAAATACTCCAAAAGAGGTTAGTTGAGAAACTATCACTCCAATATTTGTGAAAGGCATGATTTTTTCTTGCAACCACAATCATGAATAAATTCTAATATTAATATTATCAACATCAGAAATATTATGACCCATCAAATATAATGTGAGAGTCAAAATGTTCTAATATCCATGAATTAATTTCTATTGGTTATCCTTTTAGAATTATTAATAGTCTTCTATGCATTATACATCTTTTCAAGAAAACACTTTCTTGCACATGCATAAATAAAGGTAAAAGCCATATCCATTACTAATATTTTATTTTTACATAATAACCATAATTATTTAACATTTACAATACCTTAACTATTACATGCAAAAGCATACTTTTAATGCATTTAATCCAAATACAAAACTATGAGAATATATTTGCACAACCATGGTATTGTTTTCCACTTATTCTTCTTGTTGAAAAACCATGGGTAACATTCATCTTGTTTCTTTTACAATAAAACCAACCTTATTATTATTAATGCAATAAAGATTTGAAAAGCATGTCTATTCATTTTAATACACATCCATTAAATATATGCTTGAATATTATCAAAGGAATCATTTTCATTCATAATTAGCATACATGCATACAATATAAAAGCATGCACTATCCACATTTCACATGCATAAGGATTAGAAAAGCATGCCTATGCATTTTTTAATAAACATCCATTAAATATATGATTGAATGTTATAAAAGGAATAATTTTCATTCATAGTTAACATACATGCATACAATATAAAAGCATGCCTTGCTATCTATTTTTCAAATGCATTAAGAAATGCAATAAAGTTATAAAAGGGTGAATACATTGTTAGGGATCAACTTTTATTTATGAATGTAAAAATGATCACATCACTTCTATATTTCCATGAGGCAATGTATCAACCTCCAATGCAAAGTGTGCATATAATATAATAATTCTTAGTGCCAATGTTTAAAATAAGTGTACCATAAAATTCCAAGATGAATTAATGGGTACCATAAATTCAAGGACCAGATTTACACCCACCATAATCATCCATTATCCATAATGCATTTTAACTCAATACATTACTTAATGGTAATTTCTGTAATGAATTATCATGAAACTAAATAATTCTTGTGCTAACTACCCAACTGTTAAACATACACAAGTGTTGGAAACCTATGAACAAATATAGGAATGGACTTGGTCTCCTTTAAGATGATATCATGGAAAATAGATGCATCTTATTATGGCGTTGGTAATTGTAATCTACAAATAGCTAGATTTTCTTTCTTCAAGGTTATAAATGGAACACAATATCTTAGAGATACTTATAATATTTAAGCATTTGTTTTCTTGGCCATTTACCTGAAATTATTTTTGAGGGAAATACATATAGAACTACTTCATTACACATTGTTCTACAATGTTAGAAGAAGTAAAAACCTTGCCACGATGGTTTATAGAGGTGAAAGTACTTTTACTATTTATTAGTTTGATTTCACGTTAATAATGCTATATAATCATATTCGTCAAATAAATGTATCATAAGATTCCAAGATGCGTTATGGATAAAATCCATAAATATTATCATGGATAACTTATCTATTTAAGCACAAAAGCATAGTTAATTTATCTTTGAAATATTATATATAAAAAAATAACAATTAACTTATGTTTATATAGACAAGAAGCATGCGATATTTTCAAATAAATTAACATAGTTAACCTATCTCTTTGTGCACAAGAACTGGACCATGCAGTCGTTTCATGGAATTAACATAGTTAAATTATCTTCCTACCCTTACCTTCCACCGTGTTGTTGGTAAAAGTCAATTTTCATGATGTACTTACGAGCAATATCAGTCCTCCTTTAAAGCAGAATATAAACATTCTTCGCTTTCTTGAGGGAAACAACATCATTACTATCCTTTACGAGATGGATCTTTGTGGCCCTTACCAAGCATGGGCTATCCATTCAAAAAAAAAAATTCTCCTGAAATGTGATCAAACTATATCCTTCTTCGTGATTCTTTTGTTACCATTGGTTTATATCGTTATGCGTCATGTCTAGTCTTGAGAAGAACAATACGTTCCCTATTGCAATATCTCACTCTTGCTATCTCGACAATGTCTCAATATTTTTCTACGGGTTTGGAATTGTGCCGTTTATATCAGCTACTAAAAAGCTCAAGAACATCAGAAAAAATAAAAAACCGTTTTGTAACTACTTATTGTGACAATCACGGTGCATAAAAATAATTTTCCAATTTATTAATTCTAGAATTGTACGCGTTTTAGGGATAGGGATATTACATATCTAATGGCATATGAATTTGATATTCTTGAATTTATATAATAATTTTTATCTAATTTCTTTCAAATCTTATGCTTCAAAATTTTTGGACAGTTTGAATGCGGTTGAATGAAAAATCATTATCATCAAATATACAATTTTTATTTATTTTTTTTAAATTCCATTATCTTCATCTACGGGTCCTTTTCAAAAAGATACTATAGGCTTTTTTATTTATTTAAATAGTATATAAAAAATGTGCACAAACACGTGCTTGAAAAATGAAATTCAAATATCAATTGGATAAATTTGAAAAATAAGAAAATATAATTTTACTAAAAAGAAAGTTTCAATACGGATAGTTTAGTGCTCTCTTTGTGGATTATATATATATGACTATGTTATTTCACTCAAACACACACATACTTGTTAAGATGAGTGAAAAATTGTAAGAACAAGCATTTAAATTAATGGAAATTTGAAAGATTATATGACATTAATATTTTTGAAAAGAAAATCATTAGGACAACAACATAATTCTTCATAAATTCGATTTTTACTCCAAATCAAAATTCACAAAGCTTATATGAATTTTGAGGGATTTAATTTAATAAAAGAGAAATTTTCAAATTTGATCACTAGATTTGGCCCAAAAATGTAATCTCTCTTTTGCCATTAACCCTAAAAATATATTTTGTTCAACTCTTGTTCATAGGTAATATTATACACAAAAAACTAAGTCTTAATCTCATGTGTTTATTCATCCACCATGCTATAGTCTTTCTTTCTAAACTAGTATAAATTTCATGCTTATATTTAGGCCCTAGTTGACATGATTTTATTATCTACTACAAGTATGCACCTATTCATTCCTAGGTATTTCCTCCCCTAGGATTATGTTTACATCACGAAAATTTACTATGGTTATCTAACCTTGACCCCTTCTTTTTAGGATTAACTTTACCACACGTGGTCATTGCTTATAAAACTAGAATAGTTGTGACTATGGTTATTAATTTTTTACAAATTTTTTCTATATCTTCGAAATTTTCTTTCAAAACAATCTAAACCCTTTGAGTTTTGTTTATTAATTAAATTTGCTTAAATGTTTAGATGAAACACCTCACTCTCGAAAACCTTGATCTAATTACACTGCCTTAATGGCTAATAGATATTATAATTTGTAATAGTCTATCAGGATACTGGGTTATTTATCAAAATTTATTGTATATGAACTCCTTATGTTATCTTAATTAATTTATAGATGGTTAATCTCATTCTATAGAGAGGTATTTACATAAAAATTTGCATGCTTATTCTATTATTGTTTCCACCCTAGTTCTATGTTTTAAAATATTGGTATCTTCCATTTTACAAGAAGAATTGTTGTAACTACTTTATATATAGATGACACATTCTAGAATTATTAAGTCTCCTCGAAAAATGGACAAGGACTCCATGTTTGTTTTGTAACATTCGTATCAATATTTGTCTTCCTATCTTCCTTTACATTTCATTGACTGTTAACAAAAGGACAAATAATCTTGAGACGTTTATTTATGTTGTTTATATATATATATATATATATATATATATATATATATATATATATTAAATTTTCTAGAGAAATACTTCAAAATTTTTGACTACAAGACTCCTTGTTATGACAACAAGACTCCTCGTTACTCAGTTTCAGTACATAAAACTTATAATGGTTTCCCATATTATGATAGGGACTGCTTGTTGTGAAATAACCTGACAACCTTCTCTTTGGTCAACTGACAACCATGCTAACCTTGTCCTTCATAATTATATGTACTAAATTTATATAATGTTATGAGTAATAATTCTCCTACTTAGTTCATAGTTTCCAATACAAGTTACTTCCAAAGCTAACCAAATTTTACTAAACATATAAGATTTATGATAAAACAATTGTGGAAAGAGTTAAAACCTTTTTTACACTGGAGCACATCATTATTAATCCATACATTAATTCCCCTCTCATACAAAATAAGATAAGTGAACCTTGGGATTCAAATAAGCAAATCATAACAGGGAAACTAGTCACTTATATGCTTTCTTTCAAAAATATGAAATGAGGTATCACGTTCCTCCCAACCATTGAATTTTTATCTCAACACTTCCCCTAAGCTTTACACTCCTTCTATATTAGGAATCAAATCAATAACTTTCACAGTTCCAACTCCTCAAGCTCTAGCAGTGTCCACCTAAATCAAAGATGAAATTTTTAATTATGTAGGTCCAGTGTTTATCTCCCATCGGTGCCTCATTTTTTCCAGATTGTCATTTTCTCCCACAATCTTATCTTTTAAATCATCTTACACCCATGACATTTCTCTCATGTCATGATAATTCTAGTGGTAGGGTAAGATGATCGCCTAGAAGATGGAGGTTTTTTCCTTTTCTTTGGAAACTGTCATTTATTAGACCATAACTTATTTATAATTTTCTATGTGGAGTTGAGACTGTAACTATTCATGTGGTGGCTCCTATAATATTTTCAAAATAACAATAAGTAAAACAAGAAAATTCCGTTATAGTAATAAATATTAATTCAAATTTACGTTTTTGCCTCTTTGCCATCATCCATACTTACGAAAATAAAAATCATAAAAGTTTGATAAGAGTTAATTAGAATAGGGGCACTATAAACAAGGTTAAAACTTAATGTTTCATTGGAGTGTTGCTTATTCCTGAGAAAAAATAAGCGTAAGAACCATAACAAAGAAAGAATGTTTTTAAAACATACTGTGAGGTGGAAGGAAAATGTTGCAATTTGATTATAGATGGTGGGAGTACTAAGAAATTTGTATCCATAGAGGTTATTGAAAAAATGAAACTTAAAAGTGTGTTCTATCCAAATCCATACCACATTTCATTGTTAAAAAGAGGACAAAAAGTGAATGGGACTAAACAACATTCGTTAAATTTTTAGATTGGAGATCTTTGTGAGGAAGTGTTGTGTGATGTGGTTGACATGGAAGCATGCCACATACTTCTTGGAAAACTATGGTTGTTTCATAGAAAAATTTTCAATGATGGTAAGGAAAACACATATGAATTTAAGAAATATGGACAACAATAGAAATTAACACCAATGCTAGAGAATGCAATGGAAGTATCTGTTATCAATCCAATATTTCTTTTGAGTTGATGAGAAATAAATGCTTAGTGGTAACCACAAGCCAACTTTGGAGATTAGGATCTAGCCTTCCCAATTCTGAAAGAGTGCTCTCTCTTTATGATATAACTTTGTTTCAGTTATTTGATTTTAGGCTAGTTATGTTTGTACATGGGTTTGGATTTGGATTTGGTGGTGGGATCACTTACTTAGATGAATAGAGGGATGTTTTTTACCATTGGGATATGGGGTCAAATGTCAAGCAAACAAGACTCGGTCAAGTTCTAAAAATAGTGTCTACAGGGCAAGGTAGTTGAGTTATTTCAGATCTTGAGGCTGGATGGTGAAGTTGTTTTCAATTGGATCCAAAGAGAAATTAAGGGTTCCTTAGGCTGGATTATGAAAGAAATGAAAGAGGTCAACGTGGATGGGAGAGAAATTAAGGATTCCTAGATTCTAATATCAGAAGAAAATATAAAAATGATCAATTGTTCAAAACAGAGTGTACTTAAACAAATTCTGAGATAAATTTCTAGTTAATTCATTCACTTTAGATAACATGTAAGCTTGTGAAATACATAAGAAGATAAAAAATTTTACAAATAAAATAATTCACTATAATAGCTCAACACATGAATCCTGTAACACAATATTTTTATTCCTCAGTCCAGTTTGCTAACTTGATAAATTGGTACAATAACCCTCAGGTTTCAATAAAACTCTACAAATGTATAGCAATCCACACTCAATACTTCGAAATATGAATTATTTATACAAAAATAGTTTACAAAATATCCTAAATTGTCTTGGGAATTAATCTAGGAGAAAGAAATATCTTCATGCAAGAAGATAGAGACATATGTTCAACTGTTGTATGTTGTCCCTATTTATTAGGTTGTGGTGTTCTTTATGCTCTCATATTTTTCTTTTTATTCTCTGATTTTTTGTTGGTCTTCATGTTCGATCTTCTTTGTACTTTGACCTTTCAACTCATACACTTTCAACTCATACTCTTTTACCTCGCTGATCTATCATTATCCTTTTGCTATGCTATTTTCACCCTTACTGTACATTTTTACATTTTGATTGTGTATTTTTTACAGCAAGTCATTAAATTTTGCCCATGTATCTGCATCTGGTAATTGGATATTTACCATCTTCCTGTATATTTCATCTGTTTCCACGTACTTGGTAAAAGTGGGTTTATTTACAAAAAGGTGTTTTACCTCATGTTGGAGGTAAAACAAGTTCTTAAAGGTCTGATACACGACCTTGCCAGTAGGCATCCCCATCATAGAGGAAGTGTTTACCTGATCTCTAGCCACCACTCTCGTTATTCTATTGTAGTCATCTTGCGGCATCAACCTATCATTTATCACCAAGGGATTTGGCAAACCTTTCTGCCTCAAAACATCAAACTTAACCATGAACCTGTCTATAGCTAGATTCATGGTTTCACATTTATCTTCAAGGTTCGTCAACAAATTCCTCTTGTTGAGGACATTTTTTACCTCTAGTATTGTGCCAGTCCTATTAGGTATCTCTAGTTCCTCCAATTCATATTTGTTTTTGGAGTTAAGGAAGTGAATGATCCTAGTGGCTTCCTCTGGCATGTCTCCGAGTTTTGCTTTAACTCTCTGTATGGCTTTTGTAACCTCTTTCACTCAATCTTTTTTCTCAAATATTACTTGAATGGATGGCCAAATATCATTGACTGAGTCAATGACATTGGCCCATAATTGGTCCTTAGCTTGGCCAAGTGGCTTCTTTAATGTTAGCTCTTTCTCTAAGCTCTTTATCCTTTCAATCATTCTAGTTTCCTTCCGTACTTCTTCTTTGTGCATAATATAAGCAGGCTTATTGTCATTTTCCAAACTGGTTATCTTTTCCTAAATCTTGTTTATTTGTGTGGTCTAAATGGACATGTCTTCCATTGCATTGACAAACTTACATGCCTCATCACTTGGCTGAGCTACTGCTGTTGTCGAACCTGTTGTTGATGTAGATGCTGTAGAAGTTGGGAGGGTTGTAGCCAATGGAGCTGTAGGAGCCAATCATGCTACCAAAGTGGATGGTACTTCAGTAGTGACTGTTGGGATAATAGTGGCAGTAGCAATTTCAAGACTAGCTTGTTTTAACTGTATCAAGTTGTCCAACTCCTTCTCCATCTCTTTCAACTCATCATTCAATTGTAAAACGAGGTCCATCATTTCCTCGTGATGTGTTTGGCTCTCAAGGACCTCTTTTGTTTGTCGGTGCTTTGAATGAGGCAAATTGAGTATTTTTTTGAGAGGAACAATGTCTTCATTTTTTTCTTTATTAACTTCTCAACAGCCTTGATATCATTGGGATCATGTCCCAGCTCAATTGCCAAGTCTTCGAGTGAGTTGATCCTACTGTCTGTGGCCTATGAGGAGGCCTTCTCCAATTTATACTATGCGGTAATTTTGTCCAGTGAACTTTGCAGCTTATGTACACCTATAGCTTTTCCTACCAAGGTGGAATAAATCATCTCACCTACTTTCTTGTGGAACTCAATTTGGTCAATGGGATGAAAATCCCTGGCCAAACCCTCAAATTCTGTTTTCTTGTAGTCAGCTGATGTTTATGGCTACTGGACTGTAGGTTGCATGAGCGACAACTGCATTTTTCCTATTTTGTTGTCAAACGTTGACATCAACCTGCTTTGATTTGTTGGTGTGTGCTTGAAGTACTGAGCATAAGTCTTAGCCTTCAACTTCTCATTTCTCAACTTAATTTCTTTATATCTATCCTTGATATCCTTTTCTTTATCCACTGGCTTGGTGAATAAAGAAACCTCAACACTAAGTTGTCTCTCAATAAGTTGAGTGTTTGATGTTGAGGGCTATTGTGTTTCTCCTGAAGCTTCTGTGCCTTTGCTTCTTTCCACCATTGTATCAGTGTCAGTGATTTCCACTGATTCATTGGTTTCTTCCTATTCAGTTACATGATTAAGCTTGGGCATATTCCTGTAACTGATCTCGAACTGTTCATCTATGGTTTCCATAGCTGAACTAGAACCTTCTTCCCCATTTCTCTCTGGGTTCCTATCTTCATTTGCTTGAGTCTGTAAAACAGGAAGAATATTCATTAGTTCTCCTAGTTCTGGAACCTGCAGGAAGGAACTTTCATCAATCTGTTTCTCTACATCTATCAATGTATTCTGTACATCAACTATAGTATCATCCATGTCTATTAGAGTGTTTTCAAACCATTCTGATTAGGTGGTAAACCTCTCAACATCTGGTCTGGGATTATGGATGAAAGATCCCAATTTGACCTTTATCTTAGCTTGTTTATGACTCCATGAGGGTCATACTACCACATAAAATTGTTCTTGAAATTCATTTGTTGCAAAATTCTATCTGCCTCTGGTCTAGCTTCTTTGGTATCACAAGTGAAGGGGCCGAGTTGATTTTTCATTTTGAGTTGGGTTTTATTCCTAGCTACTAGGAAGTTGACTTCATCAGAATTGATAATCTGCCTAAATTATTCTAGTGCAAATATCCTCATGGGGAGGTATTTGGGCATTTTGTAAAGGGCAAGTTGGAATCCATATATTCTTATCTTTGTGTGGCTCTGGTATAGGTACCTGTCTCCCACCTTACTGTTCTTGGCCAACTGTAACACCCCTTTGATCTCTTGACTGATTCTGGGCTGAGGGCTATTGGTTAGCATATTCATAACTGGATGGAAAAATTAATCAATGAAGTCCTTGTAAGTGAATATAGTGGAGTACTTCTGGGTCAAGGGTGTCCAATAAATAATTGACCTTGGATTTCCTTTGGTATCCAACTTCTGGATGTTGACAGGGAATTTCTCTGATTGGTAGTATGAAAACATGTGAAATAATACAGATGAGTACTTGAAGGCTCTCTTAGTAGGTAGTCTGGTGAACTACTCATGCATCCTATCTGTTATGAACTGAGCATAATTGTAAATTATAACGAGATACTTGCATGGAGTAAAGATAGAAAGGAAAGCCATGACAACCTCATCCACATGCTCATCTGTGGTATATCCTAAAATGCAAGAGAGCATGGTAATAATCCATCTGACTCTCTCAAAAAAAATGGTGGTAGCATAAGGGGGACTATCTGTCGGAGTATGACATTCCTCTATGATGAAAGTTTGGAAAATTTGGGCTATTCTGGGAAGGTATAACTTGGTATAGAGGTCAAGCAAGTCTCCAATAAACAGTGGGGTCTCATTAGGGCTTGGTTGGACCTGCAACATTTAGTTAATGGATTTTGCAGTGATGGTAAACAACACTTGCTATCAAGGGTGGCAATGGCTCTTTGGCTGGGAATGTAGCAAGTATGACAGAAGTGGATGATTTCTAGGAATGGGTGTACTTCCGGAAGAAAATACTTGGGTAAATTAGACTCCCAAAGGTGAATATCATCATTTTGGTTTAAGAACTTGTCCTCACTCTAGCACTGGAGCATTAGAAGGTAGGCAGGGGAAGCAATATCCTTTATTTGGAAGTCTTTGTCTGCTAATGCAAAGTGGTCGATGTCCAGGTGAGGGGTTTGCAAAGGTCTCACATCCAGAGAGGTTTGGGAAGCCATAATTGGGTTTATAGATTTGAATTAGGCTGAGTGGTTTCAAAAATGAGGTTGTGAAGCTCTGGAACAATGGGAGGGTAATTATAGTTTGTAAACAGGGTTTGGGACAGAGAACTAGGTTTCTTTTCAATTCGGGAAACTTTCCTTTAATTAATTCAATTAATTAAGCTTTCAATTTAAATTGTGCATTTTCAAATTTGAAGGGCCATTCTGGTTTTCCTTAGAATACCTGGAAATCGATGGTTTGATGTGCAAACTAGGTTTAGTGGTGAATGTAGAGGGTACCGTGGCTTCAACTATCAACATGTTGCTTCAATTAGGTATCCAGAGCTTCTTTAGGCAGCAAACGGTGGTCAAATTGGTCGCAGAGGTTTCAGGGTGTAGCAAATGGCTAAGCAGTAGTTGTAGTGAAAAACGAACAGAAAGAGAAATTTGGGGCTTTTTCGGCCTTTTAACGGGTAATGGTCATATTTTGGCATGAAAATAATCAATGAATAGTGGGGAATTTTTGGTGTGGGCGGGAAGGTATTTTTTTGGGCCATCACACTCTTTTTGGAGGGCAAGCGGTATTTTTCATGAGCATGTGATGTAGCCAGGTGCTGCCACGTAGCAGAACAACGCCAAGGAAAAACTGTGAATCTCACGTGCTCTCGGGTTGTTATCAATTGGAAGATGAACCCGCGTCATATGGTTGTATGCCATGAGATCTGGGGTAGGAGATCGGAGGGTTATCACGTGGTTAAGTTGCATGGATGGAATCGAGAAAGGGATTTGCGGGGCCCAAGGTTTAATTACAAATAATTGTAATTAATTAGTAACTAAGGTCGGTATTTTAATATAAGCAATGGATATTAAGGTGGGACCATGGTTTATGTGACGAGGGTTTTTTAACTACATCAAGGGTTGGTGGGTTAGACATGTTTGTCTTGGAAATATGAAATGGGGGATGTTAATTACATAATGCGGGGGCATAAAAACTTAGGATAAGGGGAATTTTATGGGTTTTTAGGGGGAAAAGAGAAATTAATAAGGGGGGAGTGATATTTGTAATGGGGAATGGATTTCACACTAGGGAAAGGGGTTTTTAGGAAGGGGGGTGATTTTTGAAGGGTTATTACTAGGGAAATGTGTGAAACCAAGGGGTAAAGGTCAAAATGAAGGGAAAAAGGGTATTTTATAAGAAGTGAAGGGATAATGGGGAAGTTAGTAAGTATGTGGGGGTATAGTGAAATGAGGGGAAATTAATAAACAAGCTTTTGAATATCCTTTCTTTCTCACAAATCCTCCTACACATGAAACATAGGATTAAGCATGATAAATGTGCTTTTGACTCGGCAACCTTGTGCATTTACAACCTTTCTTCTACCTACGCTTTGTTTATCCTAACATTTTTTCTTCATTTATTGGGTGCATTTGAGCTTGCCGACCCTTTATTTCCTTTTCTTTTGACAAGCAAACTATCTAATTCTAACCTTATAACTTCGAATGGCTTAGATTAAACTATTGAGCTCATTTTTATTCTCTACCTAACTACTGATCTGCCAAGGTTAAACAGTTTGGTTAGATCATTATTCTCTATATATTAACATGAAATTTAAAGCATGAATTAGTCAAGGTTACACTATTTGACCATCATGGATTGTGGCATTTCTCACAAGCTGCACACAACCTTATTTTGCATAGTAAAGTAAAAAGAAGTGGCATTTGAATTTGCACACTTTCATGATCTGTTTTATTTATTTTTGGGGTTCATATTTTTCACTTTTTTTATCTTTTTCTTTCTTTCTGTCCTTTGATTATTCTTTTAGGACATACCCTATTTACATTTTTTAATTTTTAATATGGAAAACATTTTGCAGAAAGTAAAAGTATGTACAATATTACAATACTAACCATAGACAATTCAAAATTATGAATCGTATTATTATAGGACCCTAACAATGGATCCACATGGGGATGGCATTTCTTGGTAAAATTTCAAGAACTTTATGAGTGAAATTTCAAGAACTTTAAGAACAATAGCCTTTGAAACTGTGACTGTAATTAGCTTGTAAACTACTTTTCTGTGATTTTGCTTTATTCATACTTATGATGGTGAATCTCTCAAAGCGTAGGGCCTTCTCTCCAGGCTTCAACTTCAAAAGATTACCATCCAATTCAATCTAAACTCTGCAATGTTATATACAATTAGTAAATTAAAGTGAACTACTGTTAATTTGTGTATAAGTAATGCTTCGGCATCCTACCATTGATTGGTCGTCTTGGTAGATCTGTTCCATCTAACTATCACAAGAAAAATGCATTGTTACCTCTATAACCATAAATGATATAAGGGCCTTTCCATAGGAAATCAAATTTTCCATGTTTACCTTTGTCTTCTCTTCTAGAATCCCATTTGAGAACTTTATCGCCTATGTAAAACTCATCAGCTTTGGTCCTTTTGTCAAAAACCTTCTTGATTTTATCCGGGATCACTTGTGATTTGACATAGACTTCTTCTCTGGTTTAATGCAAGTGTATTGTCTGATTTATCCTTCTTTCGATATCATTTGGTTCTACCTGCAACTCTTGAATGATTTTCATCATTGGTACTCCTAAAGAGGATGGAAAAACAACATCCATACCATATACTAGCTGATAAGGAGATGTAACAATGGACTTTTGGGTAGTTAGTCTATCTGTCCATAAGGCATTTACAAAATTTTTGTTCCATGTCTTCTTTTTGTCTTCCAGTATTTTCTTAATGATATTGGCAAGGCTTTTGTTCGAGGTCTCCGTAAGTCCATTACCTTGAGGGTAATAGGCATTGGAGTGGCCAAGGGTAATGTGATATTTGTTACAAAAGTTTACAATTTTCTTGGATTTAAAAGGAGATGTATTATCAATAATGAGCTTTTGGTGGAATCCAAATCTTGACAGGATATTATTTTCGAGGAATGAGATAATGAGAGAGTTTGTGCCTTGTCTAGAAGGAATGGATTCTATCCATTTAGTAAAGTAGTTAGTGGCAATCAAAATCCATTTATGTTGGGCTGAGAAGGATGGGTGAATTTCCCCAGTGAAGTCTAAACCACATTGTTGAAATGGCACTTCTATGCATATGGGTTTGAGAGGTAAAGGTAAGAGCTTCATTTTTCCCTCAAATATCTGGCACTTGTGACAGGAGGTCACATGTTTCTTAACATGTACAAAAAGTGTGGGCCAGTAAAAACCTACCCTCAGGATCTTGTTAGAAGTTGTTTTCCAATATAGCTGTCCTCCACAATCTCCTGCATGAAATTCTTGCATAATTTTGTGAGCTTCATCTTTCAATAAGAAATTTAATAGAATGCCACCATTATCTTTCCAAAATAAAGCATTATTTATCATACAATATTTTATTGATTTCATTTAAAAAAATCTAACTTTAGTTCTAGAAAAACTAGGAGGAGCTTGTAAGTTTAGTAAGAAAAATATGATATCTGCATACCAAGGTGAATCTGTAAAATCTTCATTGATCTGTGGAGCTACCATCTCTTCCTGGTCATCTAGGGCACCAATGAAATTTATATCTAAGGCTTGACAGTTCAATTCAGCTATGATTTTAGCTAAACCTTGGCCTTTGATAAGTTTTGTAGGCATTATTTCTATGTCATATTCCAAAATAGTGGTAATCCATTTGCCTCTCTTTCCCTCAGGCCCATTTTGTGTCAAAATGTCCTTTTTAACTGAATTTGGAACATAAGCAATGATGTGTGAATACAAGATGTATACTCTAACATATTTAATAGCTTTCACTAAAGCAAGTGCTTGTTTTTCCATTATGTTGTACATTAGTCTACCATCTCTCAAATATTTTCTAAAAGATGCAATTGGTTGCTCATAACCTTGATCATTCTTTTGCAACAATACTGCTGCAATAGTATGTTCTGAAGCAAAATAAAAAATTATAAATTCTTTTTGGAAATCAAGACTTATGAGGACAAGATTTTTGGTAAGGGCTTCTTTTATTGCTTCAAAAGATTGTTTAGCCTCTACTATCCACTTAAGTGCTGAATCTTTCTTCAACATGTTGTTTAACTCTCTAATTAATTCTGCTAAGTTTGAAATAAATCTCCTAAGAAAATTTATTTTGCCTAAAAATGATTGTAATTCTTTGATGTTTCTAGGATGAGTAATGGTAAGGATTGCCTCTATTCTGGTTGGATCTATCCTAAGAGATTACCTTCTTCTAGACCAAAGATTGTCTTTTTGGGATTTACGGAAATACCAAATTTTCTGCATTTAATGAAAACTCTTCTTAGGTGATCTAGAGGTTCATTATCTGATTTGAAAACACTGTAATATCATCTTCGTAGACTACTAGAAAGTCATGAATTTCTTTGGAAAAGGCTATATCCATAGCTCTTTGGAATGTAACACCTACATTCATTAATCCAAAAGGCATTTTTAAATACATGAAAGTACCCCAAGGAGTAGTAAATGTGGTTTTTGCTTGATCCTTTGGTTGAAGTAAGATCTAGTTATATCTAGAGAATCCATCAAGTAATGAAATTCTGGATGAGCCTACTACCCTCTAAATAATATGGTCCATTTTTGGGAGAGGATAATTGTCTTTTAATGAGACTTTTTTCAAGTTTCTGAAATCAACACAGAGTTTGATTACTCCAGTTTTATTCCTAGTAGTAACTAAGTTTGAGACCCATTCTAAATATATAATGGGTGGTATGATCTGTGCATCATACATAATTTTTACTTCATTTTCAATGAGTGGCATAAGAATTGGATTAATTCTCCTAAGCTTCTATTTAAAGGGTTTATGGTCTTCTTTGATAGGTATCTTGCGTTGAATTATGCTGGTGTCATAAGACTTAAGGTCTTCATAACTCTAGGCAAAGACATCTGGAAACTCTTTGAACATGTTTATGTACTTCAGTTTCTCATCTAGAGGTAATGCTTTGGATATTTTGATAAGCTTGCGTTTTTCTTCAGTTCTTATGTTACATTCTTCTATGTCTACTCTTAAAGGTTCCATTTTTGGTTTCCTAGATACATCATTTGAATCAAACAAATCTTCTAATGGGACTAATCCTTTCGGCAAAAAATCATCTTTAAGGTTTAAAATTTCAGGATCATCATTCTTTATTTCTTCTATTTCTACCTTTTCTAAGCTATCTATCTTTACTTTAGTGAAATTAGTGGGTTTATTCAGAACTAAAGCATTTATATCTGTTTCAATATCTATGTTATTATCTATTGTATAATCTGTATCTATATCACAATTTTGAAACTCTCCTTCAGCATTCATGAAATCATAAATTTGAGAATCTTGTGAGAAAATCTAGTAATATTTCAAACTGTGAGGTATAACAGGCCTATGTCTCACTTCTGCAGTGTACTGGTGGTTGGGCTGAAAAGGCAATTTGTAGGTACTAGCAAAAGTGGCCAAACTATGAGCTTGCATATTATGTTTCCTAGGAATGGTAACAAAGTCAGTTTCCAGAAGGTCCTTGATCAAATCTAGGATAGTCTCTCTATATTGGCTAAGTCTGGGATTATTTACAGAGTATTCACCTTTGATTTGTTTTATAATTAATTCTGAGTCTCCCATGATAGAAACTCTCTTGGCTCCAAGTTTTCTAACCATTTGTAGTCCTAAGATTAAAGCTTCATATTCTTCCATGTTGTTTGTGCATTTAAAGTTTAATCTAAAGCCATGACCTTCAGAATGATTATTTTCCATGTTGTAAATCCAAACACCTGCACCTCCTCCAAATCTATTCACATAGTCATCAAAACCTAAATGCACAGAGACTCATGGAAAATGTTTTTACTATCAAGTGTTTTGTATTTTTCTTCTACAGTTGTGATTTCATTTTTGTCATGTTCTAAATTGTACAAGATAAAAGAGTCCACACCATAATGCATTGAGTATATAGGGAAATTCTTAGGTTTTTCTGCACTACTCACCATGTAATTCATTAAGGCTTCTCTGTAAAGTTTCCTTTGCTGACCAAAAATAGAGATAGTCACATATGACATATCTAACTATAAATATCCCTAAAAATTTTCTCCCCATGAGTGAGATAACAACATTCCATACTTGGGTGGGATATCAGCAACTACTATGTCCATGAAAACACTCTTTTTTGGGCACTGGGCTAGAGTTACACACAAATACTTAATCAGGCCTAGGCATTTTGCTTGGCTAGAATCAAAGGAATAGAGGTCCTTATATGGTCTGGAGATATCTAAGTTTAGTCTCTCAATAATTGCTTTTGGCATTAAGTTGTGGGATTCCCCTAAGTCTAGCATAGCATTATGTAAGATTTTATCATGAACATTCAAGCTAATGTAGAAAGGAGGGATACCCCCTTGCTGATGTGTGACATTTACTTCAGGGCCAAACAATAACTCACGCTGATCATCATTCAAATTCACATCATCTTCTCCTTCACCTATGTTTAATGTTTCAGTGATTTGTGATCTATATGATTCATTTTTTACTAGCTCGGTCAAAGGAACTAATATTTTCAATTCTGCTATCTCAGTCTTAATATTGAATGGAAATTGAGTTTTGCCTGATTGGATGAGATCTTCCCTAGTAAATGTGGTATGTGTGTTTTTGTCTTCTTTTCCAATACTTGGCACTCCAGTCTCTGTTTGAGCAGTTTTTTTTTTAATTATCTTATATGGAATTATTTGAGTAATAGTTTTAGTTTGAGTTTCAAATGAAGTTATATCTACAATTTTTGGGCTGGAAGTGTCCTAAGTTCCCATAGAGAGAATTTGTAAAACCTTGGTCACAGGAGCTTCTGTTATCTTTTTAGTTTGGGTTTCGATTGATCTCTTAGTGGGAATTTCATTTTCTTTTTGCTTCTAAGGCTATACTGTTTGTGAACCTCATATATACCAAATTCATAGCCTTGTTTGACGTCAAAGGATTCTGCAGATTCTAATTGCAATTGTTGTAGCATGTACAATTCCTTTTCTTCCTAAGTAATAAAAACAACAACTTGATCTTTAATCTGTTATAGGTCTAATCTGAAAATATATGATATTGCAAATAAACCTAAGAAATAACAAGATTTGAATAGATAGAAATGATTCACTTTATTAATCAAACTCTTAAGGTAGGGCAACACCATACATTTACTCCTCAAGGAAGGAGAACACTCTGCAAGCCATATTCTTGTTCATACAATAACCCTTGAAATCTCTCAATGGGGAGTCTCTAGCCTCTATATAGGCCTCATACATATAATACCATGGGTCATTACCATGGTTCCCTCAATACCATCTATCTAATACCATGGGCTTATTACATTATTGTTAACTACTTGTGGTCCCTTACATGAGACCGGTTAACCACCTTATTTATTACTATGGCCCATCCCATTATTATATTATTCCCTTGGGCACCTCCCTTTGTACCCCATATTATCCCCCCTAGGTATACTAGATTCCACCCCCCTTAACACGTTTTTTCCCCGAAACATGGGAAGAACACAAATAATAATATCTACTCAAAAGAGTAGTCCACTGGTACCATGCACGTGCATCTAGCCATCCCAAAGAAAGGTGAGCTCTCGATCTAGTTGTTGCCTCGCTCGGTTGAGGTGGAGGTTGACCCTGGTGGTTCTTCTATGTTGATACATAGTAGGTGGATCATCGCCCCTCTCTATCTGTCATGTAGGGTTTGTTGTCCTTGTGGTTAATTCTTTGCCATCTTGTTGGTTGTTTTCTTGTATGGTGATGTGGGTGGTGATATGCTGAAGTGTTAACCAACAGTGTATCTTTCTTTAATTCACCACCTAATGGAGCTTGATTGGTATTTGGTACATGTTGTGGTGCTTGTTGTTGTTTCTTATCTTCCAATATTACTTCGACCACTGAGTCCTCATCCGATGTAACATTTTCTGCTTCACCCTCCTTGGACTCTACCTATTTTTCTGGTACCTGGTTTGATGTTTTTGTTTGGTTGTGAACCATCAATGGCTCATCATCTGATATGTCAAGCCTGGGACATCTTCTGCTTCAGCCTCCTTGGACTCTACCTATTTATTGATGGAAATATCTTGTAATGTAATTTTCTTCTTTTTATATCGGAGCTTCAGGAATTTCTTCTACACATTAATATTTATAGTACCCATCGATTCCATCCAAGGGTATCCTAAAATAACATCCTCATTATCCATATTTGAAGCATGAAAATCAGAATGAAATACATACTTGTCCATAGAAATCTTAAAATCTTTATAAACTTGCACCTACTCATTATTAACCTATGTGTGCTCCATGTGTTTTGCTAGGACTTGCATTTTTTTGCCAAATTAACATTGATAAAATTATGCTTACAACTAGGATTTATAGACACAACAATCTTGTCCTTATGAATGAATCCATGAACCTGCAATAAGGAGACACCAGTAGAAAATAACCCTTTACATGTCTCATTCTCCTGTTTTCTAGCATGAGACCATTTGTCTGAAAGAACTCTTTCAAATTCTTCATCTAAAAGTTTGGACAACTGCTTGTTGGCAAGTGAGTTCCACCATATGGCAGCCTCTTCTTTCATACTAAGCCCTAGGAATATTTTTCCAATTTTTTGGCCATAATGACTTTTCTCTTTCTATGAATTCTTCAGTAGTAGGGCCATTATCTTTACCTGTAAAAATAAGAACCGCCATGAAGAGTGTTTCGAAAAAAATTCACTTGGCGAAAATTTGAAATGGCCACAATTCCATCAATATTGCTTCGAATCCCTATGATGACCTGTTTCTGGAAATGGAAAAACCATTCTACATCTTCCCATGTAGTAGAAATCTCGATCTAGACACTGGAATTTAAGATCTGTGCTGCAACTGTCCCGCCGTCACAAAAAATTTCTTAAAAAAGTGCTGATTTTAAATCAGCAATATCTCCCTCATCCGGACTCCGATTCGACTGATTTTTTTTTGAACTTGGGTACTTTTTCACAATAAATCTAGATATATAATTATACTCTGCATATTTTGCACCAAAATGTACAAATCGTCTCGCAATCTTTCCGCCCCGAAAAATGTCTGTAACCCAACTGATTTTTAAATCAGCGATATCTCACTCATCCGAACTCCGATTCGGCCGATTTTTTTTTGAACTTGGGTATTTTTTCACAAAAAATCCAAATATACAATTAGATTCTATATATTTTTCATGAAAATGTACATATATCATCTGCAAACTCACCGTCCCAAAAAATTCCTGCAAAAAAAAAAAAATACTCTCCACTTTGCCCAAGAAAGTGCTTTGATACCACTTGTTATAGATCTAATCTAAAAATATATGATATTGAAAATAAACCCACAAAATAACAATATTTGAATAGATAGAAATGATTCACTTTATTAATCAAACTCTTAAGGTAGGGAAACACCATACATTCACTCCTTAAGGAAGGAGAACACTTCACAAGCCATATGCCTGTTCATACAATAATCCTTGACATATATCAATGGGGAGTCTCTAACCTCTATTTAGGCCTCATACATATAATACCATGGGTCATTACCATGGTTCCCTCAATACCATCTATATAATACCATGGGCTTATTACATTATTTCTAACTACTTGTGGTCCCTTACATGATACGGGTTAACCACCTTATTTATTACTATGGCCCATCCCATTATTAAATTATTCCCTTGGGTACCTCCCTTTTTACCCCATATTACCCCCCCTAGGTATACTACATAATCCCTAATAGGTTTATCTGGGTGTCATCCTCTTCTTCATGGTTTTGTGAAACCTCAGCATAGTTTTCCCGAAAAGGAGGTCTAATCTGTTGATCTAGTATTGCATTCTTTCTAGTGTTAGGATTCTTCCTAAAGTTGGGGTTTCTTATTAGGGGTGGCTACTGGTTTTCCCACTAAGTTTTTCTTTCCATGTTTTCTAATCTATCTATTATTCTTTCTACAGTCTTTGCCAAACTATCTGTTTCACCTTTAGAAGTGGAAGTTTCCTCTTTAATGACGACTCTTTTTTCATTTCTCATTCTAGCTTTCTTAGCTAATAAATTTCCTTCGACACTAACAAAATTACTATGCATTTGTTCTAATGTTTCAAGGTTTCTTTCCGTTAATGGGTATGACATGTCAGTGTCAAAACCATTAGGAAATTTGATCAATGCTAGGTCTGGTGGAGGTTTAATATTAGCAAGGATTGCATTGTAGATGTTATTGAACCTAGTCCAATAATACTGAACTGGTTCATTAGGAGCTCTTCTAATGTTATCATATTCGGATAGTATTTGCAGAGGTTTTTTCTTTCTTTCACATCTATCAATGAATAATCTACGAAAAGAAGCTAAATCTGCAATATGATTCACAGGTAAACCTTTGAACCATTTCATAACATCCCCTGTTAATGTTTGGGAAAATAACCACATTTGGACATCAAACTCATCAATCTCATGCAATTCAAGGTAATCAGTCATTTTGTTCACATGTTGTTAGGCAGTATATTGACTAGTAGTATAAAAAAAAAAGACTTTGCTTTGGTAATCTTGGGGCATGCCATGAAGTTGGGATGGTAAAACCAAAGGTGCATATCTGTCTGCCATGGTTGAGATTTTGTATTTACTGGGGGCAAAGTAGTGGTGCTAGAACAAGCACTTGAAATGGGTGGAGATCCACTAGATGAACTTGAGCTGTTTGGTTGAAGAGGAAGCTAAGGAATAATCAGTTTATGCTAATGAATTGTGGTGGATACTATAGGCGAGGTGGTAGTAACTAAAGGTGTATTTACAGTATTTGAAGGTTATGCAGAAAGTTCAGAGGCAGCAGTAGTGAGGGCAGCGAAATCAACTGATTTTTGAAGCTAAGCATCATTTATATGGCTTATCAATGTAGAGGTTAAAGCTTCTAGCTTGCTAAAAGTATCTAACACAAGTTTATCTAAATCTGGATATGTAGGCACCTTTTTTGACTCAATGACTTGAATAAAATTAGGGTCTAATACAGTTTCATGAATTGCATTTTCTGATTTAGTTCTAAACAATGAAAGGTCAAATGAAAAATCAAACAGAATGTCCTCTAAAGTCGATAATTCCTTGGGGCGTGAATTTTCTTTAACTAACTGGCTACTACTTGCTTGAGTTTCTAGCTTTTTTTATTTCCTTAAAATTTTGTGAGGGTCATCAACTATTGTAGCAGGGTTTGGATCTTGATTTGCCTTGGTATAGTGAGCCTTTTTGGGAGCCAAAATTTTAATTTTTTAATTGTTTTTTGAAACTTTTTAACATCAACTCTAAAATGACCTTAAGGGGCAAAAGATGTGAATCAAGATTTTCTTAAATTTTTATTACGTTGAGGATCGAAGTCCCTAGTATGGTCGCCAATATGTTATCACTCCAATATTTCTTTTGAGTTGATGAGGAAGAAATAATTATATGTAACCACAAACCAACTTTGGAGATTAGAATCTAGCCTTCCTAATTCTCAGAGAGGGCTCTTGCTTTATGATTTAACTTTGTTTCAGTTATTCCATTTTAGGCTAGTTATGTTTGTACTTGGGTTTTGATTTGGATTTGGTGGTAGGATCACTTACTTAGATGAATAGAGGGATGTTTTTTACCATTGGGCTATGGGTTCAAATGTCAAGCAAACACAACTGGATCAAATTCTAAAAATAGTGTATATAGGGCAAGGTAGCTGAGTTATTTCAGATCTTAAGGCTGGATGGTGAAGTCGATTTCAATTGGATACAAAGATCAATTAAGGGTTCCTTAGGCTGGATTATGAAAGAAATGAAAGAGGTCAACCGAGATGGGAGTGTAATTGAGGATTCTCAGATCCGGATATCAGAAGAAAATATAGAAATGATCAATTGTTCAAAATAGAATGTACTTAAACAAATTTTGAGATAAATTTCAAATTAATTCATTCAGTTTAGATAACATGTAAGTTTTTGAAATACATAAGAAGATAAATTTTTTTATAAATAAAATACTTCACTGTAATAGCTCAACACATGAATCCTGTAATGCAATCTTTTTATTCCTCATTTCAGTCTGTTGACTTGAAAAATCAGTACAATAACCCTCAGGTTTTATTATCAATACAACTCTACAAATGTATAGCAATCCAGACTCAATACTTTGAAATATGAAGTATTTATACAAAAATAGTTTATAAAATATCCCAAACTATCTTAGGAATTAATCTAGGAGAAAGAAATATCTTCATGCAAGAAGATAGAGACAAATGTTCAACTGTTGTATGTTGTCCCTGTTTATTTGGTTGTGCTATTCTTTATGCTCTGATATTTTTCTTTTTATTCCCTGCTTTGTTGTTGGTCTTCATGTTGGTCCTTCTTTGTAATTTGACCTTTCAACTGATACACTTTCAACTGATAATATTTTACGTGTCTGATCTATCATTATCCTTTTACTTTCCTGTTTTCACCCTTACTGTACATTTTTACATTTTGACTGTGTATTTTTTTATAGTAAGTCATTCAATTTCTCCCAAGTATCTGCATTTGGTAATTGGATATTTACCATCTTTTTGTATATATCATCTTCCTCTGTGTACTTGGCAAAAGTGGGTTTATTTACAAAATGTGCTTTACCTGATGCTAGATGTAAAACAAGTTCTAAAAGGCTTGATATAGGACCTTGCCAGTAGGCATCCCCTTCATAGAGGAAGTGTTTACCTGATCTCTAGCCACCTCTCTGATTCTTCTGTTGTTGTCATCCTGTGGCATCAACTTATCATTTATCACCAATGGATTTGGCAGACCTTTCTGCCTCAAAACATCAAAATTAACCATGAACTTGTCTATAGCCAGCTACATGGTTTGGCATTTATCTTCAAGGTTCATCAGCAATTTCCTCTTGGTGAGGACCTTTTTTACCTCTAGTATTATGCCAGTCTTGTCAGGTATCTCTAGTTCCTATAATTCATATTTGTTTTTGGAGTTAAGGAAGTGAATGATCCTCGTGGCTTCCTCAGGCATGTCTCCCAGATCTACTTTAGCTCTTTATATGGCTTTTGTAGCCTCTTTCACTGTATTTTTGCTCAAATATTACTTTAATCGATGGCCAAATATCATTGACTGAGTCAATGATATTGGCCCATAATTTTTCCTTCGTTTGGCCAAGTGGCTCCTTTAATGTCAGCTCTTTCTCTAAGCTCTTTATTCTTTCATTCATTCTAGTTTCCTTATGTATTTCTTCTTTGTGCATAATCTGGGCAATCTTATTGTCATTCATCAAACTAGTTATCTTTTCATTAAGCTTGTTTATCTGTGTTGTCTGAACGGACATGTCTTCCATTGCCTTGACCAACTTACTTGCCTCATCACTTGGTTGAGCTACTGCTTTTGTCGAACTTGTTGCTGATGTAGACGTTGTAGAAGTTAGGAGGGTTGTAGCAAGTGGAGCTATAGGAGCCAATCATGCTGCCAAAGTGGATGGTACTTCAGTAGTGACTGTTGGGATAACAGTGGCAGTGGCAGTTTTAAGTCTAGCTTTTTTTAACTGTATCAACTTGTCCAAATCCTTCTCCATCTCTTTCAACTCATCATTCAATTGTAAAACGAGGTCCATCATTTCCTCCTAATGTATTTGGCTCTCAAGGACATATTTTGTGTGTGGATGCTCTGAATGAGGAAATTTGAGTTGTTTTTTGAAAGCAACAATGTCCTCATTTTTTTCTTTATTAACTTCTCAGTAGCCTTGGTATCATTGGGATCATGTCCCAGCTCAATTACCAAGTCTTCGAGTGACTTGATCATGTTGTCCTTGTCCTGTGAGGAGGCCTTCTCCAATTTGTACTGTGTTGTAATGTTATCCAATGAAATTTGTAGCTTATGTGCAACCATAGCTTTTCCTGTCAAGGTGGAATAAACCATATCACCTCCTTGCTTGTGGAACTCAAATTGGTCAATGGGATGAACATCCTTGGCCAAAACCTTAAAGTCTGTTTTTTTGTAGTCAGCTAATGTTTTTGGCTGTTGGACTGTAGGCTGCATGAATGAAACCTGCATTTTTCCTATTTTGATGTCAAAAGATGACATCAACCTTCTTTGGTTTGTTGGTGTGTGTTTGAAGTACTAAGCATTGGTCTCATCCTTCAACTCCTCATTTGTCAACTTAATTTATTTATATATGTCCTTGATATCCTTTTCTTTATCCACTAGCCTAGTGAATGAAGAAACCTCAACACTAAGTTGTCTCTCAATAAGTTGAGTGTTTGATGTTGAGGGCTGTTGTGTTTCTCCTAAAGCTGATGTTCCTTTGATTCTTTCCACCATTGTATCAGTGTCAGTGATTTCCAATGATTCAATAGTTTCTTCCTATTCAGTTACAGGATTAAGCTTGGGCCTCTTCCTGAAACTGATCTCAAACTATTTAACTATGGTTTGCATAGCTAAACTGGAAACTTCTTCCTTGTTTCTCTTTGGGTTCCTGTCTTCATTTGTTGGAGTTTGTAAAATAGGAGGAATATTCATCGGTTCTTCTAGTTCTGGAACCTACAGGAAGGAACTTTCATCAATCTGTTTCTCTACATCAATCAATGTATTCTCTACATCAGCTACAATACTATCGATGTCTATTACAATGTTTTCCAACCATTCTAAGTTGGTGAACCTCTCAATGTCTGGTCTGGGACAATGGATGAAAGGTCCCAATTTTACCTTTATCCTTAGCTTCTTTATGACTCCATGAGGATCATACTACCACATAAATCTGTTCTTGAAATTTATTTGATGCAAAATTCTATCTACCTCTGGTCCAACTTCTCTGATAATACAAATGAAGGGGCCTAATTGATTTTTCATTTTGAATTGGGTTTTCTTCCTAGCTACTAGGAAGTTGACTTCATCAGAATTGATAATTTGCCTAAAGCATTCTAGTGAAAATATCCTTATGTAGAGGTATTTGGGCAGTTTGTAAGGGGCAAGTTGGCATCCATATATTCTTATCTCTGTGTGGTTCTAGTATAGATACTAGTGTCCCACCTTACTGTTCTTGGCAAACTGTAACACCCTTTTGATCTCTTTATTGACTCTGGGTTGAGGGCTACTGTTTAGCATATTCATAACTGGATGGAAAAATGAATTAATGAAGTCCTTGTAAGTGAATATAGTGGAGTACTTCTCGATCAAGTGTGTCTAATAGATAATTGACCTTGGATTTCCTTTGGTATCCAACTTTTGGATGCTGATAGGGAATTTATCTGATTGGTAGTATAAAAACTTGTGAAATAATACAGACGAGTACTTGAAGACTCTCTTAGTAGGTAGTGTGGTGAACTTCTCATGCATCCTATCTACTATGAACTGGGCATAATTGTAAATTACAATAGGAGGCTTGCCTATGCTAAAGATGGAAAGGAAATCCTGGACAACCTCATCTACATTCTCATTTGTGTTATATCTTAAAATGAAAGAGAGCATGGTAATAATTTGTCTGCCTCTCTCAGAAAAATGGTGGCAGTGTAAGGGGGACTATCCGTGGGAGTATTACATTCCTCTATGATGAAATTTTGTAAAATTTGGGCTATTCTGGGAAGGTTTGACTCGGTATAGAGGTCCAGGAAGCCTCTAATAGACAGTGGGGTCTCATTAGGGCTTGGTTGGATCTGCAGCATTTGGTTAATGGATTCTGTAGTGATGGTAAACAATACTTGCTGGTCAGGGGTGACAATGGCTCTTTGGCTGGGAATGTAGCAAGCATGGCAGAAGTGGATAATTTCTGGGAATGGGTGTACTTATGGAAGCAAATACTTGGGTAAATTAGACTCCCAAAGGTGAATATCATCATTTTGGTTTAAGAACATGTCCTAACTCCAGCAGTGGAGCTTTAGAAGGTAGGCAAGGGAAGCGATATCCTTTATTTGGAAGTCTATGTCTGCTAATGCAAGGTAGTCAATGTCCAGGTGAGGGGTTTGCGGAGGTCTCACATCCAGAGAGGTTTGTGAAGCCATAATTGGGTTTATAGATTTGAATTAGGCTTTCAGTGGTTTCAGAAGTGAGGTTGGGAAGCTCTGGAACAATGGGAGGGTAATTATAGTTTGTAAATAGGGTTTGGGACGTAGAACTAGGTTTCTTTTCAACTCATGAAAGTTCTCTTTAATTAATTCAATTAATTAAGCTTTCACTTTATATTGTGTGTTTTCAAATTTTGAGGGTTGTTCTTGTTTTCCCAAGAATACTTGGAAATCAATGGTTTGACCTGTAGACTGGGTTTAGTGGTGAGTGCAGAGGGTATTGTGGCTTCAACTGTCAACTAGTTACTTCAATTAGGTATCCGGAGCTTCTTCAAGCAGCAGATAGTGGTTAAATTGGTCATAGAGGTTTCAGTGTGTCACAAATGGCTAAGAAGCAGTTGTAGTGGAAAACGAGCGAAAAGAGCAGTTAGGGGATTTTTTGGCCTTTTAATAGGTAACGATCATATTGATCCAAAATGGATTTTGAATAGAATCCTCAGTCTAAGTTTTCCTGACAGAGGAAAATGAAAGTCCAAGGAAGTTCCTGGAGATGGCCCCATTACAAAGATCTTCTCCTTCTAAATCTGCTACAACTTGAATGGGAAAAAATGGACATAGGATGCAAAAGTTATTGCAGAAAGAAGATGCCCTATGTTCTCTAGAAAAAGAGGAAAAATCCTGTAAAATGGGAAAAAAAAACCCTTATAAAGGGAAATCACATCAGAAGAGGGCCAAAGGCAGACTTAAGCGAAAAGGGGAACAAACCCCTGATTGTTGATCCCCAACATATCAAGTCAGAGGAAGGCACATGAGCATGGTATAAGAAAAATACCCAGGCCAATGCGACATTGTGATTTCCAATTGGAAGACCAGCATTTGCGAGGGCATGGGACTTAAGGTGGGACCCCAGGCCGAGAAATATTGTGATCATCGATATTGGCATCGACGGATCGGCGTCAGCATAGGCCATGCCATATGGAAAGACCTCGGGACTATGTGATATGTGATTGCGATAAGTCGCATTGCTAAATCGCATTGCGACAATACAGAGGAGCGGGGCCATATATATATGCGACTTGTGATAAAGTCGGACCCGACGGGTCTTATGGGTAAAAATAGATATATTTTGGGTTCCATAAAAAGGAGTTTTTCAATGTAAAATCATGTTTCGTTAAATAAACGAAATACAAAAGGAATTTGCCTGATGCGATTAAGTCAGACTCGAAAGGGTTTGTAAATGTTGATGTATAGTATTTGAAATTTGCCACAAGGCCATTTTTCGTGATTTTCCCGTGTTTTAATGTATTTTTCCAATACAAAGGAAATCACAGCATAAGGGCACTGTGACTTTCGATAGTGATTACAGGAAAACATGATAGGTGTCTAGGGTGGATTTAATGATATTTTAGGTCCGATAAATGACAAATTGGTGGATTTTCTCGTGTTTTAGTGTATTTCTCTGTGTAAACAAAGAATGACTATTCTGATAATTTCAAAGGAACCCATGGTCCTTCCGTTACAAAATAGGTGGCCACCATCCCTGAAGGCATTTAGCAATGATTGCTAATGCTCAGAGGGGGATTTGAGCAGACAGACGCTGGTAGCCAAAGAGCTTAGAAGAGGAAACAAACAGACAAACCGATTGGCTAAAAGCCACAGAATGATAGAGACAGAAGGGAGTGCTAAGACAGGAGTGTGGAAAGCTGAGCCAAAGTAGGAAGCAGAGGCAAAGAGAGCTAGAGCTAAGAGCTAGAACCAAGAGCCAGATTTGATAGCCAAGAGCCAGAAGAGCTGAGAGCCGAGAGCCAGAAGAGCCAAGAGCTTCAAGAGCTAGCGATAAAATGGTGTCTAAACCCATTGTTTCTATGTAAAACAGTGGACTTGAGCCAAGATCTTGTAAATGGACTTTGCCATAATCCCATAGAGCCTATTTGACTTGACTAGAGCTCATGGAGTTGTAGCCAAAGAGTTTTGGGTGAACTCCAAATTAAATTGTTGTCTTATGTGTGTTGTTTTATTGTTGCATTATATCTGCATCTTTAGTTGCTGTTATATCAGTTAAAGCAAATTATAGACTTAAAAACACATAAATGGTCAACAATAAACATAAGCATACACCTTATTCAAGCACATATTTAATTCTGCATTGGTTAATCATAAATACCTGGGAATATTTAAATCTTTGGAAGTGGGAGAGGTTCTTGAAAATTAGACAAGAAGCCTAAGTGCCCCATTTTCAGATTAGGTGGTATTAGAGCTTGAGGTTGGTTAACCCCACCTTCAAAGAAGGTTATATCAGAATTCTTGATTGACAGAGCAAAGATTGCTTGTCTAAAAGGTGTTTGGGCAGTCAAGGATTGATTGTCTAATTGATGTATGCTTGTTTGCAGACTGACTATTGCTTGAGTTTGCAGAGGTGAAGGGAAGGCTATTGATAGCTCAATCTAGGATGGACAAGAAGGAAGAAGGCTTGAAGGCATTCTTCTATCCCAAAGGACCTCAAGGCAATCCTTGAAGCACACAATGTTTGTTGCAAAAGGTTGCTTAAACAAGCTCTTTATTAAGCATGTTTGAAGTTCTTTTGTTCATTGGAATAATGACAACTTCTACAACTATTTCCTCAAATTCCTCCTCCATCACAAGACTCTTTAATGGAGACATGAAGCAAGACTTGTTCATCATGATTGACAAGGTGAGAGAAATGAATGAGGATGGAATAAAGAGCAGCATACTTAGAGAGCAGTTGAATTCCATGAAGGAAGAGATGCAGTTGCTTTCTGACAGACTGCAGGAAGTGGAGAGGCAACTTCATATTGCAAATATGAACCTAAAGAGGATTCATGAGTTAGAATCATAGCTCTTTGTTGTCAAAGAAGCCTTGGTCAAGTATCAGCTTGAAGAAGAGGTAAACCATTATAGTTTGTCTTCAAATTCTTCTAAGAATTCTTATATTGGTTCTTTTGAAAAAAATACTAGAGGCATGGGTTCCAAGCTAATGTCCAAGATGGGCTATGAAGGAAAGGGCTTGGGAAAGCATGCACAAGGTATTATTGAACCAATAATGGTTGAGGAAAGGCCTAGGTATTTGGTTCTTGGCTATGGATAGTCTTATGGAGAGAGTTTCAAAGCTACCATGAAGGCCATTGAAATAGTGCCAAGAAGGAGTTGCATTGTAGAGTGTGAAGATTGTGTTCAGGAGGAATGCAATAGGTTGAAACATCACTTGCAGGATGCAGGTGTTTAGAAGCACACACTTGAACCAGAGAGTTGTGGAAACTCTAACAAACTTGAAGAGATTGATGGTGTTCCAAAGGGAGCCACTTCTTCATTTGCGTCACCTCCTCATGAAGGCAATAAAGGTGAAAGAGGTAGGTATAAATCTAGTTCTAATCATATTTCTTTTGATTTTGCAAAGCATGGTAAATTTCCACATAAGCATGGGAAAATAATTGGATGTTCCTTTTGTGGTTTGGATAACCATCATGTTTCTAGATTTTGGAAGAGAATGGCCACATACAGGAACCTTTTGAAGGAAAAGAAGCAAAGAGCCAAAGGTCCATTGGACAAGGCAAATCATGTTGTCAAGAGGATGTACATGTCTTGCACTTACTGCCATAAGAAAGAGCATCTTGTTGAAAGGTGTTGGACTCTGAATCCAACAATGCTTCCACAAAAGCTGAAGAAGGTGGAAAGAGAAGAAGGCATAAATGGAAAGGAAGTTTCCATGAATGATGTGTCTCAGGGTGATTCACATGTTGATGCTGATGTGCAGACAAAGGAATGAACTTTGAACTGGATTGGTAAGAAATGGTTAGATTTCTTTTCCAATTAAGGATTACATGTCTATTGATGGATTTATTTTCATTTCTTTGTTGATGAGATGCAAGTTGCGGGATTCTACCAAGGAGGTGAATGGAAAAAGGTTGAGTAGGAGATTCACTTTGTTGCTGCAACATTATATTTCATTTCAGCTTAGAAAGTAGAGTGTACTTAAGTGAAAGTTGAAGGATGAAATGCATGCATAAGAATGATGTGCATGAACATAGGGATGTTGATGTTTTCCTTGTATTTGAACATGTACGTGTAATTAACTTGCAGGGTTGATTGCTTCGACATGCATGTGATGCAACGTTGACTTGAGGAAAGTCGACTTGGTCTCCAAGATAGAGATAGTGATGAAATGTTTCTTCTTTTGAAAAGAATCATAACAGTCCTTTTCTACATGCTTGACTTGAAGGGTCATTTGTTTTAAAGGCATGTTTTGTGGGCTTGTTGTCTAATACATCATTTGTATGCAAATGTAGGACATGGAGGTCTTCACAAGATGTGAAATCTATTTCTTTTGTTGATGTAGGAGTTTAGGCCATCCAGTTGTTGTCTGTGTTTTTGTTGTTGTTAAAAATTGATTGTCGACAACATTTCAAATAGGTATAAATGAAATTTTGTAGAGCAGGTGTACTTCACATTTGTTTGAGCTATCTTGAATCAATGATCAAGGCAGAAAAGTTCAAACTACCTTTTGTGGCCATCTAAGCAGGTGTTCTGCAGGAAGGCAAGAAGGAAGGTAGTTCTCCCCAGGAGGACGAACACATCCATGAAGGAAAGTGGCCAAAGGCTTTGGTTCAGAGACACTATGCAAGGCAAGTGTGTGGAGGCTGAAAAAAAAAAAATAGGGCACTGTTACTCTCAGGTACTGTTCAGTTCAGTATATCAGTCTTTTGGAGACCAAAATTTCTTTTTAGTGGGAAGGCATGATCCAAAATGGAATTTGAATAGACTCCTAAGTCTAAGTGTTCCTCATAGAGGAAAATGAAAGTCCAAGGAAGTTCTTGGAGATAGCCCCATTGCAGAGATCTTCTCCATCTAGCTATACTGCAACTCAAATGGGCAAAAATGGACTTAGGATGCAGAAGTTATCGCAGAAACCTATGTTCTTTAGAAAAAGAGGAAAAGTGCTCTAAAATGCGCAAAAAAACCCTTATAAAGGGAAATTTCATCGGAAGAGGGCCAAAGGCAGACTTCAGCAAAAAGGGGAAGAAACCCCTAATTCTTGATCCAAAACATATCGGATCGGAGGAAGGCACATGCGCCTGATATAAGAAAAAGAGTCGATCCGATGTGACATTGTGATAGCTGATCGGCAAATCGGCATCGGTGAGGGCATGGGACCTAAGGCAGGACCGTGGGCTGAGTGATATCGCGATCACTAATATTGGTGTCGTCATAGGCCATGCCATATGGAAAGACCCCGGGACTATGCGATATGCGATTGCGATAAGTCACATCGCTAAATCACATTGCGACAATACAGAGGAGCAGGGCCATATATATATACGACTTGCGATAAAGCTAGACTCAACGGGTCTTATGGGTAAAAATAGATATATTTTGAGTTCCGTAAAAAGGATTTTTTCAATGTAAAATCACGTTTCGTTAAATAAATGAAATACAAAAGGAATGCGCCTGATGCGATTAAGCTCGACCCGAAAGGGTTTATAAGTGTTGCTATATAGTATTTGAAGTCTACCACAAACACATTTGTCGGGATTCTCCCGTGTTTTAATGTATTTTTCCAATACAAAGGAAACCATGACATAGGGGCATTGCGACTTGCGATAGTGATCACAGATGGACCCGATAGGTGTCTAAGGCAGAATTAATGATATTTTAGGTCCGATAAACACCAGATTGGCAGATTTTCCCATGTTTTAGAGTATTTCTCTGTGTAAACAGAGAATGACTATTATGAAGATTTCAAAGGCACTGATGGTCCTTTCGTTACAAAATAGGTGGCCACCATCCTTGAATGCGTTTAGCAATGATTGCTAACGCTCAGAGGGGGGTTTGAATGGACAGAGGTTTGGAGCCAGAGAGCCCAGAAGAGGAAACAAATGGACAATGTCGATTGGCTAAAAGCCATAGAATGATAGAAACAGAAGGGAGTGCTGAGACAGGAGCGTGGAAGGCTGAGCCAAAGAAGGAAGCAAAGGCAAAGAGAGCCAAAGCCAAGAGCTAGATCCGAGAGCTAGAGCGAGAGCTGAGAGCCAAAAGAGCCAAGAGCTTCAAGAGCCAGGGATAAAATGGTGTATAAACCCATTGTTTCTATGTAAAATAGTGGAGTTGAGACAAGAGATTGTAAAAGGACTTTTCCATAATCCCATAAAGCCTAGCTAAGTTGACTAGAGCTCATGGAGAAATAGCCCAAGAGTTTTTGGTGAACTCCTAATTAAATTGTTGTCTTATGTGTGTTGTTTTATTGCTACATTATATCTACTACTTTAGTTGTTGTTATATCAGTTCAAGCAAATAGACTTAAAAACACATAAACAGTCAACAATAAACATAAACATCCACCTTATTTCAAGCGCATATTTAATTTTGCTTTGGTTAATTAGAAAGACCCTGGAATATTTAAAGCTTTGGAAGTGGGAGAGGTTCTTGAAAATTAGACAAGAAGACTAAGTGCCCCATTTTCAAATCACATATTTTGGCATATAAATAATCAATGAAGAGTGGCTAGTTTTTGGTTTGGGCGAGGAGATGGTTTTTTGGGCCATCACATCACTTTTGGAGGGCGAGCAGTATTTTTCGAGAGCACACAATCTAGCTTGGTGCTGCCACGAAGCAAAACATCGCCCAGGGAAAATCATGAATCTTGTGTGCTCTCGGGCTGTTATCGATCAGATGATGAACCCACGTGATATGGCTATACGTTGTCGGATATGGGGGTAGGAGATCAAAGGACTATCGTGTGGTTAAGTTGCATGGATAGAATCAGAAAAGAGATTTGCGCGACCTGGGGTTTAATGACACATAATTGTAATTAATTAGTAAATAAGGTCGAGATTTTAATATAAGCAATGGGTATTAAGGTGGGACCATGAGTTATGTGGAGGGGGTTTTTTAACTACACCAAGGGTTGGTGGGTTAAAAAGGTTTGTTGAGGAAATATGAAATGGGGGAGGTTAATTACATAATGCGGGGGCATAAAAACATAGGATAAGGGGGTTTTTATGGGTTTTTAGGGGGAAAAGAGAAATTAATAAGGGGTGAAGTGATATTTGTAATGGGGAATGGGTTTCACACTAGGGAAAGGGGTTTTTAGGAAGGGAGATGATTTTTGAAGGGTTATTGCTAGGGAAATGTGTGAAACCAAGGGGTAAAGGTCAAAATGAAGGGAAAAAGGGTATTTTATAAGAAATGAAGGGATAATGGGGAAGTTAGAAAATAAGTATGTGGGGGTATAGTGAAATGAGGGGAAATTAATAAACAAGCTTGTGAATATCCTTTCTTTCTCTCAAATCCTCCTCCACATGAAACATAGGATTAAGAATGATAAATGTGCTTTTGACTCAGCAACCTTGTGCATTTGCAACCTTTCTACTACCCACCCTTTATTTATCATAACATTTTTTCTTCATTTAGTGGGTGCATTTGAGTTTGCTCACCCTTTATTTCCTTTTATTTTGACAAGCAACCTATCTAATTCTAACCTTATAACTTCCATGTCTGAGATTAAACTGATGAGCTCATCTTTATTCTCTACCTAACTATTGATCTGCCAAGGTTAAAAAATTTGGCTAGATATTTATTCTATATGTATTAACATGAAATTTAAAGCATGAACGAGTGAAGGTTAAGCTATTTGACCATCATGGATTGTGGCATTTCTGACAAGCTGCACACAACCTTATTTTGCATAGTAAAGTAAAAAGTAGTGGCATTTGAATTTTCACACTTTCATGATATGTTTTATTTATTTTTGGGGTTCATATTTTTCACTTTTTTTATCTTTTTCTTTCCTTTTGTCCTTTGATTATTCTTTTAGGACATACCCTCTTTACATTTTTTATTTTTTAATATGGAAAACATTTTGCAAAAAGCAAAAGTATGTACAATATTACAAGGCTAACCATAGCCAATTCAAAATTATGAATCATATTATTATAGGACCCTAACAATGTCAAGGAATTATGGAGACACAAGTACATGTAACAGTGAGATTGTTTCTTATTCAACCAATGAGTTTTTGTAGGAAGAAAAAATGACATATTTCTATTTAGCTTTGATTCCAAATGAGGTAAAAGATGAAGTGAATTCAAACAACATAGCTACAAAAATAAAACCTTTTTTTTTTTTTACTAAATTCAAGGAGATTGTTGTGGATTATTTACCAATGAGATTACCTTCCATGAGGAGTGTTTCTCATCAAATTGACCTCATTCCAAAATCAAGCCTACCCAACTAGGAACATTATGGGATGACTGCAATAGAAAGTGAAGGAGTAAATAGGAAAGTGTAGGAGCTACATGATAGGGGACTGATTTGAGAGAGTTTAAGTCCATGTGATGGACCAATAGTGTTTACCCCAAATAAAACTTGAGGATGGAGAATGTGCATGGATTCACGGGCCATTATTATGATCACCATGAAGTACTGGTTTCCTTTGCAAAAGATGGATAACCTTATAGACTATTTAAGTGGGGATAAGTATTTCACATAGATTTGAAGAGTAGTTATTATCAAATTTGGATAAGGGAAGGCGACAAGTGGAAGCTTGCTTTTAAGGCAAAAGATAGATTGTTTGAACGGTTAGTTATGTCATTTGGGCTAACTAATGCTCCTAACACATTTATGAGCATAAGTCTTCAAACATTTTTTTCCGGAATTTTGTCATCATGTACTTAATTGACATATTAATTTTCACTAGAAGCAAATAGGAACACTTGGAGAACGTGAGGTAAGTTTTGAAGTGATTGAAAGAGGAAAAGTTGTTGATAAATTTCAAGAAACATATAATATTGTAGAAAAATTTAGTGTACTTTGGATTTTTGATATCCAAGGAAGGCTTGAAGATAGATCTCAGAAAGCTGAAAGCTATTTTGGATTGTCCAACACCTCACTCCACTTTTGAGGTGATAAGTTTTTATGGGCTCATGATTTTCTATAGGAAATTCATCAGAAATTTTAGCGAGATTTGTGGGTCTCCTGCTGAGTGCATGAAAAGGGCACTTTCAAATGGATAGTAACAATAATGAAGGAATTTTCATATCTGTTATCACCTAAAAAATGATCACCTAGCCATTTCTATCTAGGTGGATCAAAATACAACATGTAGGATTAATTTTACCATAGTAAACTCACTTTCACCATAGGAAATAATTTAGTAAACCACTTTTATTAAATTATTTCTGATTAAAATTAGAAAACCCCATGAGAATAATTGAATAAACATTATTTATTTAATTTTCTTTAAGAAAAATTATTAAATCATTATTTGATAATTATTTCTTGTCACATTTGACTAAATCACATTGGAATAATTAAATAAATCATCATTTATTTATTATTCCTTAATTTTATTTTTGGTATAATTGTTAAATCACTATTTAATAATTATTTCAATTTCACACTTTTCTTAATCCTTGCAAAGTAATTAATAAATCATTTTATTTGTTAATTGCTTCAATTATTTCCTAAATAAAGATATTTGACCATTTTGAATATATTTTTCATCTCCAAAAAATATAATAAAGTATTCCTAACATTTATATCTTGATTTGTTCAATATTATTTTATTATTTTCCATTTTGGAGATGAACCCAATACTTTGTTATAAAAAAGAGGGTTTTTCATTAATTCTTCACCATGATCATTATCATCTCATGCCATTTGATCTCCCACTTGAGTTCTATCTTGTTTTGGGTTTTCTACATATTGAGAGAGAGAAACAGATTGTTGAAGCACAAGGACATCAAAGGACCCATTCCATGAAGGGGGATTTCCAAACCTATGTTGTAGATATCCTTCACGGAATGTTATTAATAAAATATTATTCATTTATAGTCTTATTCTATATGTTGGGAAAAATACTGAGTGGGGCTCGGGTGAATCAATATTTACAAATCATTAATAACTTTTCTATTTCATATTCATATTTCTATATGCGACTTTACTAAATCAAACATGTGTGTACACGCGACTATTATTAGGACAACTAGCATATATCCAGTGATCTTATAATTCAGTTAATCCATCATATGTTTGTCTTCAGCTAGTGCATTAGTACTTTATTAATAATTAGATAAACAATAACCAGGTGCAACAATAACATAATAAACCATCACACATAAGAAACACACATGAACACCAAGATTTAAGGTAGAAACCCAATACGGGAGAAATACCACCTGTTTTTGTTGTCTCTATCTTGTTCTTAATATAAAGAAAATCTGTTTAGAATCTTGTACTGGTGCAGAATCATACCAGTATGCAAGAACCCACTTACAGAAGGCTACAACTATCTCTCGTTATCCATCTTCTAATGGAAGGGAGTTACAACCCCTTGTCTCTTGTACTGGCTGATATGTTATTCAATACATAGGCGTCGAACTATAGAAGGCTACAAACTTCATTCGTTCTCCAACTGCTACTGGAAGGGAGATCTAATCCCCTAGCTCTTTTATTGGCTGATATGTTTACCAGAATGTAGGTGCTGGCGTACAGAAGGCTACCACATTCCCACTTTCTTCCAAGGACCACATTTCATAAATTTTCAGACTAAATTCTCCTGGTACACAACAACACAATATGTAGGCCATGTTTCATCTAATTTTCATATTGGACCCATCAGTAACATTGAAGCTCAAAATCAATCATCACTGCAATACGTCGAACAAATACATCTGCATCAACCAATCACTAAAACCCAATCATCAATCTTTGAATAAACCACAACTGAATCAATCAATCACTGAAAAACCCAATCAACTAATACTTAATCAAAATTCAACCAATCAACTAGAATAGTCAGATCATTGTAACCATAACACAAATATGAACCCAGAACGCTATAACACAAATATGAACCCAGAATGCTACATTAACAACCAGAACCAACTGTGGCCTCGAAAATCATATATTAGAATGTATACACTACTTCAGTGAAGCCAACCTGCATGTATACATTACTTTCTGTAGCCCAACCTAGGTATACCTCTAAAGATACTTAATCATAGAAACTTTTGAACCATAAACTATATTGCCCAAAGACATTCTGAAGATCTACTGTCATATTATAGAGTTCTAAATAGATAGGAGCAATTATCACTCTTCTTACTCAATCAATCAATCAATTAGCTGGACTAAATCTTCTTATACAATTAGTTTTACTTTTATATCTAATGAACCCATCATTGAGAAATAGCAGTAAAACAACAAGATTCATCAGATAGATCAACCATTTTTGAACATCAAACTTTTCTTCTGCATACACAACTTAGAATTTCTAAACCAGCATGTATACGTGCGTTCACCGAGGTGAACAAGCGTATAGATTTGGAAATAATAACTTATAACTTCGTAGATATTCCAGACTTCAAACATACCTAGATCATAACATTTACAAGATTAAACATGTGTTAGCATTTAGATCTAGCCTATCAATTATCATATCATACAATGATAAGTCATTTTCGGTCTCACGTTCATGATCCAACATTGTATCCATAGGTGCACAAGATATTTCAAACCATATCATAAGCATAGCCCTTATAACATAAAATATACTTCAGATAGAAGTATTCATGAAAAACCCTTTCACTTGCACACTTAGCCTTTTGATCTTCCCCTACTTAGATAGTTTTAGCCTTTCTTAATACCTTGGACCAAAAGAACACTTAGAAACTATGGTATTCTTGGACGGGATCAAGTAACCATTATTCTGCTTAATATTGTGGGCTATTACCAGTTGTGGACCCTTGGTATTCATTAATTTTAATTTTCCATGCCATACGTGCTTTTCCTATTGTGAAAGTGCGTACATATGTATACGAGCCTTTTGTTTTGTGAACCCACTTGTATACACTATTTGGACTAGATGAACTAGTGTATACAACTTAAACCATTCATTTTAATTAATTGCTTGATTCTTATCTGTAGTCCTTTGTCTGATCATCCTGTTCTTTTGTACCATTACCTTGTTACCTCTGAACTGACCTGTTACAATGTGAGTTGCCCTTTATGAAATGTCAACTGACTCCTCTAAGCTGCCCTTCATTTTGTCACATTTGTAAACACAACTACCATGCATTCTGTCACATCCTGTTTATACCTTTATCAATTAGTCCATCCATCAAATAGGTTGTCATTAAGGACAACTCATCAAGTAGGTTGCTTATCAATCATCTGACAATTACTCCATTCCATCATTTCGTCACCTCTAATATTTCCTGTAGATTCATCTAGTTACCATATAATTGTTCTGCCATAAGTGAGTTTCCATTAATGACAACACATGCATCATAATGCCAATAGTCTCCCCCTTTGGAAATGATGGAAACCACTCTGGTGTTTGGTAACTACAACCTGTAAATAACATCATGACAAGCACCAAGATTTTCAGAACATCAAGCTACTCTCCCCCTTTGACATCAAGGGAAAAGGGTTGACCAATGTTAAATGAAGACTTTGATATCTGAACTATTGAATATGAACACTGATCATGCTCCCCCTAAGCACATGCTGAATTTTCTAATCAAACTCCCCCTTTATATATGTTGAGATGCACTATACTGTCCATGCTCCCCCTGAGCATATACAGATTCTGCAGAAATATTTTTGGAAGAATAACATGACTCTATAACTCAACTATGTGAGTATGACCTTCCTATCACCAATGACTCATGCAGACATCAATCACCCAACCAAGTGGGGATATACAAAATGTTCATACATGACTTGAAAATTTTCAATTATTACATCATATGTCTTTACATGACCTTTACATCAAATGATATACATGACATTTATAACAAATACCAAAGATCTAAACAAGACCATGATAGTGATCAACAACTATCATACACCATATATGATTTGCACCATCAGTATCTGTCAAAAACATCTAGAACAACAACCTATATATTTCCATCATCAATTTGCAAGATAAGACAATGTACCTTTAGTATCATCATCCTGTGACAAAGTATGTTGCATATAGATATCAACTCATCTTCTTAATCTTATCAAGATCACCTTGCCCCATAGCCTTCCATGAATCAACTAAGCTTATTTCATATCTCCAAGAAGTAATACAAAACCATTCACATCATATCATATATATATGTGAAACCACCATAGCCATCATCTATGACCATAATGTCAACATTGTCGTAACAAGAACTCCATGATCTTTCCATAACAACCCTCAATATATCAACTGTGTATTTTCACTAGGGATTTTTCCTACATCGTCATCTGATAAGAATCAACCATGATAATAAAAAAATGTGAGAATCAAACCTATCATCATAAAGTAAGAAGTCATCATCATTATGTGAATAAGTAAGCCATGTCTCCAAATAACCATATCTTCAAACATATATGTCTTCATGAAACATGCAATAACATGATTCTCTTGGCCAACAAACATCATTTATCAATGTGTAATTTAACTAATCATCCATGTATCAACATAATATGTATCCATCATAGAGATATCAATATGTATCTAGAGCTCATAGTCATTTTTCAAGCTTTCTTGATAGCGTCAACATCAACAATCCTCAACTATGTGAGTGCCAAGAACTATAGGAATCCTCATCCATGAATGCACCATATGAATTTTATGCACATTTGAAGGCATGATGATAGCATCATAAAGAAATGACACTTATCAAATAATAAAGTTGTGTACTCAAGCTTTTTTCTTCTCCTTATCCTCATGAAGATCATCATGCAAGCAACATACCATATGTACTATATGCATCATCAAAAGAGTCATCCACAATAATCAATAAATCTGATCTGAATAAAAACTATGTGGCTCAAGAAATATAAGTATCATATGATACTTTATCATAGGAAACCCATGATTGCAGCATAGCATGATGTATCGTTTAAACACTTCAACAACATAAGCGTCATCAACATCATTATGTACCAAGGATTTCTAATCATAATGCCAACAAATGCATTATTATAAGCATAACATATTATCCCCTTGAACCTGTGCCAATATTTTAACTTTCAAATCTGATTATTGCATATATCAGTAAGAATCATCAAGGAATCATCATTAACCAGTTATACATCAAGTCATCAAGAACTTATGAGGGTTAAAAGCACTTCCAAATAACATCCACAGACTGTAATCATCAATCATCAAGACAGAAAAGACAATTGATAATTGTTTGAACCATATCAGACCTTTTTTCTGAGTCTTCATAATCTATGTGTATAAGAATTGGAACACTCTAATTTCATACTTTTAGTTTCACCTGATTTTCTTCTGACTGTACCTGGTCCTACAGTTTTTGTTGAAACATCAGTTCAAAGAATGTCATTCTCATCATGGTTCTTTATTAGAGACTCCATTTTACTCTTGTTTCCAGTCATGTGATTAGCACATCCACTATCACCTTTGTCTTTGAATGATCAGAGAGGAAGATCACATCTTATCTGATCTTCCTTTTCTTGATTCTTGGTGGACTCATCTTTTTCATATTTTCTTATATAAATTTGATTATTTGATTGCTTACCATATTGTCTACGACGATCCATAAACTTGTCCCTGCATTCGTTTGTTATATACCCAAACTTGCTACAAGCATAACATCTTATATGTTTCAAATTCCTTCTAAAGCAATCAATGGCTTTGTGACCAAACATATTGCAATAAAAACAATGACACTTAAATTACCTAGAAGCTAAATATCTTTTTGTGTGTGGTTATTATCTTGAACCATTATACTTTTGCATCTGGCCGCAACATGTCCAAAATTATGACATATAAAACATTCAACATTATTCATCATAGGAAAGAATTGATTAACACTTCCATAGTTTGGAGTAAATGATTTTCTTTGAAGACTTTCTTTCCTTGGTTGTTGATGGGGTTGACCTCTTATCTCCTTATTGAGCATTTCAAATTTTTAATTAGAGTTCCTTGCCTCAGTTTGTGAGCTAGATTCACCTTTAACAGTTTCATGAAAGCTAAGATGAGATTTGATTTTAGGAGACCTTTGACTACTAATAATATGATCCAAAATCTTAGCACTGCCTTGAAATCGTAAAAGTTTATCCTTTTCTTCTAATTTACTTTTTAGAATATTTACCTCAACCTAATATTGCTCTTCCTTTTCCAGACACTACTTCTTCATGATTTCTTCATCTTTTCTTCCTTCTTCCACTTGTTGTTTTAATTTGAGAATCTCATTTTCTTGTTCTTCATATGCTTGAGGTAGTCCTTCATTCTTATTATTCGAATTTTCAGTATCTTCTTTTAGAGAGATGACCTCAACTTCAAGACTTTCATAGTAACTGGATCTATCTTTAAGTTTCTTGATTGTTGTATCATTTTCATTTACTTCGTTTTCAGTGATGTCACTTCATCCTGTAACCTTTAACATTGATCTTCCTTTTCCTTGTACTGCTTCCTTACCTTGTTTCCTTCCTCCAACTGAGCTTTTAAACTAGTAAATTCTTCCTTGAAGGTACACTCCCTTTTGTCAAATAGATCTTGTTGATCTCTAATTTTATCTATGAGCCTTTTAACTTCTGTCTCTATTAGATTCATTTCACTTTCACCCATAAGAGAAAATTCATTTGTTTCACTATCACTTTTATTATCTTCAATATTGCATGAACAGAGAAATGTATGAGTAGAATACCAAAAAATAATACCTCATACTTCTTTTGCTTGTTCATCTTCAATCTGAAATGATTATGAATATGAATGCGTACTTCCACGTAATAGTCAATTGTCTCTCCTATTGTCACTATTCCGTTGAGATGTCTTCCTCTTCTAAGGTGCTTTCTTCTTTTGCTTCTTTCCCATTGTTACAATAGATCTCCTTCAAGCGATCAAGTTTCTACCAAAGGACCTGCTCTGATACCAAATTTTCGGAAAAATACTGAGGGGGAAGGGGGGGTGGCAGGTGAATCAGTATTTGCAAATCATTAATAACATATCCATTTCAAATTCATATTTCTATATGCGACTTTACTGAATCAAACCTGCGTGTGCACGCGAATGTTCTTAAGACAACTATTGTATATCCAGTGAACTTATAATTTAGTTAATCCTTCATATGTTTGTCTTAAATCAGTGCATTAGTACTTTATTAATCATTAGATTAATAGTAACCAGGTGTAGAAATAACAAAATAAACTATCACACATAAGCAACACAAACGAACACCAAGACTTAAGATGGAAACCCAATGCAAGAGAAAAACCACCTGCTATTGTTGTCTCTATCTTCTTTTTAATATAAGGAGAATCTATTTACAATCTTGTATTGGCACAGACTCATACCAGTATATAAGCACCCACCTGCAGAAGGCTACAACCTTATCTCTTTCTCCAGTTTCTACGGGAAGGGAGATAAAACTCTCTGGCTCTTGTACTTGCTGATATGTTTACCAATACACAGGCACTGACCTACATAAAGCTACAACCTTTACTTGTTCTCCAGTTTCTACTGAAAGGGGGTTCGAACCCCCTATCTCTTATACTGGCTGATATGTTTACCAATACGTAGGCGTCGGCCTATAGAAGGCTACCACCTTCACACTTTCTTCCAAGGACTACATTTCATAAATTTTTAGATTGGATACTCCTAGTACACAACAACATAATATGTAGGTCACGTTTCATCAAATTTTCATATTGGACCCATCAGTAACATTGAAGCTCAAAATCAATCATCACTGCAATACATCCAACAAATACATCTACAACAACCAATCACTAAAACCTAATCATCAATCTCTGATATAACTGAAAGCCAATCATCAATCTCTGAATCAACTACAACTAAATCAATCAATCACTAAAAAACCCAATCAACTGATACTTAATCAAAATTCAACCAATCAACTGGAGCAATCAGATCACTTTAACCAGAACAGAAATATGAACCCAGAACATTGCATTAACAACCAGAACCAACTACAACATCAAAAATTATATGTCGGAATGTATATGCTAATTCAATGAAGCCAACCAACATGTATACACTACTTTTTATAGCCCAAAATGTAGATACCTTGAAAGATATTTAATCATAAAAACTTCTGAACCATAAATTGTACTACCCAACGACATTCTGGAGATGTTTTGTCATATTATAGAGTTCTAAATAGGTACCAACAATTATCACCCTTCTTACTCAATCAATCAATCATCCAGACTCAATCTCCTTATACAATCAGTTCTACTTTCAGATCTAATGAATACATAATTGACAAACAATAGTAAAATAGTAGCACTGATTAGATAGATTAGTCATTTATGAACAACAAGCTTTTCTTCTACATACGCAACTTGGAAGTGATGAACTAGCATGTATACGCGCCTTCACAAAGGCGAACTAGCGTATAGATCTATAAATATTAACCTATAACTTTGCAGCTATTCCAGACCTCAGACATACCCAGATCATAAAATTTAGAGGATAAAACATGCGTCAGCATTCAGATCTAGCCTATTGATTATTAGACCATACAACGATAAGTCATTTCAGGTTTCATGATCCTGATCCAACATTGTATCAAAAGGTGCACAAGATATTTCAGATCATACCATAACCATATCCCTTACAACATAAAATATACTTCAGATAGAAGTTTTCATGAAAAACCCTTTCACTTGCATGCTTAGCCCTTTGATCTTCTCCTCCTTATATATTTTTAGCCTTTCTCAATACCTCATACCAAAACAACACTTAGAACATGTGGTATTCTTGGATGAGATCAAGTAACCATTATTTCGCTCAATATTGTGGGCTATTACAATGGTATGGACCCTTGGTACTCATTAATCTTAATTTTCCATGCCATACATGCTTTTCCTCTTGTGAAAGTGTGTGCATACATATACGTGTCTTTTGCTTTATGAACCCACTTGTATAAACTATTTGGACTAGGTGAACCAGCCTATACAACTTAAAACTTTCTTTTGCTTCAATTACTTGATTCTGATCTGTAGCCCTTTGTCTCGTCATCTTTTACTTTTGTACCATTACCCTGTTACCTCTGAATTGACGTGTTACAATGTGAGTTTCCCTTTATCAAATCTAAACTGACTCTTGTCAACTTCCCTTCATTTTGTCACATCTGTAACTCAACTGCCATGCATTCTGTCACATCATGTTTATACCTTTATCAATTAGTCCATTCATCAAATAGGTTGTCATTGAGGACAAATCATCAGGTAGGTTTCTTATCAAACCTTTGAGTATTATTCTGTTCATTTATTCTGTCATCTCTGATCTGTCATGTAGATTCATCTAGTTACCATATAATTGTTCTGCTACAAGTGAGTTTCCATCAAGGACAACACATGCATCATAATGCCAACACTATTGGGTTATTGCTTTGGTTACTTTTTTTGTTCTATGTTTTAGATTGCACATGATCTTTTTGTTATAGGGTTTTCTTCTTTTTTGATTACAAATCTGAAACGTAAACAGTGAGATCTTTTTGTTAGGGTCACTTTTGAGTAGTGAATTAAGTGAAGTATTTTTGGTACACTTGCTAAGAATTGGCATACTAACAATATCTAAAAAGGAAGGTTAGAGAAACCAATTTTGACAAGTTGGAATTTTGACAAAGTATTTCAATTTTACTGTGATGCAAGCAAGACAAAAATTGAGGCAATTTGAAGTCAAGAAGGGAAACCAATAACATTCGTTAGTGAAAATTTGAATGAGACTAAGAAAATTTTATCCATGTATGATCAAGAATTCTATCTTAATCTACAAGCTTTAAAGATGTGGATACACTATTTTCTACCAAAGGAATTTGTTATGTAAATTGATCAAAATGTGTTACAATATATCAATAGTCAAGGTAAGTTAAATCAAATACAATATAAATGAGTTTCGTTCTTATAAAGTTATTCATTTTTGTTAAAATATAGGTTTGGAAAGTCAAACAAAATGGCATATGCTTTCAGTAGGAGAATGTTGTTACTCACCACCTTGTCTATGGAAGCTCTGAGTTTGGAATGTATGGAGGAGTTATATGATTAAGATGCATATTTTCTAGAAGCTTGGAGATCTTGTAAAACAACTTGGAGTGTAGATAAAACAATGTACTTATGTGATCATATCCAAGAGGGATTATTGTTTAAGAATCAATAGATATGCATTCCATAAGGTTCAGCGATGTTGAATCTTATTAAAGAGCTACATGGTGGAAGCTTGGGTGGACATTTGGCCTGGATAAGACATCAACATTGGTAAGGGAAAGATATTTCTCGCCTAACATCAATAAGGATGTCAGGAAGTTGGTTGAGTGCTATAGATTTTGCCAATTAGCAAGGGGTATATTCTCCATCGTTGGTACCCAAAAATCCTTCCAAAGGTGTTAGAATGGATTTTGTTTTGGGGCTACCTAGGACACAAAGGAACCATGATTCTTTCATAGTTGTAGTTGACCGATTTTCAAAAAGCCCACATTTCGTAGCATGTAAAAAGAAAAGTGATGCTACTAAAGTGGGAGTTCTATTCTTCAGAGAACTTGTGAGACTTCATGTTTTACCAATGATCATTACTTCTTAGAGAGATTCAAGATTTCTTGGTCACTTTTGGAGGACACTTTGAAAGAAAATGGGATCTAAATTTCTATATAGTTCAACTTACCATCTATAGAGAGAAAATTGAAGTGGTGAACAAAATTGTTGGGAATTTAATGAGAAGTTTCATGGGTGAAAATTCTAGTTAGTGGGATATGGTTTTAGCATAGCTTGAGTTTGCCTATAATAATTGAGTAAATAGATCCACCCATAAGAGTCATTTCCAAATTGTTTATGGTGGGCCACCAAAAGGGGTTGTGGACTTGATAAAGTTGTCAATTCAAAAGAAAGAAAGAGTTTTGATGCAAGTGATTTTGTAGACAATATACAGAAATGCATGAGAAGGTGAAACAAAGGATGCAATGAAGTAATGCCAAGTATAAAAAGAGGGCCTATCTACATAGGAGGGCAATCTTTTTTAGGAAGGTGAATTGGTAATGGCACATTTTTGAAAGGAATGGCTTACCAAGGGTACCTACAACAATGTAAAGTACAAAAAAATAGGACCATGGAGAATTTTGAATAAAATTTTTGAAAATGTGTATAAGCTCTAGTTACAGAAAATTTAGATATCTTTTCAATATTCAATGTTGCTAACATTTGTGAATTTCATAAAGAGAGTGATGAGGTAGATACTAATGAATGGAAGCAACAACTACCAATCAAAGTCGTTAGGAAGTGGAAGATATTTTAGCCACAAAGGTTAGTAGGAAAAACCACCATAAAAAGTATCTGGAATATTTAATCAAATGGAAAGAGAAGGGACCTGAAGATGCAATCGTGGGTTTTGGAACAAGAGTTAACACCGAGGTCCTTCGACCTTTGAAACAATCACCACATGAGTTGGAAGCTCATGTTTTCTTACCAAAGGTGACTAATGCAGGAGCATATTTGGCCTTTAGCAATCAACATCAACCAAAAACATTTCAATTTATCAATTAGTTGTTTTATAGGATGAATAAGAGTGTCGCAAATCCTTTATTGTGTAGTATATTGTAGAGCCATTTGCCACCGAACCGTTCTATGAGGTGTTACTGTAGAATATTCCATGTTGCGAAACAACCCATGTCATGAAATGCCACGTACCCCATGGTTGATTGCAGATGAGAGTAAGCACACAGACATACAGAGCCTTGTAGTGGGACGGCCACGAACTGTTTTGAAGTGATTGTATTGTAACAAGGGGAGACAAAGACCCCTTTGAATACAGATGAAATTTAATAGGTTCCGAGTTCAAATTGAATAAAAGTTTTCTTAATTTCTGTCCATAATTCTATCCTATGTGAAAATCCTATTTTGTCCACACCGTTTTGCGAACTATATTTCACATTTACACTGTTGTTAAAGTAGCGTAGCTTCATTTCACTTGGTGGGAAAACGCTCCAAGCCCTTAGGTGCTGCAGCATTTAGTTAGTGCTTTTAATATCAATCGAGTACGAGTATATTAGTTAGTCTATGAACGTTGCTACAACGTTGGAGCCACGACAGGCCTTTTCCAACGTTTCTCCCACCTTCAGTGATATTGTAATGCATTTAAATAAATAAATCATGACGAGCATCTTTAATTTGTCAATCGTTTGTACCAACTTCTTTTTCGTTCAATTAAAATTATAATGCTTTTACTCTCAAGAATACCATGCTCTTCAATTTCGTTCTCTACGTACTATGGCAATGGTGCTTTCTCGCGCATGTGTAGGTTGCAATTTTTATTTTTATTTGGTTTTTAATTTAACATTTTAAGGAAAGTCTTAATTCCAAGCCCTCAGGAGTTATTGTTGCTTATAACACCAAATTTATATAGTTAAAATTCTGATGAAGCATGCTTCTCTATTTCATTTTAATTTTTGTAGTGGAGAGTCCTTACTTCTAATGCCAAAATGGTTATTGTTACTTATAATACTGAAATTTTTATAGTTAAAAATCATATGAGTGTAAATAATGGAGATGCATTAGGTTTATTTTATATATATAAAATAAAATTTCAATATTTTTATTTGATTGCTTTTATTTTTAAATTATAAACCATATAATTTTAATATCAAATTTTACCATTAAAATTATAAATTTAATCATAGTTAGTTTTGTAGTGGAGGATTATAGTTTTGGATGAAAAGTTAAAGTTTATTGATTTTATGTTAATTTAATTACTTTATAATTTTTATTTAAATTTTCGAGCAGGTGGCCAACCTTTTTTATCATTTATATTGAAGTTTAAGTTAATTTTATATTAATATGATCTTCTTTCCAAAATAAATTTAATTTTAGGTTTATTGTATTTTAAGTTTTGAATTAGGTTAGGAGGACAACTCAATTGGTGGCGAGAGTGCTATGAAGTATTTATGTAAATTGTGAGATTCAAGGTTCCAATTCCATTGTGCGTGTTTCTCCTTGGAAACTAGAAAGAACTAGCTTGCTCATATCTCTTTCTCTCCTACATTATATTCGCAAAGCTCACCTCTTTTCATTGGTGGTATTATACTTGCTATCTTGGCCCAAATGGATTTGAGCTCAAGCCAAGGACAAAGTATGGAACATTCTCCATTACTAGCGAAATGAAAGATCACGAAGGGTTTCAAATGAAAAATCAAGATATGAATTACG